>JAUTXW010004486.1:15000-420000 GCA_030620095.1 Kuschelorhynchus macadamiae | reverse complement strand
ATCGTAGGTAAATTATTTCACATGTTGAGGTACGTAATTTTCTTAAATATTTATTTCGTTCAATTTGTTGAGTTGCGAAAAAGGCAAAATATTTTTTATATTTCTAACCTCAACAAATAATCTGAATAAATTAAAAGTAAACAGATAGTATTGTATCATGTTTGTTATATTAAAAATATTCTGAAAAAAACAATTAATTTTGGGCTTCTTGGGTTGTAGAGGTTAACTACGGGCCAATATACTCCCTACTTTTTTCTTCATTTTTTCATAAAATTTTAATATCTAAAATCTTATATGAAAAACTATTTGCCAACTCTTAACCCATATTTGACAGTTTCGTTCCAGACCCCTAGGCTCCTGGTGCAGCTTAAAACCATCTAACTGGAACTATATAACTTAATAAAACATTATTGTTTTAGAATTATTCATGAAAAACGACTTTCTTTATGTCGAGGCTTATTTATTTTTAAAACCAACATTGCAGCTAAAGGTTAGGTTGATACAATCTGAATTTTTCTAATAATTATTAAAAAAAAATCAGAAGTAACCAAATTAGCTGCAAATTTTATTATATTACAGTAGTTACAGGCTGAGATGGAACGAAAAATTAATTATTGTACACGACAGTGCCAACTTTTTTAGAATATTTGAATAGACTACTATATAAATTTGCAGTTGCACGCGAAGATGTGGCCGCGCATTGACGTGTTGCAATAGAATACCTTTACTCAGAGATCCTCGCCTTTTGGTTCTGATGACTGGCTTGAAACGATTCTTCAGAAGTTCTGAGTATATAGCACTTGTAACAATGACCCCACTAGGCTTGTACACCCATTTGCGCCCCAAAAAAGGGTCAGCAAAATCTTTCCTGCAGCTTGTTAGGAAATTTTTTGGGTTTCGGCGAAGAAGGGTGGCGCCATTCTTTGCTTGTGATCTTGGTTTTAGGTTAATGATAGTGCATCTCATTTCCAGTCACCACCCTTATCAGTAAAGCGTCTTATTCTTCAGTTCCACAGGCATCAATGCTTCGTTGTTTCAGCTCTGGGATCAATTGCTTTAGCACCCATCTAGCTGGCACTTTATGGAAACTAAAGATATCGTGCATCATGTAGTGTACAGAACCATGATTCGTTTTTAAAACTACAGAGATCTCATCTAGGATACTACGACGATTTTCTTTCACTAAGGCTTCAACTCCCGAAAGGGACTCAGGCGTCACAACACGATTTGCTTACGCTTGCTGGAGTGACAAACATGAATTTCCATATTGTAGATTCATTCTACGATGAATATCTATAGGTTTTCGGCCTTCACTGAAACGAATAACAGAATGCTGTTCCTCCTTAGTGCAGTGCTCCAGTAGAGTTGCATTTCTAAACTGTCTGGGTGACAACACTTATAAGTTTTCCTGTGATATATCATTAACAGAGCCTTCTAGATCTCAAAAATATATATCTGCCAACTTTTAAGACAAGGTTCTGTTTCGTGCATTCTCTAGGGTACTTATCAGGTTCATCCTATTCTGCCTCCTAAATCCCCATATTTCATATGGAATAAATATTTTTCATTATAACTTTTAAATGGGGAATAAATAATATATAAAAGTCGGTAAATTCTCTTTACTCCCTCGTTATGAATCTTTCCTTTTATTAAGAATACTGAAGTGTGACCCAATTTAATTTCGCACATACTTATTTAGTAACACATATATACCGTCTTTTGAAACATTTTTATTGGGCGCCATTATGTTCCACTATTGGATTCGTGCCAATATTTTACCAGTTTCTCCCTATGCCACACTTATTTCTTCGGCATTCAATAAGTAGTTGTTACACTGACTTTTTAAGACCGCCATTTTGTTCCGTCGTGTTGAATTTGTGCCAGGATATAACACATTTCAATTTTCTGCAAAATTCAAAGTCATTTGAATAAGAAGATTTTTGAACAAAATTTAAAATCCATCCAATTAATAGTAGTTTTTTCAGGCTGAATTTTTAAATATTTTATTGAGCCGCCATTTTATTTCGCCATTGTGGATTCGTACCAACATTTTGCCAGTTGATTCTAACGTAACACTTGACTATTGTGCAAAATTTGAGGTACACTGGTTAAGTAGTTTTTTAGTAATATTTTTTTTTCAATTTCTTTACGCCGCCATTTTGTTCGCGATATTTGATTTTTAACAAAATGTTACCAGGCCATCCTCATATGACCCTTAATTTTTGATTTTTTATTCAAAAACAGTATTGTAATCAAGAAAAAAATCATGCTCCGAAATATCTTTAGATTAATAAAAAACTAATTATCCAATTTGCTTCAAATTTTGCACAAAAATCAAGTGTTACATAGGAATCAACTTGTAACATATTGGTATGAATCCAATATAGCAAAACAAAATAGCCACCTAATAAAATGTTTAAAAAATCATCCTGAAAAAAAACTTATTGGATTAATTTCAAATTTTATGCAAGCGTTAAGTGTAACATAGGGATAAAATGGTAAAAATATGGTATGTATTCAACATGAAATCAACATAAAAAAATCTTCTGCAACTAACTTCAAATTTTACAGAAAAAATAAATGTGATATTGGGATAAACTGAAAAGAATTCATTCAAAAATGAGTGTAAAAACCACTTATACAATTCATTTTATATTATATATATATATATATATATATATATATATATATATATATATATATATTGTGTGTTACTAAATAATTATGTGCGGAGTTAAATTGGGTCACACTTCACTATTCCTAATAATTTACTTATTTATTAAATTTGCCGATTTTTTCCCTTAAAATTACTTTCAAAATTAAAAATATTGTTACTAAAGCAATTTTATTTTTATCGAAGTATCAAATAAAAACGTAAATTGTTATTTTGGTTTCAAAACCAAATGAATCAAGACATAATAAAAATTGCTGCTGATTTTGTTTTTGACTTATAATTTTAGAACTGCATTTTATTCCAAAAACGTAGATTTTAAAGATTTTGGTTTATATGTATATAAAATAGGACAAATAAAATAAGACACGCAATCTTTATATAATGACATATCTGTCACGCCAAATATGTCTTTAAGTACACGCATAAAGGGCAAAATTGTTTTAGCCAAATAACACTCAGTCACTCATCATAACCATTAATCAAAATTTTTTTAAGTCTTTTTCCACCCTTTAATTCTGATAATGAAAATATTTCTTCGTTTAACTCAAAGCCGAACTTTTGCAAATCAGTTTACTGCAAATTTCATTTTAATTCCTCCTAGTATATTTCCCCTTCTGTCGGTACCCAATCCACCGTACGAAATATACAAAACTTGCTTGAGAGTTAAACAGATTTGACGAATTTTTAAAATACTTAACGCCAAAATGTACTCTGTCTTCGACGGAAGAACGATATATTTTATAAATTAGACAAAGTGAACCGAACATTTAATTGAAAAAGTTATTTCTATTTCAATTTTATGTATAGGTCAAGATCCCCAGGATCTTCGTTGACATAATTTTTACCAAGATCTTTATTGATATGATCATATTGCATCAAGTAGTTTTAATTGTTTTTATATTTAAATTGAAAGTTTAATTGTACTTAACTCTAGAGAAATGGTTTACATATTACAATTCTACGGTAATGCAATTTATGTTTAAATCAAAATATGTTTATTTCATCATGGGTGTCATATGCAGACTAATTGTGTTCAATTCCACTCATACCTTTCTCGTTTGACATATTTACATCCTTACACTGCAGTAACTCTGCTTGTCCCTGACAGACAAATAAAGAATAAACTGCTGGCCACCTCAAGTGCATAAAGCAAAATCTTTCTATAGATTTAAAGTAAAATATCTCTAAAACGAACCAAAAAATCTAAATGCGATTTTCAGGACATTATCGTGCTTTCTTTTCAGATCAACCATAAGATCCAATGGCTTCCGTAGCTTTAGCAGTTTTGATATACCGGGTGATGAAAGAAAATAATGATTTATTTCCAGAATTTCATCTTAGCAACAATCATTAAAAAAATTAATAAAACTCTAATTCATTTTACTCGGTTGTTTAAGAGAATAAATGCAATAAACAATTTCCGATCTCTCCCCTAAATTTTGAGATATCAATTTTTTTTAGTAAAATTTTGATTAATTTTGTGTTTTACCTTGTAACTTTATTACTTAAAAACAAATCAGGTTTCATTTTTACACAAAACTTCAAAATTTCGAAAACAATTTTTTTTTAAGAAAAAATATCCCAATACAAATTATCTATTTCGAGTTTCATATCAGAAAACTAAAGCAGGCTATTAAGAAGTTAAGTGACTTTTAATATCTTTAAAGTATGGTAATGAAATTTGCAATACAGGTATTGCATTTAAAATCCTAAATTGAATGGGAACAGTAAAATCCAAAAGCTCCCTATAAAAATCGAATACGAAAATATGTAAGTCCTATATAGAGTAAGTCATAAATCAGTGTATCACTATGTAAAAATCCTAGTTCTACACGGTGAATCCGAAAATCGAGCCAAATTTGCTACAAATAAGTTGAAATTAATGCATGGTATAATTAATATATATATATATATATATATATATATATATATATATATATATATTCAACAGGGGTTTGCAAGCACTTGATATTCGAGATATAGGGTGTTAAAATGTTATTACGTTTTTAGTTTTTTGATATGCCTACCTCGAATATTTCTACATATTTTTAAATCAAATTTGTCTCCTGATAAATTAAGACAACGTCAAATTTCTCATTTTGCTATGAATTTTTTATTCACGTTTTTTTATCATGTTTTACATTACACAAAGAAAAATAAGAAATGTCAATTGTCAAAGATACAAGTATAACTTTGTCTTTTTAAATAAGACATCCTGTAAATTTTATTTTCAGTAGTTAATTCTCTTTTCTCTTATTTGAAATATAGCAAATTTGAAACATTTATCTTAAAAACTAAACGAGAAAATGTAGAAAATTTGTCATAGGATTTATGTTGCGAAAGGAAAAACATAACATTTGTCACAATTATGGTGCAGGTTTGCTTCATTATTTCGCTTAATTTTTTATAATAACGGATAACGCGATATATTAAAAACAAAAACAGAGTCTTACCTATGGTTTATGGATCATTATGGTATCTTGCAAAACAAGAAAGTTATATAGCAAATTAAAATGTGGACAAGTTTAAATGACCCCTCTGTATATTTTACATTTTTATACAACTTTCAAATGATCTAAGATATTAAAAAAATTATGGAATCAAAAAGTAACATAACATAATAAGAAATGAAATGTAAATATCCCTCGAAATTAACGGGTGTATAAAAAATAAAAAACAGCTTGTATCTAAAAAACTAAGCGTGGTAAATACCTTGCTACCTTTATAAATTAAACTGCCTGCGAAAGTTTCAAACGTCTTAAACGCAAATAAATCTTGTGTATCTAAATGTATGAAAAATCGAGTTTAATCTTACTAAAAATGTTATTTAGGAGGTTAATATTTATATTCAAGTCTTAAAAGGTTCTATCAGGAAAATTTTTAAGTACAGTCTGCAGATCTAAATATGTTTAAAAAAATCAATGCAAATTTACAAAAAGAAAACAGAAATTTGATAGTTCTTTTTAAATAATTAATTATAAGTAAATTCAAATCAAATGAAAAAGTAATATTGCAGCTCTTTAGCAACGACCATATCCTATTACGGTTTAGAGACCTTGACCTTCAGTATTTTGTTGGACCTGCCCTGACATTAATAACCTCCTGACATCATCGAGCCATACTGTTTATAAGATTTCTTATAAAATTTTGAGAGATATTTTCCCATTCTTCGGTGTACACGTATCTATTAAATTTATTCACTATCACTTAAAAATAAATTTCTTTCTTAAATATCTCGTTGTAATTCGATTAAAAAATCCGATCTAAAAATGCTTTTCTTATCATTTCTTTCTTTTGTCTGATCTCTTTCGATTCCAAAAAATTTTTTCTTTTTACTAAAAGTATTTCTACATAAGTATCTTTACTGGAGTGCATACACCTCCATTTTTAATGAACGCGTCTCAAAAAAATGTGCATCTATAGCTAAATTTATATTTTTAATATAATTTTTATTAGTTTAATATTCAGATCCTGCTATGTAATAAAAAATGTTACTTTTAAAATTAAAAATATTCAATATTAAATTTTAGGTATTAAGTGCTATCAAATTTTGACTACCTACCCCACTGCTGTACAGCGTGGCAAATACCGTATCCATAGCGTGTGTGCGTATTCTGGGAATAACATATTAGAGGCACGTGAGTCGAAATGAAATTCCTGACAAATGGCGACTACCTGGTTCACATAGGAAACCGAATCAGAAGTGGGACCGCGCCTATTCCTATGCCTGATTGAAAAAAGAATGGGTAAACGGCCACATTTTCCAAGTTTTTATGTATACTTTATCCTTCGAAATCGCTTCGGGATTGTAAAAAACTTTATCAGTAATAATTTATGATGTAATTTTAAAACACGTGACGCATTTTTTTTGGTATGCTTTAATAAGGTTTCATATGTCAATGGTTACATTTTTGATAGGCTTTATATCTTTAATTTTTACGCATACCTTACTGATCTTAATTCATAATGTAATATTTTCGGGTCATAGGTGGTAATATATAAGTTGAATTGCTAGAATATTTTTGATCTTATAAAGTAAAAATAATTCTATGTTTAAATAAACAGCATTTTCTTCAATAAATGTCAGCAAACTAAAATTTTAGGAAATATCAAATTTTCAAAAATGTAGGGCTAAAGATTACTGATATTTTTAAAGAAAACGATATATTTTTTTGTGAAATAACAGTTTGACAAATATTGCTGAAACGTTAAATAATTATTTTGTACAAACTATCAAATTGACTTATATAATATATACCAGTTTTAGAAATGTATTTTGTCAAAATAAATTAAAATCCATTATGGATATAACGAAAAAATCAGAAAGTTATCCGTTTTTGTTTTATAAGTATGACAATTACAATATTTAGTATGAAATACATTATATGTTTGTTTCGATGTACAGGGTGTCCCACATAAGATCCTCTATCCCCTTATCTCGAAAGATATACAATTTAGGAAAAAAAGTTATCGGAATATATAAAATTACTTATAAGTCAATAATCTTAAATGGAACACCCTGTATATTATTGCAGATTTCGATGGTTCACAAAAAATTAAAGTAACTTTGTATATAATAACCTATACCTATCTCTAACCGTTTAGAAAATATTCGCTATTAAACTTTTTTTATGCAATAAAAAATACCTTTGGTTTAAATTTAATGACGAAATACGTCACAAATATTTTTTAACGGGCTGACCATAGTAGATTTTCAACAAAATACTGTAGTTTACAATTTTAACTAAGATGTCTGTATTCTGTATTTCCTGAGAAAATAATTCATTACAAATCATAAAATGAAACCAAATATTGCATGTAATTAACTAACGCTGCAAAATCAAAACTGCCATGGAAAACAAATAAAGTGCTTTGGAAACCAACGTAAACAATATTTGTCAAATGAAGAGCTCGGGGGAAGAGGGTAACAAGCCACCTGTTCTTACTTTTGAGATATGACCACTTTTATATTTTGATTAAATCCTCAAATCACAATTTTCAAGTTTACACCAAAATGCTTTTGTAGTAGTATATTAAGACATAAAGCTATCAAAATGTCCAAACAAAACAAAAAAATATCTCTAGGTAACAGAAAAACAGCCAACTTTTGACAAAAAAATGTGGCTTATTGCCTTTTTCAACTTAAAAATTATACCTTATTTACTGGTAAAATAACGTTATACATTTTTGACAAAATTTAAAACTAAAAAAGGAACTATAGTTCTTCGGCATCTTCATGATCCATATTGAGATCCATATGTTCTATATTATCTTCAGGTACTTCGGTAACCTCCAAATCCTCCAACTGAACATCTTCAACGCCGAACTCTGCGTAAAATCCATGAAAAATAGGGGGGACAAAGGGTAGTAAATCCTTAAGGTTTTTAAGTTTTTTCGGATTTATTTGCACGAAAGCTGAATACTTAAGAGGCAGATTTGACAGTGTTGGCCAATTCGCAGACTGGACACCTCGTTTTCCAATGTTAACTGGCTTGAATGTTTCATTCAAGTAATGTTTTATAAACATTATATTGGGGTGATCTACTTCAAATCGAAAGCATCGTACTTTGCTAAAATTAACTTGTTCTTTTGTGTCTGTCACATGTTTTTTATTTATATATTTTAGAATATCTCCAAAGGCATAAAAATCCGCCTGCGTCATAGGCACCACTTCAAAAGGATTTTTTACTATGGCTTCTCTGACAGCGTTATGCCACTGTTCTGGTGAGTACACCTGCTTTAGATATTTTTTACGCTTCTCGATAGCGGCGAAATCTCTATCTGATGGTAGGTGGGTATGTCCTGGCACAAGAAATCGATGTTCAATGGCCTTGAACTTTTTCTGGCGTATTAGCTGTAACCATAAACACATTACCGTCCAGTTCTTATTTTGACCCCTGCAGTTGTCAGTAAAAACTATTAGTTCGTCTGTTTGGGGAGCAAAATGATTGATGTATTTTAAAATAGCACTTGCTATTTCGTCGCTTCCACGCTTTGCAATGTGTTCTGGCCACATAAACATGAATCCTCTACCTGTATTACAGTTATGTACTCCGAGATTGTACATCCATGCCTTTCTGAGGTAAAAAGCCTTTCCCACTGTCAAATCTGGCATTGGGAGAGCTTGTTGAAGATCAAAAGAAATAACAAGTTTCTGGTTTCCCTTTTTAGCTTCTTCGGTCTCACCTTTTAAGCTAGCCTGCATCGCTTCTGCCCTTCGTTGATGTAAATCTAAATTAAGCTGAATTTCTCTTAGTTTTGCTTCGTCGTTAGCAGTCGAGTCAAGTAAAGTTTGGTACCGATCACATGTATCACACGTGTCGCTCTTTGGCAACTTAAATCCAATGTTGTACTGACCGCAGAATATCCTTCGGTAGGTATCTTCTTTAACTGGTGAAATATCCTGGTCTCTGCACCATGGAATGTAGAAATTTTTATATAGGGAAGCAATGGACAGGTCGTGATCGATGTAAACATGATTGGGATTCTTTTTTCTGCTGTAGTGGCTAGTATACTTAGGGATAGCGTTAATATGATCGTGTACTCTTTTTACGGTTTCTTCAGGTAACCGATTCTTGCGGTTGTGATGTTTACCACGTTTGTCACATTTTGGAACCGTATTGCCCTGACGAATTTGTTTGCAAATATTATATAACCGCTTTTTGGAATTCTGAAGGCCATGAATGGACAAGAACTCCTCCTTGCATATTTTTACGTCAACTGCGTTAACCTTAACAGAATATGAAAAAGTAACTGTTCGAGAAGAAGTTTCCCTTTTTCTTTTCTTGCTTCTTTTTTTAGGGAGAGCTTTTATTGTGCCAAAAAGATATGCATTCTGTTTACCAAAAGACGCTAAATTCCAGAAAGCATGGAAAAGGGTTTCTTCATTCCCTAGAAGCAATGTCCTGCAGCGTTTTTTGCAATGGCATGGGGGTCCCATAGTTTTTGGGGGAATTTTTTTACCCTTCCAATTTTCATAGGAGTGACCTAAATTTTTTCGCTGTTTTGCCTTTTCTCGTTTCCTGCTTTCTATATTCTGATGTCGCCATCTGGCCTTCGGTTTTTTTTCAGGAGTTTCAATAAAACCTCGTGATACGTTGGGATCCTGAAATAAGAAAACGTTTGTTGACGAAGAAGGAAACAAGCCACAAAAACAAATGGACAAACTTTGTTGTCGAAAAAAGGTAATAAGCCCCAATACAGATAAAACAGAGGATGATAAGGTATTACACAACAGCTTCGTCGGTAATATTTTCCAAATACACCTACTAACTTTATGTACAACGGTTAGGAGTACTTTGTGCCAGAATACAGCGTCAAAATAAAAAAAATAAAGAGGTAATAAGCCACTATTTACCAAAAAAAAAATACTACAGTCTAGCTTAAAAGGGAATAAGCCACATCATTTTTAAACATACCAAAATATCACTTTCTTCGCTAGTTTCACTATCGTCACTTGTATTTGCGTAATCTTTATCCTTTACACTATCATCTGAGTCGAAGTCCGATTTAGAAGAGGCAGAATTATCACTGTTTTAGAGCACTTTACGTTTAACACCTGCTGAACGTGTCGACGCCATGTTGATTTTTGTGTGGCTTGTTTCCTTTTTGACCGGTAAAACACACACAGACGGCTGGAGGCATAAACGACTTTTTCGCGTAGCGTTGCCAAATGTTGACCGATTTACGTGAAAACATAACTGGGGCTTGTTACCTTTATGGCAATCATAAATTTCACAAAATCTCAACATTTTTAAATGTGTGGCTTGTTACCCTCTTCCCCCGAGCTCTTCAAATAATATAATAAATTTTGGTTTGTTGTGCGTTAAGTTCATCTTTATCTTATAATGTCTTATACTGCCGAAGAAAGGTTGAACTTATATCAGTGTTATCTTCAAAATAACAAAAGCGTTGCACTGACTATAAGAGCATATCATGAAAAGTATCCGGAGAGAAGAATACCGGAAAGATCCATGTTTGGGCGAATTGAACTAGATCTCGAACAGCATGGTGTTTTAAAATATGAAAAAAGAAATAAACCTAAAAGTATCTTGGATTATGAAACGCAATTAAATATATGCTTATATTTCGAAGAATTTACAGAAAATTCCATCAGAGATGCAGAAAAAGACTTAAGTATTGCTAGAACTGATATTCATAGGACGCTGAAAATGAATAACTACAGGGCGTTTAAGTTCGCTAAATTGCAACACTTAGAACCTACCGATCATATTCTACGATTGGAATATTGTGACCTAATGATGGATCGACATTTTCGTAACCCTAATTTTTTTAACCAAATTTGTTGGACGGACGAAGCGATATTTACTACCTCAGGGATATTTAATAGAAAGAATACTCACTATTGGTCTCAAGAAAACAAACACAACATCAAAACTATTCAACATCAAGGTCGTCGAAGTGTTCATTGTTGGTGTGCGATTTACAGGAATCAAGTAATAGGTCCTCTATTTCTGGATAACCATTTAAATGGTGCGAGGTACCTAGAGCTACTGACTAACAATATCAGGCCGTTACTAGAGGTCAATGGTAACATAAATAATATTATTTACCAAATGGATGGAGCACCTTGCCATAACACCATTCAAGTAAGAACTTATTTAAGTGTTAACTATGCAGAGGTCGTTGGACCAAATGGAAATATTCGTTGGCCTCCGCGGAGTCCAGATTTGACGCCCCTGGACTATTTTCTGTGGGGAACATTAAAGGATAAAGTATACAAAAATAAACCTCAAGATGTTGATGATCTCAAGAATCGAATAAGGGAAGAAATTCAAAATATCAATGAAAGTGCTGCAGTAAGAGATGCCTTAAGAAAAATGGAAGTCATCTACACAACTTGTATTGCCCAAAATGGAGGCCATGTGGCAAATTTACTTTAATTTTCCCTTTTGCATTAGGTATAACGGTCCTTTCGTTATACATGCAATTGTTTTTTTGATTTTACACATTAATTCATTTGTAATTATGTAAATGTTCTCTATTAACTTAACTTCTTACTACAAACTTATTTAATAATTCACAAAATTTACATATTGTTAAATGTTAAAACATTTCTATATTTGCTAAAATTTCGTATTCGTTGAAATAAAAGATTAATATTTTTGTTATGTCGGCCATAGGTATTTTATTATATCGATCATTGGAAAGAATTAATTTCTCAGAAAATACAGACATCTTAGTTAAAATTGTAAATTACAGTATTTTGTTGAAAATCTACTATGGTCAGCCCGTTAAAAAATATTTGTGACGTATTTCGTCATTAAATTTAAACCAAAGGTATTTTTTATTGCATAAAAAAGTTTAATAGCGAATATTTTCTAAACGGTTAGAGATAGGTATAGGTTATTATATACAAAGTTACTTTAATTTTTTGTGAACCATCGAAATCTGCAATAATATACAGGGTGTTCCATTTAAGATTATTGACTTATAAGTAATTTTATATATTCCGATCGATTGAATTTCTGATATCACCCTGTATAATTTGTAGTCAAAGTAAACAACTTAAATTATATATTGTGGTGTTGTCTTTAATATAAAAATGGCAGCTTCACCAAATATTATATACTTATATTTTTTTCTACTACCTTAAATATATACGTTTTTAGCAAAAAATTAAATAAAACGGCTATTATATCCTAAACGACGAGAGATAGGTATACAATATCTTAATGAAAGTTACCCTTATTTTTAATGAGGAATCCATATCCAGGATAATATACAGGGTGTCCCATTTAATTTTTAGGAGTTGACTCCTAACCAGGAAAAACTGAGCACCCTGTATACATGAAAGGTATATAATATAAAAGTTCACTTAAAAACAATAACACTTTATATATAACTTTTTTTCCTAAATTGTATATCTTTCGAGATAAGGGGATAGAGGATCTTATGTGGGACACCCTGTACACTTTTTATGACAAATATGATAATGCCTTTTAAAAAGTTGCTCCATTAATCTCAAAGTTACACATTTTCTTGCAGAAAATCCAGTTAAACTGAAATGTCTTTCACAGAACAACTGTTTATACGGGTGCTACGGTTTGCTGGGTTTCATTAGCGTAAACAACATGCAAATAATTTTCATGGAAAACAAATGTAAATAAGAAAATCGCCGAACCATAAAATGGGACTTAAAATTGCATCTTTTAAACTTCTTGGATTTGGATGACTTTTAATTATTTGGAAGAGCCTCTGTGGGAAAATTTAATATAAAGGCATTAAAATAGAAATTACATTTTAAAATTAACAATTCTAATTTTACGGTTAAAGTTAGCAATTAACCGTATCTTATTTTAAAACACGTCTACTTTTCAACGTCTACCGACAAACAAAAAATGTCCCAAGTTAAAATATGTTGTTATTTCGGTAAAATTATCTTTTTTTTAGTGAAAAACTGTAGATTTTCTGATATTTTGTTAAAAAAAAAATATATTTTAATTTTTTTTAATAAATGCTTTGTTTAGGATCATCTACCGTCTTTTATAGTTGGCTGAAAATCTGGCTCGTTCGCTAGGCTAATTAGGTTTTTCTCAGTGACACACATATCTACCTGTCATACTGCAGATAGCACGTGATTTGTGTACAGCAGCAGAGAGTTCAAATTCTCTCAGATATCCTTTTAATGATATAAAACGGAAGGAAAAATATTTCAGCATCTATAAACATTTCGCGTTAACAATGTGATGACATTCTAAACACAAATTTAAGTGTTACTGTTTTATAACAATAATATTTTAGAATCAATTTAACAGTATTGAAGGATAGATAGAAGTAAGTAGAATATAGAAAAGTATAGAAGTATCAGGAATTGTATATACGAAATGAAGGTTGTTATAATTCAAAATAATAAATAAAGGTACATATGTATTTAAGTTTTAAATATTAAGGAATTTATCCCTTGACACAGATATTGCATTTTTTCGTTTACCTTTATTTAAAAAAAATCACGTAATATTTCGAAAAACGGCGAAATACTTGAAATATATTTTAATTTCGGAACATATTTTTTTTATTATACAAAGTTTATTTTCTTATTCTATAAAAACATTTCTTGAAATATTCAGGGTAGTACTAGAGGCTACCCGAAAATGAAAAAATTGTATTCCAGAAACATTAAACTTGCCTAAAAGCGGTGAAAGACGTGAAATTTATTTTATCATTTTGTACATATAAACATTTTTTCCACTATGTGGGGTAGCTTAGAAGGATGAAACTGCCTCCTGGAGACAGAAAAAATATATTTCAACGACGTTTATCACTTTTAACAAACAGGAAAACACGTTCAATTTCTTCTTGTTGTTCCACAATATTTTATCTACTATACAGGGTGTCCCCCGTCGAACTGTGGCGATCGACTTCTCAGAAAAATTTGAAATTTTGACAGCTAACTAAAGTCGATGGGGCAATTCGCGCAAAATATTTTCAAGATTGCGGCACTTCCGGTTATACCGGAAGTAGACGTCAACTTTCTTATTTTAAATAGAGCACCCTGTATATAATCGAATTTTTGGATTTCTTGAAGAATTCTAGGTATATTTCATGTATAATATCCTATTCCTAAGTTCAACTGTTTTTGAGATATTTTGAATTTTATGTATGTATGACGTTTGCAGGTCTAGACATAACTATAAATATCTGCTTATCGAAGTCTCTATTATTTATTTGCGGTTGGCTTCCTTGTCCAAAAGGGTACACTTTAGTGGCCTGTGCTGATATTTTTATAATAAATAAATATAGGGTGATCAAAAACTGACATTATAAATATACTTTAAAAAGTCGTTAAAAGTTACTTATTTCAAAAGTAAACTTCCAATGTTTATATTTTTATCTTATTTAACACTTAAAATAAGGGTGACTTTGTATAAAGTTGTCTATTCCAAAAATGTGTAGTTTTTGAGTTATTGACGATTTAACATTTGTTATTCTAATAATGCCAGACGGCTTCTAAGTTTTCTTGTTAGTTGGCCATGATAGGGAGACCTGGCGAGAACAAAACCAATTGGTTACTATAGAAACGTAATATTTATTGTCGTTTGACAATTACCTACTAAAATATTATTTATTTATTATAGTAATTATAATAATTATCAAACTAACAATCTTGCCGGGGCGATTAAATTACACACACGAGGATTATTTGAATTTGTTTATTATCTATGGGGAATCGAACAGAGTTTTAACAAGAACATGCCAGATATTTGCTGATAGATATTCAGATAAACAGAAACCGTCACCGAACAGCGTTAAACAAATGTTGGAAAACTATAAACATTTTGGAAACGTCAAGGCAAAAATTAATAAGAGGAAGCCCACTGTTGATAATGAAAATGTCGGATATTTTGCAGCATATCCTATGACATCCCTAAGAAACGTGGCAAGACAATCAGGAATCTCGAGAAACTCAGTGCCTAGGATTCTGTTAAAATATAACTTGCAACCTTATTTAATATCATTGGTTCAACATCTAAAAGACACTGATTTGCCAAAAAGAGTACAGTTTTGCGAGTGTATTTTAACATTGGTACAAGATAACCCTAGATTTTTGGACAATATAATTCGAACCGATGAAGCAAAATTTACTAAAAATGGCCTTTTCAATAGACACAATTCATATTTTTGGAGTGATTCGAATCCTTATGCAGTAAGATCGCGGAAATTTCAGGAATGGTGGCAATTTAATTTATTTTGTGCAGTAAGGAACGATGGAATAATAAAACTGAATTTTTATGAAGAAAATTTGAATGGTAAGTTATGCATTGCCTAAACACAAGGACTTTTTTAATGAAAAATAATCCATTTAGAAAATATTATTACCTAAATAAATGTAATTAAATTATTTATACAGGTCACACTACACTACTTCATACAAATACTGGTCCACGTACCGTAACATATCATATCTAAAAAAATATATCGTCCCAAGTTTTATAGGAAAGTTATCTTTAGTTAGATATTTACAAGCTATTTATACAGGGTACTTTAGAAAGACATAAAATACTAAACCTCCTTTTTTTATTGAGCACTCTTCAAACTGAATTAATTGAAATTTGATGTATTTTGTTTCTTCTTAAATTAATAAATCGATGAATATTATCAAAGCGTTTCTTTCCGTAAAATTATGTCTATAAACTTTTGTAGAAGAAAGATATCTGAATATTCTTGACCAGTTGGACAACGAATATTTAAGTAATTTACCTTTGGCAGAACATAGTCAAATTTTCTACCAACACGATGGCACCCCACCACATAGAACCGTTGCAGTTACTAACTTTTTACAAGCTACGTTTTACGACAAGTGGATTGCCAACAATGGACCTTTCCTGTGGCCTCCTCGTTCCACCGATCTGACAGTCTTAGATTATTTTATATGGGGAACGATAAAAGGAATCGTTTATTTTAATCCAATAACAACGAAAGAGGACTGTATGACAAGGGTAAGGGACGCGTTCGAAAGTTTATCTCCAGCTTCAATTAGAGCGGCCACCCACGAGGGATTTATTCGGAGATGCGAAAAATGTTTGGAAGTACAAGGTAGACATTTTCAACATTTATTGAAAAAATAAGTTGTGCTCTTGTGTAGACTAGACTATAATGGGAATAGGCTTTCTTTAATTAATTTTTGTCTTCACGGTTTCAACATTTTTATAGTTTTCCAACATTTGTTTAACGCTCTTCGGTGACGGTTTCTGTTTATCTGGATATCTATCAGCAAATATCTGGCATGTTCTTGTTAAAACTCTGTTAGATTCCCCATAGATAATAAACACATTCAAATAATCCTCGTGTGTGTAATTTAATCGCCCCGGCATGATTAATAGTTTAATAATTACTATAATAAATAAATAATATTTTAGTAGGTAATTGTCAAACGACAACAAATACTACGTTTCTATAGTAACCAGTTGGTTTTGTTCTCGCCAGGCCTCCCCGTCATGGCCAAGTAACAAGAAAACTTAGAAGCCGTCTGGTATTATTAGAAAAAAAGATGTTAAATCGTCAATAACTCAAAAACTACAACTTTTTGGAATAGACAACTTCATACAAAGTCACCCTTATTTTGAGTGTTAAATAAGAGAAAATTATAAAAATTGGGGGTTTCCATTTGAAAAAAGTAACTTTTAACGATTTTTTAAAGTATATTTATAATATCAGTTTTTGATCACCCTATATTTATTTATTATAAAAATATCAGCACAGGCCACTAAAGTGTACCTTTTTGGACAAGGAAACCAACCGCAAATAAATAATAGAGACTTCGATAAGCAGATATTTATAGTTATGTCTAGACCTGCAAACGTCATTTTTTACATAAAATTCAAAATATCTCAAAAACACTTGAACTTAGGTATAGGATATTATACATGAAATATACCTAGAATTTTTCGACGAATCCAAATATTCGATTATATAAATTTCCATTTAAAATTTCGAAAATACTTTGCGCGAATTGCCCCCATCGACTTTAGTTAGCTGCCAAAATTTCAAATTTTTCTAAAGCCTACTTTCTGAGAAATCGATCGCCGCATTTCGTCGTGGGACACGCCTAGAAATAAAGCAGCCCCCAAAAAACGAAAATAGTTTTATTGTAAAGCGGTTAATTAAAAAACACCGCGAAATATGCCCAATTTCTTTTATCTCTTTCTACATTAAATATTTTGTACACTATACAGGGTTGCTCTTGAGAATACAAGAATCCACAAACATACAAATATTTTTTATATCCATAACACTTAGCTATTTTAAAAAACGGTAAAACAGGACAACTTATTTTCTTTTTTGCATATAAAGGCAATTTTTTGTATTAAGGTCATCATTCTAAGGAGGTGAAGCAGCTAAAAACAAAATTAAAATTCTAGGTTTTGCTTTAACAGGTGGTTTTTCCTTTAACAGAAATCTGTTTTATATTTTGTATACAACATTTTTTCGACTATACAAAATGTTTTTTTTTCAGAGATTATTAATATTTTTTAAAAATAATAAAACACAAATATTCTATTATATTTCTGCTTATCAATTTGGTACTTTGTTATTAGGTGGGGTCTTTAGTGTTTTAAAAAAATATAGAACATCTAAGGGCTGGCAAAATGGTTTTAGTCTAATTTTTATATAGCTTAAAATATGGTTTTTGATAATAGATAGAATCTTTAATATTTCCGATAAAAATATTTGACAGTTTGTTGTCCTACATTTAAGAGGTATTTTACAAGGTATCTATTTAGGATTTCGCAGACTATAAAGTATTTTGGATAAACATGTTTTTAGATTAAGTACTGACGTAGTCAAACTGTCAATATATATATATATATATATATATATATATATATATATATATATATATTGGTAAAAATACAGATGGCCTTAGCAGAGGCAGATGCCGATACTTATATATTAAACTTAAACACATGAAACTGTTTTCACAATAACACGCCAGCAAAGAAATGGAAGCTGCGGATAAAGAAAAATCTGTTTCATCAACTATAATGCTGCAACTTAGCCTTCATATGTGTACCTACAGATTCGGCAATGGAAAGATAAAAATTGTACTGACTTGGGATGGATATAAAATAAAACTCACTCCAGTACAATGTAAACTTTCTAATAAATCCCACTACACCAATAAAAATGAATATAGGAGATCTGGATTAAAATGCTTTACCATATATCTCGTTTGTCAAACCTAAATTCTGAGGTAACTATTACACTTCTCTCTAATGAAGAAGATCATGACATAAACTTCTAGCATTACCATAAACCATGTTTTTGAGTAAAACATTTTTATCTGAAGTTTCGCCAAAAATCGGATTTAAAATTTTCGAAACTTAGTGTTCCGTGTCCGATTGAATAATTGTGCTGCAAATTAGAGCAAATAGAGAGCTAAGTGAGAAAAATTTGCAAAAAAAAACGTTAAAGATGATTTTAAATTAATTTGTTTATAATTCATCAGTTAATAACTTTTAATGAAAATCTGTGTTGACTGATTTTTAGGACACTTTAGAAATGGAGCGTGTACGATATTTTTTACTCTAATTTGAGCCTTTGTGCCGGCGTATCGGTACCTCCCGAGACAAAAACGATTGAGCAGATAAAAAGCTTTTTACTACCATATATGGGTTACCTTTTTTTTTTGTTCGAGGTCCAAAAACTGTGTAAATCGAATTGAGGGAAAAAGGTATCACTTTTCAAGGGACAGTACCACATGATGTTTTAACTAACGTCAGGATAACTACTCTGAGTGAGGTGAGACTTTTGAACCCGAGATGGGTCCAAAAGGTTGCAAATATCTCCTCGATTGCTTTGAAGGACAGTAAAAATGAATATTTATCGAAAAGTAGAATACATTTATTGCCGAATTTTGGATACCAAATAATCATAATTTTAATAAAAACTGATATATACGTCGTGTCAAATATGACATTAGCATTTTATACGGGGTGTATACGTATAAAGTAGTGTGTCTGATTTTAGTACACAAAACGCTTTCTTGTGCTGTATGATGCACAGGAGTTAAAGGAATTCGGTTCGGTAAAGAAAATCATCACTATCTGATTTAATCTTATTTTTTCCATTAAACTAGATATGCTATAGAGGTTTATATTTAAAAGTTGTTAACAGGTGGAATTATAAATATATTAATATGTTTTTAATGCCATTTTTATCGTTTTATTTTGCACATTTTATCACTAACAGTAATTTTGTATCTGCATCTGCATCACTTATTTCAATAATTGTTAAATCAAAATTTTTCTACGTTATGTCATATTTTCATGTTTTTGGTTTTATAACGGGAGCAGCACGTCTCCTGAAGCTTCTTCGGCAGTTTACGTTTCCCTTCTATTAAAAATTCATCAATATTTGCTATAAACGGCTACGTAATTATAAGAACATTTTTTCAACCTTTGAACCCCACTTTGCCATCTTATGTAACACAATAGCAATTAAATAACTGACAAATTGACGAGCTGTTGTAGCTTTAATAGTTGCATATTTGTACGAAAGGCTAAAGGCTACAAGATTCCATAACTTGTTATATATAGAGATACCTACTTTTTTATATCAGCCGAAAAAAAAAGGTCCAATCAGGGCTAACCAAAACGCAGTGCATGTTTTAAAACACAACTACATACAAAATTATAGGTTTTACTAAGAAAAAAATCATCGCCTCTCGGAGATTGAACACAGGACCTTTGCAATGCTACTAGTACCCTACCACTGGGCTAGCAAACCTCATACCAAGAACATAATGAACTTTGTGGGAATTAGTCGCTAATATATTTTCGATCCAAAATGTTCCAAACTTATCCGAATCTGCTGTGAACATTCGGCAACAAAACCAGTGCAGTGTTGCATGAGCAAAGGTAGAGCAACATAATCTGCCACTTTCATAATGATTTTTTTAAATATTAAATGATAAAAATCATTTATATTTTAAAACACATTTGGGATTTTTAACATAAAGAAAGGTATAAGGAATAATCTTGTAGAATTTTCAGTAAAATTTACTTGCAGGATCTGTATTCCTTCACTTTATTGATTGATGAGCATGAGGAAATATATTTTTTTTAATGGAGGCTTGTGTTTCCAAGCATTCAGCCTCCGAAACCAAAAATGTATTACACTTAGTTATTGGAGAGTGGATTTCAGGTTTTATCATAGAAACAAATTTGTTAGGAAGATACGGAAAATCCAAGATTCTTTAAATTTTGCATTACTAAAGATGTATGAGCGAGATACAGTATTGAATTTGGGAGTATTGAATTGGGGGAATTTTGGGAATTAGAACGCCAGAAATAAAAAAAAAATCCTAGCCTGTATTTAAAAAAAATGTCAATCGATGGGCCGAGTATTTACTGGCACGTTTAATACAACTTTTGGAGCCTAGCATTACATTTAACGGGCAGATGTATAAACAAATAGACGGTGCTCCAATCCTCACTATCACCAAAACTGATAAATCTATATATAATATTCTTCGCCAAAGAAGCTGTTGAGAAAGTAAATTTGAAGCCCAAGATATGGATTCGTTATATGGATGACAACTTTATCATATGACAACATGAACACAGAGGGCTCGACAATTTTCTGTCTCACGTAAATTCAATCCATCTCGGAATAAAATTAAACAACAAATTTATCTTTTAAATGTTCTGGTCACAAACTGCATAACGGACATATCGAGTACACCGTTTATACAAAACTAACACATACCGACAGGTATTTAAATGCAAGATCACACTGTTATTTAGCACAAATTCAAGCTGTGGCCCATACCCTTATATCTAGATACGTGCATCTAACTGAAACACAAACGAGACAAAACGAACTTAATATAATATCTGATGTTCTAAAGAACTACACAGATTGCACCATAGAGTAAGATATTAATGCATAAAACAACGAACAAAGATTGTGAACCGGGAAGGCAACAAGTTGTCTTACTATATGTAAAAGGCACACCAGAGAGAATTGGAAGAATTCTTAGAAAATACATACAAACAATACAAAAGCCACAAACAACTGTAAGTAAATAACTTGAAAGCCCAAAGAAAAAATCAAATTGGAAAACCAAAGTTGATTAAATAAAACGAATCATTAAAACTACCATATGTATGGAAAACAAACCTAAAATCACAAAAAATCAAGCTGAATTAGTACAACAATAATAGTATCTCTGACAAATATAATAACTAACGGTCGCTCAGATATAACCTTCGGCCCTGAGTTTTTTTTTTTTTTTTGTGTCGATGGGGAATGCTTTTACGCACGACTCCATCCCGGTTGGGATGGAGACAGTGTGGGACTCGCATTACTGCCAGGTTGTTACACTTGACAGATTGCCATACCCACTAAACCCCACCGGGCCCCCATCAGATGGACCGTCATTGGGCAAGCCCAAGGGTCCTTCGATGGGGTTGATGCCGTCCTTCCGGGGGTGACCCTCTAAAAGACATGGTCCTCTGGGGGGGGGTGAGTTGCCTCTTTGGCACGGTGTTTTGTGCCGCCTCTCGTTACTGTATATCTGAAAAGGAAAATATCATTAGTAATGTAGTCGTCTTACCTGTTGAAGTTACTCTTGTTGATCCCGTCTGTCCGGTTGCCACTGTCAGCGTCTCACTGGACCTTCCAGTTTGCCGATGTCAGGTTCCTCCGTCCATCCGTGTGTTGGTCTTCTTGGTGTGTCCTCTTCTGGGCCCTCAGTGTCACTGCTGTTCCTTGCAGTGAGGAGCTGAGGAGGGGTGTTCTTTTACCTCAGGTTCAACTGCAGCTCGCGCTGGAGCCAGTTGAGGTACCTGGTATCCTCTTCTTTTACCTCAGGTTCAGCTGCAGCTCACGCCGGAGCCAGCTGAGGTACCTGGGAATCCTCTTCTTGGAGATTTTTATTGGCCACATGAGTTGCTTAAGAATTTTTGCAAGTGAGATCTAGCTTCTGAGGAGCACGGAGGCTCAGAAGTTTTGATTCACTTGCATCCATCCTCAAGCACTTTTAACGCAGAAGTCCGTGTCTTGGTCTTCTGTGTTTGGTCCTATTGTTGTGGTTTGGAGCTAGTGGATCGTAATTCACCAGGTCTCGTAGATTTTCATTATGATGGTTTTCGACTGCTCTGAAGGCTCGGGTAGCCTTTTGTTGCATAAAGTCTTCGATTTGTGTCCATTGAAGATCTCTCTGCAAGTCCTCATTCCTGATGAACCACGGGGCATTTGCCGCCATCCTTATCAGTTTGTTTTCTGTCCTCTTGATTTTTAGAAGGTTTGTTTTTGACGCATAGCCGTAAGCTGTGGAGCCGTACGTTAGTTGGCTCCTTGCTACTGTTTTGATGAGTAGCAGCTTTGTCTTGATTGCCATTTCGCTCTTTCGGCAGAGCAATGGATAGAGTTTATTCATTGCCTGTCTGGCTTTGGTCCTCGCTGCGTTGATGTGTTTGGTCCAAGTCAGTCGTTTGTCCATGGTCATACCTAGGTACTTGACCTCGTTGGACCATGGAATCTTCACTTCTCCAACTCGGATTCTGGCTCTGGCAGTCAGTCTCCTTCGTTGGAAAAGTATGGCTTGCGTCTTCTGGGGGTTGATCTTGACTTTCCACTTAATGCACCAGTCATTAAGGTCATTTATGTCCTCTTGCAGTCGTCTTCCCAGGATGCGGGTGCTTCTGCTTTTGTGTAGGATGGCGGTGTCGTCTGCGTAGAGTGCTGTTATGCCCTCGTCTCCTATCGGGACATCATGGGAGAAGATGGAGTAGAGCAAGGGTCCTAGTACCGATCCTTGTGGAACTCCTGCTACCAGTCCTCTTTGTTCAGAGTGGGTATCATTCACTTTGACGGAGAATGTCCTGTCTCTTAGGTAGCTGCGTATTATTTTAATGATTCTTCTCTCGTATCCGGCCACAGACATTTTGTACACCAGTCCTTGGTGCCACATCCTGTCGAAGGCCCTCTCGATGTCTAGGAAGACTGCTCCTGTGGCTTCTCTGTTGTTGAATCCTTTTGTGATGTATTCAGTAGCTCTGAGGACTTGTTGTTCAGATGAGTGCCCAGCCCTGAAGCCGAATTGTTCGTCTGGAATGGCGTCTAGCTCTTGGGTCTCATCTTTTAGTCTTCTAGCTATGGCTCGCTCAGCTACTTTGCCTAGTGCAGGGAGTAGACTTATGGGCCTGTAGTTTTGCGGTAGGGTGCGGTCCTTGCCTGGTTTTTCCAGGACTATGACCTCCGCCTTTTTCCACATGCTGGGGAAGTGGCATGTCCTCAATATGGTGTTGATGATGTTGGTCATAGCACTGTAACCTTTTCTTGGAAGGTACTTCAGCATCTTGTTGGTAATGCCGTCGGCTCCAGGGGCTTTTTTCACCTTTAGCCTTTTTATTATGTCTCTGACTTCTCCAGGGGAGACAGGAGTTGGATTGTGTTGAGGTAGAACCTGTGCGTCCAGATCCCTTACAATCTCGTTGACTTCTTCTATGTGTTCGTCGTCTTCGTTGGGGTGATGGTTTAACTGACCTTGTTGAACAATGGCGTCAGCAAGGATTTCAGCTTTGTCTTGATCTGAGTAGACAGGGCCGTTTACACTTTGAAGAGGTGGTAAGGGTCGTTTGTCAGACCTTAAGGCACGCTGCATTTGCCATGCAGTCTGGTGAGTTGTATCCAGGGATTTCACTTTTTCACTCCACTATTCACCCGGTATTCCTTGAGACTGTCCCTCAGGAATTGGGAGTGGCGATTTAGTACAATCCTGTCTTCTTCCGCTCGGGTCCTGGCGTAGACCCTTCGGAGTCGTCTATTTGTCCGGACCTCGGCTTTTAGAGGTTCCGGGAGGTCCGCTGCATGCCGGTGCCTGCTTATGTCCTCCACTACTGTGTTTTCATGGAAGGCACTCAAGATGGCTGTCTCTAGACGTCCTACGGCCTCCTCTAGTCCCTGAGGAGCGCGGATCTCAGGGATTTCGATTACGGTTTTCAGACGCCTTTGATAGGCCTTCCAGTCGGTTGTCTTCTTGATGCGGTGGTTTACTCTGTTAAGGTTCACACCCAGTTGTAGGAGTACTGGGTTGTGATCTGATGTTCCTTCCTCCAGAGTGTTTATGTCCAGCTCCTACCTGATGTTTTTCAGGAGTGCAATGTCTAGGACTGAAGGTCTCCCATGTCCACGGGGGAGGTGGGTAGGTTGCTCGGGTCCTATTATGGCGAGCCTGTGGTCTTCGCTGAGTCTGGATAGTTTGCGACCATCGTTGTTCGTATAGGAGCAATGCCATTCTTCTGATTTGCAGTTGAAGTCTCCTATAATGATTTTTGGGGAGTGTCCTGTGGCTAGATGCTCGATGTCTTCTCCTAGTAGTTCTTGTCTGGGAGCACAATATGCGGAAGTAATCTTGACATTACTTCGCCGTGTTTGGACCTCGATGGAAATGGCGTCTAGTTCCACATCCTCAACCCCCAGGAAGGAATGTGGGACGCCTCTCCGGACTAGTAGAGCTACTCCTCCCGCAGCTGGGTTGCCGGGGGGTCATATCTGTACATATGATACCCCGGGAAGGAAATTCTAGTCTCAGGTCTGAGTTTCGTCTCTTGGATTGCTACGACATCTGGGTGGTGTTCCTCCAGAAGCTCCATGATATCTGTTTTCCTGGCCCTTATTCCGCAGGTGTTCCAGGAAATTAATTTTAACTCCTCGTTTTGTTGTTGTGCTGGCATTTTTATTTAATTTGTAATTGTTGGGATTATATTCTCAACAATTGAGGGCATCATTCCTGTAACTGCCTGCAGTATGGCAGCTTGTAAATCCAAGGGGGGACTGGAAGTCTCGCCCTTAGATGTATTTGGCTTTGCTTATGTTGGGGCCTTGTCCTCAGTTGTTTTGTCATCTTCTTTGGCTGGTTTTGGCCCTGGCTTGAAGTTTGCCCATGGGGCGACAGGTGTCTTTTTGGGATTGGGGAACCTGGGACATCCCCTGTAGCTGGCAGGGTGCCCACTTTGGCCGCAATTAGCACAGGTGGCATTTTTAGTGCCGTCTTCATTAGTTGGCAGGTTGCAAGCACTGGCCCTGTGTTGACCAGCGCATTTAACACATCTGTCCGGATGCGTGCATAAGAACTGAGTGTGCCCAAATTGCTGACATTTGTAGCACTGCTTGACCGTCTGGTCTTTTTTCTTTGGCTCAACTTTAACCTGTCTATCTAGGAGTACTTTAATCTCCATTATCCTCTTGTCTGCTGCCTTGACGAGAAACAGAGGCATTGGCTTCTTTGTGACCCTGGAGGTCATACGTGTTACTTCAATTTCTTTGAGTCCGATTTCGCTGAGTTCTTCAACGATTTCTTCTAGGGGGGTGTCCATGTGTAGTCCTCGGATAACAGCATGGACTTTCTTGTCTTCAGGAAGTTGATACGTGTGATACGGTTTGTTAGCTTCCTTGAGATGTTTGGTTAAGGCCCGGTGGTCTTTGGCCGTTTCGGGGTAAATCTGCAGTCTGCTCCCTGCAGCTTTTGCCTTTGAGAAGGCAATGTTTGCGCTCTTGATATTTTTGCGCACAACTGTCCAATCTCCCCCGTCATCTATTACTATAGGCGGGATTTTGGTTTTCGCCGGAGAAGTCTTGGCATTCTCTGCTTCCTCCGGTTTCGTTTCCTCAGGTTTTTCTTCCTCCATTAGTATGGCGTCCTCTGAGGGTGGAGATTTTGCCCTTTTCCTCTTGGTTTTTTGCTGTACAGCGGGCGTGTCGGTGTTCACTTCCTGAACCCGCTTTGTATCCGCACTTGTTTGATTGATGAAAAGAGTTTCTAGACGGACCAGCCTGGCCGTCATCTCTTTATTTTCCCTCTCTAAGGCCTGGTACCTTAGTAGGAGGCGGGCGTTTTCCTCTTTAAGTTTAGCAATCCTTTCGGTTTTGGTTTTCACTGCTCCACTAGAGCTGGCACTTCTAGTGGACACACTCACTTCTGGCTTCATATTGTTGCACTGCACTTGCACAGCACGACTTCACAGAATATTTATTCCTGTAGGGAATAAATCACACTTAGCACTTTTCCAAAATTGGAAAAAAGTCACTTCTCGTAATCTTTCAGTACGGAGCCGGGTGAACCGAATCGATCCGCACTTTTTGAATGCTCAAAGTGAACTCGGCCCTGAGTGGGGGAATAAAAGAAAGCTTCACAGTCATTAACACTTGACTGACGTGAGAAACGATGCTTTGAAAATGCCAATGGCAGTAATGAACAAATGTACACACTTAACATACAAAACCACGCGAAACTCGCAACCCAAGATATACGTTTCTATAGTTGGCCAAATTTCATTGCTTTAGCGGTCATCCCAAAAATATATATATATATATATATATATATATATATATATATATATATATATATATATATAGAAAAAAGAATATTTTTGGGATGACCGCTAAAGCAATGAAATTTGGCCAACTATAGAAACGTGTTTCGGACTTAAGATTTTTATCAGTACAGTCAACTAGTTGAAAGACGAGTACAACTAGCACCAAAATTAATACATAGAATCACACCATGCCAACAGGAGCAAATCCGACCTTTCTGGTTACTAAGAGAACATCCGAAATATTCGCCGGACTCATAATCCAAGAGTAATTAAATCGAAAGTAGGAAAAGACTAGCGCGGTAAGAACTAGTATAAAGTAGATAAAGGATTTTGTTAGACAAAGAAATTTGTCCATATATAGACACGTGTTTTTGACTTAATGTCTTTATCATTACAGTCAACTAGTTTAAAGATGAGTACCACTAGCGCAATTAATACACAAAACCTAACTATTAACGTTTGATGCTAAGAGAAAAATTATTAAAATATTGATTATCATATGCATACTACTGGATATCAGGTGTGTCTTAGATGCTTTTCCACAATTATATTAAACATACAGTTTGTCGCCGGATCAGAACGGCACCATTTGATAGGCGACCTTAGCCTATTATTACTGGAGCACACCATCGCATATCCATCGGATAGTGAGGGCATTCGGTTTATTTAAACAAAATGTGGCTTCGCCCGATATCAAACCGCGAACCTATAGCATAAATGTGAGGCATATACCACTAAACTTCGCCCAGTAAAAATACTAATGCCTACTAAATTTTGTTTTTTTTTTAATTATCATTTATTTTATATCTAATTTTTTAAGTTTCGTTTGTGATCTTCAGTTTTACTGTATTATATTTAGTTATGTAGTACAGTTTTTGTTTCTGTAATTGTACCTAGCAGATAAATTATAAATACTCGATTATCTATTTACTTCTTTTTTACGAAGGTAGTAAAAATAAATATAAGATATTACACTACTGTAATCGTGAAAAATCAAGGTTCGTGATATTATCAGATATTTGCGTTTTAGGATCCCTAGGTCCAAAAAAAACATGTTTTCCATTTTCCGTCGGTGTATCATTCTGTCTCTGCGCGCCATAACTCAAAAACTACTTATTCAATTGGCTTCATATTTTAGTCAATGATAGAGAATCATATGAAGATAGAATGGTACCATTTTGGGAAAAATCCAAAATAGCGACCTCACAAAATGTTAAAAAAATCTGGACTTTTTCGACAAATTTGACTTCAAGACGAGACGAGATTAAGGCTTCATCTCGTCTTGTCTCGATTTTGACTAATCTCATCTCATCTCCATCTCGAAATTTTGTTTGCGATGAAAGGAGATGAAGCCTTAATCTCGTTTCTTCTCGTCTCGCTCTCGGCATCACTAGCTATATTTGATTTTTGTGGAAAATTTGAAGTCCAATTTTTTAATAATGAATTTTTTAACATTTTGTGGGATTGCCATTTTAGATTTTTACCAAAATGATGCCATTTTATCTCTATATGAATTTTTATCTTTGACTAAAATTTGACAATTGAATAAGTAGTTTTTGGACTATTCCGCGCACAGGCAGAACGAAAGACCGACGGAAATGGGAGATTAACCCCCGATTGCCAAAAACTTAATTGCTGTTTAGAATATTTAACCGAGCTTTCGGATTTGGCAAGCTGGTTACAGAAATCTAGGAACGCGCTATCAGATTTGACATTCCGTTAAAGATTCTAAACTTTAATTGAGCTTTCTGCAAGGCTTCATCTCGTCTTGTCTCGACTTTGGCTATTCTCGTCACGTCCCGATCTCGAAATTTTGGTAATCTGGTCTCGAAAAATCTCTCGAGTTAGAGTACAATAATATCTCCGGTTAAAAGGTACATAAATATATCCACTGAACTTGACATTTTAGGCATAAATACTCACATTCGGGATTGTATATCAGCAAAACGCACACGCGTTCTTACATTGTTACGTTTGTCGCACCTGACTGGATGCTAGTTCCTTAAAAATGCGTTCTTACCATTTGTTTGATATTTCACAAAAAATAATTTATCACTACATAAAATTTCAGCTTCGACTTCACTATGTAGAAAACCGTTTTTAAACTCTCTCTAACACATTGCCTCTTATGGAAGGGTTTTTATCAAATTTCTCGGGTGTCTTTAAAGATAAAAGAATCAACCCTGGTATATTTATAATCAGCAAGAAGAGACCCATTTGATAGATGTTTAATATACAGGGTGTTACATTTAAAAAACCAAAGTTGATGTTGATTTTAGAAAAACTAAATACCCTGTATATCTGCAAACTACACTAGAAAAAAAATTGTTTTTGTCGAGGTGTACACCAACGTTCTTATTTTAAATCAAACACCCTATATATTATGCAATTTTTAAACTTCACTAACAACTTACAATATTTTTTGTATATTTTATTATATGTTTACTCAAATCAAAATGATACACACATTCCTACCATATTTATAAAATATATATTATCCGACATCAACTTTCAGTTTAACCGGGAACAGAGGCGTCCTTAGGCCCTTGATGTATGGGGAGAGAGGGCTCGGAAGAAAAACTCAACAGAATAAAAAAATCCTTGCGTGGTAGCAACAACCAACTATCATCAATGGTGACTAAAAAAAATCATGTCTTTTGTATTACAGTAATTGTTTCAGTATTTACAGCGAGTTTTGAAACGCGGATCTGCGTGCCGATTCTGCTTGTGCCCATTTAGTATTGCCCCTGACCGAGAGTGTCGAAATGATAACATCCTGTTAACCGTAAGTTGATATCAAGTGATAGATCTTTTAAAACTAAAATATTTTGGTCTGAGCTAAGCCGTTTAGTTTCTACAGGTTCTCACAACGCCAAAGGTAGCACTCCACAACTGTCAATAGCGAAAAAACAAATGCTTTTGATATTTATTTAAATGTACAAGGAAATATTGAAAATTATTAGTGGATTTTAAAAGTAAGATTATAAATATTATAGAAGGCTGGTTCCCGGCTCGGAAAAACGAATCACTCTGTAGATATAGAAATACCAAAATATAAAAGTTTATTTTCTATCACGTAACTTTTGTATTTAATATTTGTTTCATAATCTGTAATTTTTGAGATAAGATAGCGGAGCGGAATTTGTTCATTGCATTTTAGATTGTTTTATTAAATGTAAAATTTTAAGAAATATTTTAACGCAATTCGAATACACTAACTCTTTTTTTGTCAATTTTCTGGCTTAGCCTCAAAGATAAGGCTTTTTACTTTTCAATTTGTTAGTTTTTTAGCA
Source organism: Kuschelorhynchus macadamiae (assembly GCA_030620095.1). NCBI lineage: Eukaryota > Metazoa > Arthropoda > Insecta > Coleoptera > Curculionidae > Kuschelorhynchus > Kuschelorhynchus macadamiae. The sequence goes on along the minus strand of JAUTXW010004486.1, from coordinate 390,187 downwards.
AATCCTAGCGGTTTAGATAAAACTATAAAATTTCTGTATTCTTTCTTCTCTCTGTACATCATGTAGTTAAAAAAAAGGCATTACTATGTTTAATATTAACTAGCTGGACCGGCAGACCTAATCTATTAGAATGCGCGACGAGTTTCCAGTGGAATTATAAAGATATGGGGCGTATTCACCACAGCGTGCAGAAATGTTATTGAAGAAAAACATATAGGTTCTGTAGAAAAAATATGCAATAAAAAAATACAAAAAATGGAGTTGAAAAGTCTCCGTAACCAGACGATCATTTGAAAAAAAATCATGTAAATTGGTCCGGTGCAACTCTCTCACAAACTTGCTGAAAAATCTGACGTAGTGTTTTAAATATATAGAATAATAAAAATCATTTAGAGGTGCAGAACCAATATGTAAATTTTAAGTCATCAAGAATGATATATTATTACCAATCGTAAACTATTTAAACATTTTTGCAATGCAACGTGATAAAAAAGCAAATCCGAAAATTTGTTTTAATGCAATAATATCCTTTGATAGAAATTGGAAGAAGTATGTAACTATATCTATAAACGGTGATTTCTTTTACTAATAGTCGAGACGAAAATCTCCTCTCGTCTCGACACCTTTATTCTCGTCTTGTCTTGCCTCGAGTGTCCAGATTGGAAGGTGCCGAGACGAGATTAGGTCGAGACAAGACGAGACTACAAACTTAGTCTCGCCTCGTGCCATCACTAAACATAGGTGTAAACTGAAGAAATATTTAAAATTCAGTACCGAAAAAACTATTTACTTATCCAGTTGACTTGCACACAAAACAAATCTGAAACAGGAATAAACTAGAAACATTTAAGTGTGAATTCTGTATGGCAAAACCAAATAGTGATGCAATAAAATGTTTAAATATTCGGTAAAATACTATTTCTAGGAATAAAATCTTTTTTACGAATAACAATAGATTATAGAAATAAAGTTATGAAAAAATAAGAATAATATAAACATAAATTAAAAAAAAATAATTAAAAAAAATATATGAATTTGCCTGTACCCACAACTTCGTACAAAGTTCAGTACACAGAGATAACACTTTTTATGGATCCATATGTTTGTTTGCTAACAACCAAAAAAAAATAAATTGCTGTTATCTGCACGTAGTGGATTTCTGTACGAGGGATATTCTGGGTAAAGAATTTTTAATTCTTGACGTGAATGTTTAGTTAATTGACAATAAAAAAAGCAATAGTAAATGCATAGCAAATGTCAACATATATTTTAAACGAAAGTTGATATACCGGATGCATTGCCTTAGGTTTTATAAAACCTTTCATATCAAAACAATCCATTTGCCAGTTAATGCGAAAACTGAAGAATGACATTTGCACCCTCTAAAAAAGTCACACAAGTTTCAGTCAAAGACACGCCGATGCCAGAGGCATTCCAATTAAAGTTTCATCCCTTCCGGAAGTCCCATTCTTTCCAAGTTCCCTTCAAATTGCTGAAGGACGCTTTTCTTTTTCGAACAACTTGCCATTAGTCTAAATAATATATTCGGTAGACCATTTGCCTCTGAGAAGCATTTAATTCACTTCAAAATTGAAAGTGAGTGACTATTAAAGGTAAATAAGTACAAATAAAAGTCGGTTCATATAGTTAATGTAGGCATTGCGCAACAATCAATACATTGTAATATTAGGAAAAATGTTATTTATGTTTTTTTTTACTTCCTTCGGAAAAGGGAAGTGTTGTAATCGGGAAAAAATCACCTCCGAGATTTGTTCAGATCTAACAGAAACTAATTACCCAATTGACAGTTTTCACGGGTCATATATATATATATATACATATATATATATATATATATATATATATATATATATATATATATATATATATATATATATATATATATATATATATATATATATATATATATATATATATATATATATATATATATATATATATATATATATATTATATGTTGATTCTTAGTCCTTCACGGATGGAAAAATACAATTTGTTTTCATTCCATGTGTACATCTGTTCACTACTGTCGTTCTGAAAAGAACAGTTTTGCTGACGTTTCGCCAAAATCACATTTGGCATTTTCGAAGCTTAGCAGTCACACAATAAAAATATTTGAAAAGTAAGTATATACTGTGACGATGTAGTGAACTAAATTGGGTTACAGTTCACTATTCCTAACAAATGGAAAAAATTATAACGAGGGATATTCCGGGTAAAGAAGATTTACCGATTTTTTATATTTGAACTGATCACTAAAGTCTCATGCCTAAATATAACGTAAAGTGTGCCGAAGTGACTTCAACCTATAAGACAAACAATACATTCGTATTTCACGGCAGCTTTTTAGCCTACGTGACAAGCACAGTCGTTATTATATTACTTCTAGAACCGCTACCTACATTTTGGCAGCTCATTTGCAGGCTCAACATGGCCTTCCGAAGCTATGCTCGGTAATACTACACAACGATAATCGCTCATAACTGTAGACTTAGCAGGTCATTACGCACTCCGACAAAATATTATAGAGAATGTTAATGTTGATAATCTTTCACTTCCCTCGTATGGAAACGGTCAATTATTTCCAAAAGTAAGAGAGCCAAGAAATATCGATACAAAAATTTTAGGATTTTTAAAAATCTAATGGAGTAAAGAAAAACTACCTATACAGAATTGGTCGAGGTAAAATAAAATTGATATTTTTAATGACATTAAGACCCTTATACCTTATATCCATCAAAGCAGTCTCTGCTTGCTGATTATAAATTTACCTGGTTTGATACCTTTTTTCTTTAAAGGCACCCGAGAAATAAAAAAAACAGCCATAAGAAGCAGGGTATCAGAAAGAAACGAAGGACGCTTTATTACTTAGTGGAGTCGATGGGAATACATTGCCTTTTATGCCAGGGTTTTTCGCAAATTTCTCGGGTGTTTTTAAATATATGGGTATCAAACCAGTTATATTTATAATCAGCAGCAAAATACTCATTTGATGATTCTATAATATTTTGTAAACCGAACCGAACAAAAATGCAGTTTTATTTTGTAGCGACATTATGACCAACTCTGTATAATAATTTTTCCTCTACATCGATAGATTTTTAGGAATCCTAAAACTTTTGTATTTAACATTTGTTTCTAGTTCTGTTACTTCCGGAAATAATTCACAGTTTCCATACATACCATACATACCAGCGTGGCATCCTCTCCACAGTCTCATTGGATATACCAGCTGCGCCTCCATTATTCTCACTTACAATAAATCTGGAGTCATCTGCCTAGAGAATGGGTGTAATTCGGAGACTAGCTATTGACAAAAGGTCGTTATTATATATTAAAAATGCAGAGGAATAAAGACCATTGAATTATCTAACGGTTCTGATTTGTACAATTTTTTGATTAAACTATTTGCTTTCGCTACGGTAAAAAAGACCTAACCCATTTCTAACTTATAAAAGAGAACTTGAGAGTTTACCATAACAAATGCACAGCTGTATTCAGGAAATAGCCAATGGTCTGTTGTTTATTATTTACAGTATATTATTTGTAATTTGATATAGTGCTGTTTCTGTATTTTTGGATTTACAAACCCATGTACGCAAGTTGAATTTTATTTGATTCTAGAATATTGTTTAGTCGTTCAAGAAAGATTTTCTCAAATAATTTACCGTGTTTTGTTTCGTGTTTCGGTTGTGGGGTTCTAGTTTTTACCTTCTCAAAGAACTGCCTCCCATACAATAATAACACTCACTTACTGACACTGCTTTTATTATTATTAAGGCTAACAAAGCTAACAATAGTTAATTTTATTTATAAAAAACAGTCTAACGTCCATTTCATTTTCGGTTTTTTCGTTGCTACTTTCTCACTGTCACGGCTGTCGTCGTTCGCATCGCGCACTGTTGCCACATTGCCTGACACATCCAGCGTAACATGCCGCCCGCCTTGAAAAGTCCACTTTTCAAAATGATAGTTATGTGGAAGAACTTTTGACGTACGGTAGGTAAAGAAATACAAGTTAGAACTGAATTGAAACTAAACTAACACTAAATAATGTCCAACTTAACTAATTCTTTAATATGAACTTTTGGAGACTAGGCCCGAACTGGATAACTTAAACCTGATACGATTCTTCATCTTCATCCTCAAGGTGTAAAATACAAATTTTTGTAATGGGTCTTTTAGTCACGTTTCTATTGGGTAAACATACAGAGATTACTCTAATAATGTTATCACTGCCTCTATGTAACTCCACTACTCTTGCCAACGGCCATTTCAGTGGTGGTAGATTTTCCTCCACTAACAAAACCAAGGCACCAACTTTAAGGAGCGGTTGCTTAATGTCAGTTTTCCACTTTGTTCTGATTTGCAAATGGTGCAAATAATCTTGCGCCCATCGATCCCAAAAATGCTGATAGATTTGCTGAAGACGCTGATACCTATTCAACCTGGACATCTTCATGCTTCTAAATTCGTGTTCTGGAGGACCGGCCATGTTTTCTCCAATTAAAAAATGGGATGGAGTCAAGGGTAAAAAATATTGGGGGTCATCAGAAATAGAGGTCAAGGGCCGGGAATTTAAACAGGCCTCTATTTGAACCAAAAGCGTATACATTTCTTCAAATGTTAACAAAGATTCACCTAAAACTCGCTTGAGGTGAGGTGAGGCCAAACTATTTGATCGTCAGCTAAAAACCGAGTAACTTTTTCAATGTGATCCCGATCATTTATTAAATTGTAAAGCTCAACAAAATAATTCTTGGCACCAATGAAATTCAAACCATTGTCTGAATATATATTTGTCGGTTTACCCCGCCTGGCACAAAATCTTTTTAATACGTTCAGGAAACTGTCTGTCGTCAAATTTGTTGCTAATTCTATGTGAATCGCGCGAGTCGCAAAGCAAACAAATATGCAAATATATGCCTTAACTGGTTGACTTCTGCGCAATAAACCTTGCTTCACTAAAATTGGTCCGGCGTAGTCAACTCCACAATTTGCAAAAGGTCTACTTGGGGTAACTCTTTCGCTAGGTAGTTCACCCATTAAAATTTTACAAGGTTTTGGATTCACCTTGTAACATCTAATGCAAGACTGTAAAACTTGTTTTACTGAGTTTTTTCCTCGAATTGGCCAAAAGGTAAGTCTAATGATAGAAAGTAAGTTTTGCGTACCTGCATGTAAATTTTTTAAATGCTGATCAAGAATAATTAAATTGGTTAATCTATGTTTATACGGTAAGATTATGGGGTGCTTTTGTTCAAACTTAATTAATTTTGATTTTCTTATCCTGCCATCAACTCTTAAAACGTTTCGTTTGTCTAAAAAAGGATTTAAATTGTCAAGTTTACTATTCTTATTTACTTGAATGTTATTTTTTAAATTTTGAGTTTCTGATTTATAAACTTGACTTTGGGCAATTTTTATTAAAATTTGTTCTGCATCGTTTAATTCTTTAACTGTTAAAATTTTAGAAGTATGTTTAGTTTGTTTTAAACATTGAGTTTTAAACCTTAAAATATAACCTATAATCTTTAATAAAAGGGAGTATGTTGAAAACCTTTGAAAAATGTCAAATTCTTTTTTATTTGTATCTTCACGGGTATGAAGTATAATTTTGTTTATTTTCAGTTCCGGTAAATTTTCAGATGTAGGTTCAAATTCAATATTTTCATTAAGGGTTTTTTTTTGTAAAAATTCAGGTCCGTTAAACCAAATATGATTGTCACATAAGTCTTTAGGATTAAGTCCTCTCGAGATAACATCTGCCGCGTTATCGCTGCTTTTAACATGTCGCCACTCATGGATTTTCGAAACATCCATTATTTTTGATACGCGATTTGCAACAAAGGTTTTTAAGTTGCAAGGCTCGTGCCTAAGCCATGCTAATACAATGGTCGAGTCTGTGAACAAAATAGTACTCGAAATAGTTACATCTAGGGTATTCTTTACTTTATAAACAAGTTCCGCTAACAAATGCGCTGCTAGTAGTTCAAGCCTTGGTAGCGTTACTTTTTTCAGAGGTGCTACCCTTGTTTTGGCTGTTAATAACCTAACTACCTTCTTACCATCTACGATAGAACCTAAGTATATGCACGCGCCGGACGCTTTCTCTGAACTATCAGAGAATCCATATAACTCGATTTTTTGTACATTTGGTAGTAAAACGTGTCTTTCAATTTTTATATGTTTAAGATGTTCGATTTGCGTTATAAACTCCAACCAAATATTTTTTAAATCCGCGGGAATATCTTGATCCCAGTCGATTTTTAAATGCCACAACTGTTGGATAATCAGCTTGGCTCTTATTATCGCGGGACCCACTAAACCCAGAGGATCGAAAATCTGCGCGATTACTGACAAAATGGTGCGTTTTGTTATTTTGCTTTGGTTTATAGTTAAATTCATGGCGTATTTTAACACGTCGCTGTTCGCTTCCCAAGTCAGCCCTAACGTTTTTAGCTCTTTTTTATCGTGAAACAACACTTTTGTTTCATCCGTGCTATCCGTGTTTTGTAAAATATAATTTAAAATGTTTTTGTTGTTTGAAGACCACTTTCTCAGTTCGAAATTCGAACTTGATAAAATTTGCGATAGCTCGTGGTACCTTTCAATGCATTCTTGTTCGGTGTCTAAACTTATCAGTAAATCATCCATATAAAATGATTTTTTTATAATTTTTGACGTTATTGGGTACTTATTTTCATTTTGAATGGCTAACTCATTTATCTCGTTGCTAGGAAAGGTGCGCTTGTTGTTCCATACGTTACCGTATTTAATTCATAAACTCTCATTTCTTCTTCAGGATTTTCACGCCATATAATTTTTTGATAACAACGTTCGCTTGGGTCGATTTTTATACACCTAAACATCATTTTCACGTCCGCGCTTAAAACGTGTTTTCTTAGTCTTAATCGTAACAATACTGAAAAATAGTGAAAAAAGATCGTCTTGTATCGTCGGTCCCGGTAAAATTTTTTCATTAAATGATATACCTGTACTGGTTTTCGCACTTGCATCGAAAACTACGCGGGTCTACGCGGCATTTCGTAGTTAACGAGCCCTCTCTAAGTACTGCTGTGTGAGGTAAAAAGTACGATTTGTTTTCGATCGATTTGTCCATGTCTAATGTCCCTTTAAACGTCATGTGTCCTAGTGACTCATACTCACGCATAAACTCTACGTATTGTTCTTTTAAATCGCTATTTTTCATTAATCATATAATTGTCTTTTCGATATATTCGCTGATACGTTACATACTTGATTTTGTTTTTTATTTAAAGCCGTGTTTAAACAAAAATTTAAATATCCGGTAATTACCCATCCCAAGTGTGTATCTTGTAAAATGGGCATGTCGCTTCCTAACCTCATCCTACCATCTTTTAATAAGTCAAAAAATATTTCAGCGCCGATCAATAAATCTATGTCTTTTGGTTCGTTAAAGTTTTCATCTGCTAATTGTATGTTTTTTGGTATCTTGATGTGCATTTTATCAAACCCTATAAGCGGTAATTTTTCCGTCACTTTTGGCAATATTAAAAACTGTAATTTAGCCTGAAAATTAGTAAATTTTGATTTTATGCAAGTATTTGTTCTGCCAATTATTTTTGTCTCGATTTGTCCTACTCCCGATAATGGTATATCAATTTTTTCGTACGGTAAATTAAGTTCATCGCATAAATTTTTGCTTATTAAATTCGATTGTGATGCATTATCTAAGAGTGCGTCACATTTTACCCAAATATTTTGATTATTTAAAATTAAAACCCTTGCCGTGGAAAGTAAACATTGATTAGTATAAATAGTTGCATGTGTAAAAGTTTTTTGGTTGTAAATTTATGCTGGTATGTCCGTATCTACGTAACTTTCATTATTTTCCGTGAATTTCGAAACATTCTGGGGTGCGATTTTGCACTTATCATTTCGTTAGTTAACAAAAATTTTCTCCATTCGGAGAGCTGTTCATCATGACAATCGAATTTTCCGATCCTGGTTCATTAAAAACCAACCTATTACTAAAGCCGCCATTTTCCGAATCTGTCAGTTCTTGAGTTTTTGATAATATCTAAATTTACTGCCGTGGAGTCTAATTTCGTAAGATAAAAAATAGTTTTGATTACTTGAAAGCTAAGCCATGATATATTAGCATATACATCATCATACCGTAAGTAATCAACAGATGCTAAAATATTCAAGAAAATCATGAAAACATGGAAATCCTTCAAATTAAACAAGGTAAGCTAATCTGTTTAAAAAATATTATCTATGTCATATTATTACTAAACCTGTATATTTTAGTTATTAATGAATCATTATTTTTAATTCCCTGAATTCTTTCCTGATTTGATCATTTTGTTAGAAGTACGGGAAAGCATAGAACGCTATCCTCAAAATGTACTTTTTTTGAAGAAATATTTAAAAAAGTTGTGAATATTCTGTTTAAATAATTATATTATTTACTATATGGCGCACAATTCTATATTACGTATTTTATTTTTAAAAGAAAAGGGGGACCTATGTTAATATCTATTCTAATCCAGCACAGCGGCTGTTATGCAACCACATAAACATCAAACATCTATCTATCTGCCTTTGAAACGTGGTGAGCCTTCCACAGAAAAATAATATAATAATATAGGCGAAATGCGTTCATCGGGAGAACAAAGCGTTTTAAACTTAGAGTAAGAATAAAAATCTTATTCTCGGTTGTAAATGCCCATTGTTACTGGGGAATGGCCCTCCCTATTTGAGGAATACGGCAGTATTTTATTTAATTTTGGTCTCTCGTAACCTAACCTAACTTTTTAGTAAACAGTAAACAAGAAAGTGGAACAGCTGATGGATCACTTGCGGAAACGTAACAGTGGTTTAATAATGCTTTATTTAAGTATTGCAAAATTGAACATAAATTCCAGTAACTAGGAACCAATATAAGAAAAATATTTTTTATTGATGGAAAGACTAAAGAAGCAATAAGGGCAGTTGAATCTAGATTATCATAATGGGGATACCTGAGACTGTTGCAGGTAGGTATGTATTTCTATATTTTAACAAATAGAATGTACTTGCTTAAATTATATTTGTCTATGTATAACTTGTAAACAAAAGTATTCCTTAACAGGTATTATCAAAGAAAATTTATAGCGTAACCTATTATTTTCTTAGGTATTATATATTTTCACTGTTAAGGACGAAACGAAATGAAATAATCTTTGTTTTTCTTTAAAAGAACTACAGTCGGAATTATGTAATGTTATAATAATTAGAGACGTGAAATAATTAGTTATATTACACAGAATGTGGTGTATGGCACATTTATTGATTATAGCAATATTTTTACAACTTTTGCAGAATATGACACTAAAAAAAAGGGAATGATACAAGAAATGATGTCCAGTATTTGATACAGTATTTTCATTTAACTTTCACATACTTAGTCAATATAAGGAAGAACAATCACCGAAGCACAATTACAAATTCCTCGATAAACTGTTTTGTTGATTCAAATTTGAACTCGACCATTTTGATTGTAGAAGATATATACCTGTGTAAGTATTAATTGTGATTATTTTGTTTTTTTTTATAAAGAAACTTACTATAATATTAGACTTAGACAGGTTAGGCTACTATAATTCATAAGCTTATGTTTAGCAAAGTCTACTGCAAAACATACCTATGTTTTCGTTATAGCAAATCATCAGTTCACAGTATCAAACAGAATTTAACACTTGAAACCTTGTTTAATTTGACTAATGGTTTTTACACTGATATTCTGTCGGAAAACAGCAGCAAGATAATGCATAGCAACTCAACTGACGAATGGTGCACTTATTTTTTTATTATGTCATTCATTAAACTTTGTGCTAGACACCTCGTTATGTTTTATATGTTTGTCTAATTTTACACAGTGTGACTTAAATAAGTTTGAAGTGTGTGTTTTTCCTTAGGTTTTGCTAATTGCCATTTTTAATGTGTATTTTTAAATTAATCTTTTGTTCAAATCTATGAATCGCTTTTGAAGTTTCACATCACAATAAAAATATTCTATTTAAAAAATTAACTCTTATATGTCTTAATAAGTTCATTATGTTTAATGGAATTTATTTGTTTATTCTTATGTAAAATTGTACAGGGTGCCTGGTTATATTTTAAAGGGTAGCCTAGAGGCCTTATTCTATGGGTTATCAAAAAACTTTAAATGCAAATGTTTTTGGGTTTGAACGGAATCATCATTCTTGCCGATTATAAATATACTAGGTTTAAACTTTACATCTCTAAAGATAACAGAGAAATTTTAGAAAAACCCTGCCATAAGAGGAAATGTGTAAGAGAGAGATGGAGAAAGCTCCAATATAGTGGAGTCAGTGGGAATACATTGCTTCCTATCATAGGGTTTTTCTTAAATTTCTTGATTGTCTTTAGAGATAAAGGTCTTAAACCTAAAGAATGTTTGAGATGTATCTATTATACAGGGTGTGCGTTTTAAAATAAGAAGTCGATGCCCATTTGCTAAATTTCTGATTACCTTTTGTTTGTTTTTCTTGTAAATTGCCCAAACCTAAACATTTTTATATTTAAAGTTTTTTGATAACTTATAATAAAGTCTGTAGGGTACCGTTTAAAATATAACCAGACATCCTGTACATAAAATCTGTATAAAATATCAGATGTGTTAAAAATTAAAAAAAAAACTACATAGATACACATAAAGGAACAAAAGTGACCCAAACTTAATTTTAGAGAAAAAATTATACATCATATACATTATATCTATATCATGAAGAAATTTTATTTTTTGTAAGTTAAGTTTACTGTGTTTACCATTTTTAACCAAAAGAGGTTATTTCAAATCCAGTATTATGTAATTCTGGGATACTTTGTTAGGTACTGGAAGATATTAGGGTGCTAAAAGTACATTTTGTAAAGATATATTAAATATTTATGCAGGATGTCCCAAAAATGTGGTATAAGGTGCAGCTGCTGTTTTTTTATTATGGACTATTTGTTTTATTAAAGAATAAGACATCTGGTTTATATGTAATTTGGTAAACTGAAGTTTAATACCTTAAAAAAGACCATACATAGAAATAAAAAAGGAATTTGTAATTTGTTTTGTTTAGAATTTTATTTTTTAAACTTCAATTTACTTGAAACATCTGTATGTTCCCTGTTTTAATCATATCAAATAAAGTATAACTGACTAAAGTCTAGGAAAATTAAGATTACTCAAAGTGAAAACTGTATTTTGTAACAAGAAACATTTTTTTCTCGATTTTTTCTTCAGAATAACCTTTTTTTATAAATTCAATTCTGTCTCTATTTTGTAAGATTTGGAGGTGTTCATGGTATCTATTGTTCAGAAAGTCAAGAACTACAACATATATAAAATTTAGGGAATTTTCCTCAAGCTAGTTTTATAAGATTTATGTGTAGTCCTAGTATCCACGTCGCAATTCTCCCATTCTTACAGGCTTTGTTCAGTATAATTTTTAGAATACCACTAGATTGTGACGTATAAATGACGAACTTAAACATGGAAATTTTTGGACAATATTCAGGTTTTAACAGTCTAGCAGGCGCGTAACTAAAGGGGGCATAGGGGAGGCCATGTCTTATTTTTGGCATATTGCATGGGCGCCCGCAGAACCATAACTAATGAAAAAAAAAACAAAAAAGGTCATGCATAGTCCATTTGGTATATAAATGTAATTTATATATGTAATATACAATATTTACATTTTCCAGGGGAGGCATTTTGGTGAAAACACCCTTTATATGAAGAAAGTTTTTTGGTATTCGGGTGTGGATCATCCTGACAGAAAAGAACAATATAATATTTCGTTTTGTAATAGCCATTGTGGTGTATAAACATTTTGAGAAAATGACAAGGGCTTAGATAATACTCTGTGCAACAGATTTCTTGTGGCCTTTTGCATTTTCGAAGTGATAAATCCAAGATATAGTGCTAGGCATTATAGAAAACCACAACTCAATATATAAATTCTGGTTGAAAATTAGTAAACTTGAATTTTGTCCACAAATTTGCATGTATAACTGCATCTGTCAAGTAGTTTACTATAGGACATCAGTACCTAAAATTAATTAATTAATGTAGGGGTTATGGTTATATTTAATAAAAAAAAATTGGGTGGAGGTACTCAGGGTTGCCAGGTTTTAAATTTTGTAATACGGGACGCAAGAACCGATTCTGCGCCTTCGCCATTACGCAAAAATAAATAATTGTACATTTTTTTATAAATAAAGAGTTGCAGTTTTTTGTGAATCTGAAGTGTGTGATGATGTTTTTTAAACGGACAAAATCTAATAATGTGTATTAGAAACGAACTCAACAGAGGAGTTATATAATAATTAAAATACGGGTCTTGCTTTCAGCGATACAAATACGACTAGTTATAGTTTTGATATTTTCTTATATAAGAAAGATTAAAGAAACAAAGAACAAAGATTTCAGATATATATATATTATAAACTTTATTACAAAAGTTGCAATGTAGAAATCGAAAAGTTGAAAAAGTACATTAAATATCTGTGTATTGAATAAACAAACCGTCTACAGGAAATCCTAGGTAAATTTTTATTTATCCCATCATAATATTATCCTTATTCATTTTAAAGAAAATTTCTGTTAATTTTTTTGTCCTACAAGATGGAATAACATCCAAAATATGAATAATTTTAATGTACCAAATTAGAGATAATAAAAAAAAAGTGAAATAAAATTGCTATATTGATTCATTAGTTTAGACTCTATCAAATATAAAGATATACAAGTGAGTGATAATTTGACATTTGTTGATGCTTTAATTATATTGTCGAATGAGGACCTTCAAAGATGTTTAATATAATTTTACTCTAAAATAAATAGGGGAAATAAAATATGGGTGCTTGCATTAAAATTTATATTGTATTAGCCATGAATAGTTTGGGGATGCAGTGCCATAAAGTATATGACAAACCAACCAAACAAGAACAAAATAAAGCCGAAAGCAGTGTTTATTTCTTAGTAAATGTATATTTGGTATTTGATTTTGCTGCGCTAAGAAGTTCTACATCGTATTTTATATGTTCGAAAAATTCTAGGCAGGTCATTTTAAAACTTACTGATACTTGCAATTCGGCTTTAATTAAATCTGTAGAACATCGGTTTCTAGAATCACTCCATTTTATAATCATTTTAGAAAATATTCTTTCAAGGTATGCATTAGATGGAGGGATGCTTAATATATATGAGACGACCTGCAATAATGATTTCAAGTTATTATTTTTGACAGATTTAAATATGTTTTGCCATTTTTCAATCGTACTTATTTCTAATTTGCATATATCATCTAAAATATTTTTTATAGCACAATAATCATCGAATAGCAAATCAAGATTTATCTCTTTTAATTCCAGATTTTGTACAATTTGATATATGTCATTAAAACTGAAAGGTGTCTTTAAAGAAATAGTCTCAATAATAAAAAGAAAATTATTTTCAGAGAAGAAATTTTTGACTTAAATATTTTAACGATTGTTCAAAAAAATTTACTAAATCTTTAACAACAGTAGTTTGATCATTTTGATTCATTTTTTTTAAATTTTGATTTACCTGAAATCCAAAAAATTTTTCCTTAAGTCGACATTCCAAATTTGTCTTTAATTGCAGCATCACTTGATATAATTCTGTACTTGTGGTGGATTCATTTTGCAAGATTAACGAAACTTTTTCAAATACCAAATACACGTTTGCACAGAAATGTAAATACATTGAGGGTTTTTTATATAAATGATGTTCGACATCGTTTTCATCGTCAGCCTCATCAATTTCAAGTAGTTTCCTAATAGCAACTGGACACTTGTCACCCAAGGATATAAAGTACGACAAAATCGCTGGATAAAACTTGAGAATTCGCTGAATTGCCGGCCCCAGTGATAGCCACCTAGTGGGGACATGTTTAATAAGTTCCTGCCACTCTAGTTCAGCAAATTCTACGAAATCTTTTAAACTTTCTCTTCTTAAAGCACTTGAACTAAAGTGATTATATACCTTAAGAATAATGCCTTCAACATCGATATTAAGTTTTTGAAAAGCATGTTTAAAAGTGTTATTTACAACATGCGCCAAACAGCCATTTTTTAATATTCTTGAAGATTTTTCTTGTAAAATGGTGTAACATGAATGATTCTTACCAAAATTAGCGTTTGTATTATCAGCGGTAAACGCAGACACATTTGAAATATCTAAACCATACTTTTTTAGCGTTTGTATTATCAGCGGTAAACGCAGACACATTTGAAATATCTAAACCATACTTTTTTAAAGTTTTTAAAATACAAGTGGCTATTGTTTCGGCAGTCTCTGAAGGTTCTTCAAAAAAGTCAAGGAGCTTTGATTGAACACCTTTTTCGGGAGAAAAATATTGGATGCATATGGGATACATTTTTCGGTTTCCTTTATTGGATGTGTCAGTAGCTACTGAAAAATAGGTGCTGCCGTTTTCAGTAACTAAATCAGCCAGGACGTCTTTAAGGGATTTTGGACATAAAACATTTTTTACTATATATTCTGATTTAGTTCGTCCGCAAGCAATTTTTTTTGCAATAACGAAATCTTTTAAAATTTTTGGTAGAATTTTTAGGCCACAGTCTAAAGAGTTATATGAAAGATTATGCCGAACACAGCGGAAAATTTGAGTTAATTCAGCTACGGTGACATTGTGAGTCTCTTGAACATTCTGAGGGTTGACAAAAAATGTATTTAAACTTTGCGACGATTTTTCGGCACTTTCACGACTTCTATGTTCTTTTGTTTTGCTGTGCTGTTTAACGTCACATATACCGCCGTGAGAAATCGAAAACTCTTTTTTGCATGATGTGCAACGGGCAAAAAAATTAGATGCACCTTTTGAAACCCAGGAAAATTCATGCTCCCAAATTTTTCTATATGTACATAATCTTTTTTTTGTAGATGGGGGTGTTTGATTGCGGTCTTGATCAGAATTTTCGGAATCGCTTTCTTTTGATGTTGAAGAAGTACTAGCTATTGGAGAAAAATATTTCTTCAAGCTCATGATGACGCCTTCAGTGCCTTCAGTTTGAGTCTTAGTCTGTAAAAAAAAACAAATTTGAGGGACAAAAAATCTCTCAAAAAATAACTTTCTAATACGCCGCAACTCAAGTACACTGCGCGACTACGCCCCTGGCCCCTGGTCTAATTTTAATACCGAAAAATCGACAAAGTTCATTCACTTAAAGTTATTTTTCTTTTGTTATTTAAAAATATCAATTTTCTTTAATTCACTATAAGTATTGTTTTGGTAAATACACTTTTCTAATTTCATTTAAGTTTTATTTTTATTAAACGGTGTTTATTAAAAATTTACAACTTACCTTGTTGATTTCAATTAAATCTAAAATCACAGTCTTACATTTAAAACACTAGATTGATTAAATATTCGTTTAACACTTTTCAAATATATACGCCGACGCGTGTTTTATATTTCACATAGCATAATACGGGTTTATGTCAAATAATAAGTATTCACAGATCTACAGTGACTTTATACAGAGACAGTGGCGACAATTGGGTAACCAATTTTTGATTGGTTCTCCGCGTCACGTGGTCCTGGCGGCCATATTGCTGCAAAAATCGATTTGTTTACTTTTTGCCTAAATGGGTTTCTTATGAGGTTTTTTGTTTTAGTGTATTATTTTATTAGTTTTTGTGATTATTAAAACGAATATCGATAGAAACAATAAGTTCTAAGCCATTGGCCATATGAATAAATGTGTTTAAGCCTGGTTCACCTGCTTTTCGCTTGTAATCAGTGTTTGTGATAAATTTGTAAATGAAAGATTGCAAATTTTAGTATTGTCTAGAACAGTGTTTGAAAAAAGTGTTTTCGGAACCCATATTTAAGGTATGTTCAATTTAAACATAGATTTAGTTATGCCAAGATAAGAGATTTTCCTTAAGCTGATGAAATAGGGAACAAAAATCATAACCTAATTTAATAGTTTACTCTAAGAAAAGTAAAATTCTGCACATTATGACATTATTATGTTTTGGTTTTAGTTTACTGTAAAAGCCAATTTTTTGTATGTCTAGTATGTTTTACTTCAGTCAGCACCCCAATTGGAGGTAGAAGCATTCAAAGATAACTTAAAACATACAGATACTTGGTCTTTTTTAATAAAAAAAAAGTGTTTGATTTAATAAAAATGACATACTTTTATTTCTTTTTTTTTATGTAGGCAGAATTTTTTTATATCCAAGGACATCGTGTGTTTTCTACCCAAAACCTAAGTTAAAATTAAAGTTGTTTTAGAAGTATATTATAATTCCTCATATGTATTTTCCCAAAAGCAGCATAGTTATACCTACTGTTTGTTTTTTAGAGTTAACTAACACATTAAAAATGCCTGGTTGTGCAGCAGTAAACTGCAGTAATTCTGCAAAAAAAGGATTTTTAATGAAACGCTTTCCAAGAGACCAAGCGAGGAGGAAAGAATGGACCATTAGAATGAGAAGAGACAAATGGACACCAACGGATTATTCATATCTATGTGAGGTATGTTTTTTCACATAGTTATGTAAATGGGAATTTTTTATTTTGATTCTTCCTTGACCAATTTAATTTGTTTTAAGGTTCACTTCGCTCCTGATATGTGGGAGAAGCCACGTGTAGATGGTAAAAGAATTTTGAAGGCCAATGCTGTACCTACAGTTTTTTCATTTACAACACCAAAAGGCAAAAGAAAAGCTCCATTTCAAAGGAATGTTGTTTCCCCCAAGAAGTGCAAACTTGAAGAGAAGCTTTTGTATAGTAAGTACTCATGCCTTATTTATATTTTTTGATTTATTTTCTACATTATAAATTATTCCACATTCTAATAACTCTTAACATATTTTAGACAAAAAAGTTAATCTTAAATCACTAGTTGGTTGGTTTTTAATATGCAATAAGTTTACTCCAACAATAATAATAAAAATAACAATAATAAATAAAGAAATTGAATGATTAAGAGTATAGGGGAATTGTTTCAAAAATAATAATAATAATCATCAAATACATTGGGAATTAAATGAGATGGGCAATTTTTTGGAAATGCACTATGTAGTTTTGTAACATTAAAAATACTTTCTCCTCTTAGGTGAAGTGGCAGATTTGGACGAGGACCTCCCAAAGTCAGTTGTAGATTTTGGAGATCTCCCAGCAAGTCAGCAGTCATTGTCTTCAAACACTACTGTAAGTGAAGTGGAGGCTGGAATTTCACCACCTTTGCCTCTAGAAATACCTAATAAACAGATGCTAGAGTTGCAGATGAAACTAAAACGATACGAAAAGCTGTATGTGAAGGAGAAACGTAAGTCAGTGCATTACAAGAAGGTACTAAGGAATACAAGAAAAAAGCTGAAGAAAGTAGAAACAGAATCGAATGTCCCTCATTGTGAATTGCTAGATGAGCTCTTTAACAAAGACCAAATATGTGCTTTAAAAAAGAAGAGACTAATGAAAAGTACTAAATTTATGAAGTGGAGAAAAGATACTGTTACAAAGTGTTTGAGATTAAAATTTAGTTGTGGTAGTAATGGTTACACTGAGTTATTAAGACAAGGATATCCTTTACCTTCGATAAGAACACTGCAGAGAAGACTTCAAACTTTAAAGTTTGATTCAGGTGTTCTGCATGAAGTTTTTTTATTTTTAAAATTAAAAGTAGATTCTTTTTCACCATATGAGAAAGATTGTGCCTTAGTTTTAGATGAAATGGCCATTACTCCAGGGAAAACCTATGATACATCCTTAAATAAATACTTCGGAGCAGTTACACTTCCTGAGCATTCAGGTCTAGCTACACATGTTTTAGTATTTATGCTGGCTGGTATTAATAGCCGGTGGAAACAAGTTGTAGCATATTACTTTACCAGTGACTCTGTAAATGGAGCTGTAAGAGTATAATAATTAATTTATTTGAAAAAGCTGACGAACTTGAACTAAATATTTTAAGTATTACTTCAGACATGGGTCCTTGTAACCAAGCTTTATGGCGAGAATGGGACATTAGAGCAGGTAAATATTCCACAATTAAATGTCATATTGAACATCCATTAAATCCATATAAGAATGTATATGTTTTCGCAGATGTGCCTCATTTATTCAAAAATATTAAATCAATGCTGATAACCAATAAAATTATAGAGATACCTAATAATACTGTAGAAAAGTATGGATTACCTACCAACAAAATTATGTCCAGCCACATCTTAGAGGTAATAGAACATCAAAAAGATCATTTTTTTAAACTCGCTCCAAAATTGTCAGAAGAAGATTTGGTACCATCACATTTCTCAAAAATGAAAGTGTCGACTTCAACAAATGTTGTAAGCCACTGTGTAAGCAGCGCTCTTAAGTTTCTCGCTGAAGAGCTTAACAGGCCAGAATATTTGACCACAGCATGGTTTTTGGATCAAGTGGAAAAATGGTTTTATTTGATGACTTCGAAACATCCATCTTGTGCACTGACCAAATTAAACAAACAAGTCTATGATACAAGTATTCAGTTTTTGCAAGAATTCATTAACATATTTACAAATATCGAAGTAGGCGATAAAAAAAGTTGGAAACCATGTCAAACCGGTGTTCTTATTTCTACCCAATCCATGTTACAACTCCAGTCTGATTTATTAGAAAAAAAAGGATATCAGTTCATTTTAACAAGCCGATTTTCTCAAGATTGCCTTGAAAATTTATTTTGTGTAATGCGAAGCAAGCAGTTAATACCTAATGCAGTACAAGTTAAAAATAACCTAAAACTAATATGTGTATCACAGTACTTAAAGGACACTAGTTCCAGCAGCTATAATGAAGATGATCGCGAATTTATATCAGGATTTTTAGATTGTTTGGAGGGTCAAACAACAGTATATGATGAAGTCATTCTTCCCGATGAAATTGAAACTCCAGTATTTAATTTAAATTTTAGTGAGTTAAATTCTCTGTATAATATATCTGGTTATATTTTGAAAAGTATTGTTAAAACTTCAAAAACATGTGCAAATTGTGTAAGTGCCGCAGGATCAAAAAACCCTATTTACAAAAAATTTACCAAATTTAGTTTAATTAAGAGATTTAAGGAACAATCTTTATTTTTTACAACAGAACTAGTTTTTTTATTTTTTTCTAGAGATGGAATGTCTTTTTAGAAAATATTTTGATGTTATTTCGCAACAAAATATTAATTTAAAAAATTTTTATTACACAAAATTAATGGATTTAGATTTAGATTTACCAAATTGTCACAATCTTAAAAGTAAGATTATAAAAAGATTTATTGTATTTAGACTAAAGATTAATTCAAAGAAATATAAAAAATCCTCAAAAAAACATAGCCGTAAGTCGGTGGCTGGTAACTTATTGTAACGTGCATAAACTATTTTTTTACAATGTTAGATTTAACTTATATATTTTTTGAATGTTAACGATAAATATTAATACAATCATTTTTATTATAAAAATTTGTCAACTTTCGATTTAGATTTACCAGGTCGTCACATACTTAAACATAGTCATCAGACCCATAACATCAAGACAAGGTTTAAAAATCATTTTCATAGTCCTCTGATTAAAATGACAGGTGCTTCTATGTGATGAGTGAAAATCATTACAGTGGATTGCCAGACAATGTGAAATACATAAATTCTAAAAGGTTTAAATAAGTCATAGGTTCTTTTTAATAAATCTATAAATTTTTAAAGTTGTATTAAGGCATTCTTTTGTTCCCTGTTATTTTGCTAGTAATCTGTAGTTTGGATTATCAATGTATAGTGCTTTGATCTGTTAAAACTATATAATGTATAAAATTAGCTCTGAGCACATAAAACTAGTATTAATACCTGTTAATGTTAATTAGTATTAGTGGATCATCTGTATAAAATTTTGTATATTTTTTATTTAATAAATATCTTTAAAAAGGTATAGTATTAAAATAAATATTTAGAATAATCACTATGGCTTTTATTGATCTTTAATATTTTCTAATTTTATTATATTTACCTACATAATCAGTATTAAGGTCATTATTGAGTGCTGCTACTTGTGAGTAACTGATGCTTTTGTTACCTGCTTTGTTACTTGCCGCTTACAGTCTAGTACTACATTCAGAAGTGTATCCAACTTGTGACCTAGGTGACAAGGTGGATACGGTAGTACGGTACTTCTTATTAACTAAAACATCTATGTAGCTATCGACTTTTATTTATTACTCAAACTCAACATATTTATTTAGTTACTTTAACAGAAACAGACTATATACCTAAAACTATCTTAAGAGTCTAACAAATTTCTGACATAAGTAGGTATGATACAGCTTCTTGAAGCACCGTGAACTTGGTAAAGTCATTAGTATTGCTAATTATAAACCTATACATCCTGCAGACTCTCTCTTAGCGGTATCATCAGCTTGAAAATTAAATGTCAATTCAGGGTCAACGATTACACCTAGGTATTTATCTTAATACTCTGTTTTTCCAAAAATATAATTGGATTTGATTTTCCAGCTTACAAGAGACAACACATTTTACACAACACAATTTAAATGGCTCCTTTAAAACTTTTTTAAATCTAATTACGACACAACACCACCAAATTTAAACACTCAGTGTGGAAACTGGAAAGTGACTGATAACTAATATTTTGAAAGTGGTTTTATTTATTAAACTGAATTTATGCCACCAAAAACTTTTGCTTCCTTGCTCTGCCAAGTTGAAACTGAACTTAACTCAAGCTCTTTTTAAATTTAAGAACATGTGGCAATTTAACAATAACATAATTTGACGGTAGGGTAGCAAACTAGCAAAACTTTTCATAAACAAGCATTTTGCAATTCACACAGTATTTTCAGTATTTGCAATAAAAATTGATACAATAATAACAATAACATGACACATAACCTCACATTTACAGGTGGCCCTGACAGAATTTGTCAGTGTAAAGGCGGGAAATTTAAATTTCGATTTTTTTTGTGGGCCATATATCTCTTTCTAAACTAAAATTGATTAAAAATTTAATAATTAGCCATTTAGCTGATCCAATTTTTTCATATTAATGTGTTAAACTTGATTAATTCAGTCATATTTTGCGAAAAACTATCGATAATATGTGTGCGCCCATTTAAACCTTCAGAAATTTAGCAGCAATATGGCGGATGGGCTCTATTGTCGCCACTGTCTCTGTATAAAGTCACTGTACACAGATCTAGCATCTAGCGCCATCTCATGGCTGATAACAAAACATCCGATAGAGCTGAATTTGAATATCGAAACATCATTTATATCGATTCGAAATATTGTAATAATGTACTAATAATTTTTTTTTTATTTTATGAATATTTTTTTTTGCATGTTTCTCGTCATGTCTTATAAAATACGGGACCAAAGCACTATTGAACGGGACGCGGGACATTTCAGTTAAATACGGGACTGTCCCTTGAAATACGGGACGCCTGGCAACCCTGGAGGTACTATACATACTGTTGGTTAGAAACAAAAGTTTAAAAAGCCATATTTATAGGGATATTCTTATTTTCTTAAGAAGAATATGAGTATTGCATTTAATTTTTCACTAAAATTAGAAATATACCTATTTTATCAATAAGTTTTTTAATAGCATATTATTTCATTTAAAATATCCTTCTTTTGCAGCTGATTTTTTAAAAACAATTTTTTTACAGTACTTTTTCTTCTTTTTAGGTATTTCAAGTCACAGTGTGAGTCATTTGGACCTTTCATAAAAGAAAATAATGTGGACTTACGTATCACCAGAATTCAGCAGCAATTGAAACTAATTTCAGCTTGTAACAACTTGAACAATAAAAAAATGTCCAATTCTAATATTTTTTTATTTAGTGACAAATATAAAATTGATTTTTTACTACAGATTTATGACTACACTTAAATCTAGAAAAATAATTATATTTAGGCATTTTATAGATACAGATTTACAGGGATATAGAGAGTTAGAGATTGATACCACTATGAAATTAGTTACGGGTAGTATTATATATGAATCTTTAAACATATTTCCAAAAGTTAAGGTATGAAAGTGGAAATATTTATTTTTCAGTTCCAACTGTTTCTTTTGGTAGTTATGTAAACTCTCCAAAGGGCGATTTTTAGTTTTTAGACGATAAAATTACTCTTGTTAGGTATAGCATCAACTGTGCAGTAATTTTATTATTTTTAATGCGATGAAAAAAAACGCAAAGTAAATTTTCTCCTTCTCAATCATATGGTAATTCTCAGTATCTTTGAAATATATAGAGAGTGACAAAATATATATTTTTATTAAATGAATACCCTGTCTATTTTTTACACCTATGAAAAGCTAAAAAATATCTTCCCAAAAAACTTTGTACCAAATTTTCTGATGTATCTACCTATGATATTTAAGAAACTAAAATTAATACCTGCCTACAAATGGCCATATTATTTTTGAATATATAAATTTCAGTCGTAACAGCTACAAATAGAGTATTTCTTAAAACGGCTTCTTTATACAGAGCATTCCATGTAAAAAATTACACTGTATGTAATATTTTTTAGTACGAGAAATAATAAAAATATTAGAGAGGGATCACTTTAAATGGCAATCAATTTCCCTCGTACAGATTGTCACTACAATTTACTGCATATTGAAATAATTTATTAGGCCGTCATTTAGTTTTGTTATACAAGATTCGGACTAAAATTTTACCAGTCTGTCTTTATTTCTCACTTGAGTTTTATACAATTTTAATTCATTAGGCCGCCATTTTGTTTCGCCATATTCGATTTTTACCAAAATGTTTCCATTCCATTGAAAACTTAAATTCAACTGGATAAGTAGTTTTTATGCTATGCTGCGTACAGATAGACTGACGGAAGTGGGAAAACATTGGGCCCAAGCACCCTAAACTGCAAAGTTCTACAAAAATGTCAAAGGGATAATTTTTCATTTTTACTCTTGTAAACTGGTCTAAATGCTGGTGGTTGCCCTTCTTTAATAAGGGCTTGTATTTATTTTAAACTTTATAATTAAATGGTAAAGTATTAAATTTTATTTGTTTATTTTTCTAATGATATACTTGAGTTTTATACAATTTTATTTCATTAGGCCGCCATTTTGTTTCGCCATATTCGATTGTTACTAAAATGTTTCCATTCCGTTGAAAACTTAAATTCAACTGGATAAGTAGTTTTTATGCTATGCTGCGTACAGACAGACTGATGGAAGTGGGAAAAAATGGGGCCCAAGCATCCTAAAATGCAAAGTTCTACAAAAATGCCAAAGGGTTAATTTTTCGTTTTGTACTCTTGTAAACTGGTCTAAATGCTGGTGGTTGCCCTTCTTTAATAAGGGCTTGTATTTGTTTTAAACTTTATAATTAAATGGTAAAGTATTAAAATTTATTTTTCTAATGATTTAATAAATCCTATTAGGCATTTCAATAATTTGAACACAGAATAAGCGTGTAACTTTTACTATTTTATTTAAACCATATTACCATTTTATTAAAAATCGTCTTAAACAATACATATTGGAAAGTTATTATAAAAACATATTTTTATTACCATTCATAGAAAACAAATGTATTAGAAATTAAAGTAGGAAATTTCATTTTGGAAAAAAATTTAATTCAGAATAAATATAACAAAATTTTGACTTGTACATCTAAAACTAGTCCACTCTAATAAAGATATTTATGCATTTATCACTACAGTACATTGAATTTGTAGACATTAAAGAAAAAAAAACTTAAACTCTATCTCAAGATATGGCTTACTAAAGTATTCAACAATTGTCTGTTAAATTTATTAGATTTTAATTTAATGTTGATTCTTTAACAAGGGTTTGCTTAGTGTCCTATTTATTTAAAAAGGTGTTATGTATCTTAAAATAGTTATTTCCTACCTAGAAATACCTGACAGTGCCTTTAAGAATATCATATTCTCTAATGTCTCTAAAATATCTGGAAAAACCTCCTACAAGTGCAAAAATGTTATATTACGCTTTTATAATAAGGTATAATAACATTAAAATCTGTTCTGGAAAAGCACAATATAATATCCACTAAAATGTTCACCTTTTTTCACTGCACTCACAGGTAGCGATTAATTAAAGTCAAATTTAGGTCTCTTGAAATCACCACTTATTTGTTAACGTCTGTTTTATTAGAATATTAGTAGGTATTAGGTACAATAATTATTCGATCATCAATTGATGCCAGCAATGCTGCTGTATCTTCCCTTTTAAAAGTGTAACAAACAAAGTATTAAGGATCTCCAGGCAGACCTTAGAAGCTTCAGATTTTTAATTCTTCATCACCTTTTAATTATTTTCAAAACAATAAAGTATACTTAATTAGGCCAAACAAACTCGTCGTGTTTTGCTCAACGTCAACAAAATAATTTTAAGGTTAACAGTAACTATCAAATCGTAATGAGAAACTGGCCTGGTCAAAAAATACATGCAATTTTCCATTTAAGAAATGGATGCTACCAATGACGTCAAAAAGAAATAGGCCCCCGCATTTCATTCATAAAAATAAAATAAATAGAATCAAACATCAATTTGTTGTTGTGTATGAGTGGAAAAAAGACGGACTGATCGCATAAAGAATAGTTTGCGGTGAAAATTGCAACGCTGTCAGATATCTTCGCGAGGCTTACCAGTGGCGTAGCTATTTTTGAGATAATGTATTATTTGCTATATTTTTTGAGCCCAAATAATATTATGGTGGATATGACAGTTTTTTTGTTCTAAGATGAACAGGAACGACTTCACTTTGCAAAAGTGAGTTTTAATAATAACTTGAAAACAACTAATTTAGATATTATGTCGTGGAAAAGTCTGCACTAAATGGAAAACTTTTTTATTATCAATTTCTCGAAAAACTTTCTTCTTGATAAAACTTGTGTGTTTGTAGAAAAAAATAGTTTTCACAATATTCAACTTTAAATCAGATATACAAGGCATTCAAAAAATACGAAAAAGTGTATTTCAAAAATTAAAATTTTTGTGACTGTCGCGGCCGTAAAAAATCGTAAATAAAGGTTTAGTATTAGTTATGTCATATTAGTAATAGCTAAGGAAAGATTTAAATAGACAAATGTTTTTTTGCTATTTGATCATAAATATCTCCATAACTACAATATAAAAAATTTTACTCAGTTTATATTTACGATTTTTTATGGCCCTTAAAACTACCGTCAGAAAAATTTTACTTTTTTGAAATTGTTAGTGAACTCCACTTTTTTGAACATCCTGATCTAAAGTTTATTACTATCAAAAATATTTTTTTTTGAACCACCAACTTTTATCAAGAAATCAATAATAAAAAAAGTAAATAAATGCATTAAAATGCAAGATGTTTAAAAATAAAATCATCGAAACTTTTTGGTGATTCTGAAGCACCCTGTATAATATTTTACACTATATTTGAAACTTAATTTTTTTTTATAAAAATTTAAATAACAAGATTGAAAGTGCACTTTATAAATTTTCACCCGGACACGTGGTTTATAAAAATAAAACAAAGTTTAAAAGTTTGATATAATTTATTTATAAACGGTTTGATATAATAACAAACAACTACAATTATCGACGAAACAAAAGTAACACCATATTAATTTAATATTTCATTATTTATATAATAATTAAACTCGTCTATTACATATTTAATGATTTAGTGACAATTTTCAAAATCGGAAATTTAGAGGAAATTTTATATAGCTATATATATATATATATATATATATATATATATATATATATATATATATATATAAAACTTTAGGTTAGCAAGAAGCTAATTTAATATAATTGTATCAATAATTATCTGTGACTAAAGACCAGGCACGTAGTCTAGGGGGGTCCGGAGCCCCCCCCCGCTCCGCACGATACCCTAAAAATATTTAGGACTTTTTACATAATTTAACCTACGAAAGTAGAATTCCAATAACTGCTGATTAGCCGTTCAGTATTGGCTCTGCTTACTACAGCTATTTTTTAACTCGAACCTCAGGAAAATTAGGAAGCAGGCTATTTTTTGAAATTCTAACTTTTTGACAGGTTTTTTAACAAGCCCAAGTATGTAAATGTAAAAAATTAAGAAAGGCTACCCTAAACAAAGACGCACCTAATGATTTTTTCGTAAGTACGACAGTTTCTAACATAAATCGATAGGAAAATAAATTTTATTTTTCTTCCACAAAAATCTCCTGTCATAAGCAAAATTGCAAATGCGTGCCGAGATCAAATTTATGATAATTCCAACAAAAATTATTATTATTAAACTTAGAATATATGGTAGCTGCTGAAAATTTCTCTTCGTGATCCAATTTCACACAATTTTGAAGTTCTTATCTTTACGTATACAAAACACGATTTAAGGAATAAGAAAATTATTGAATTTACCTTTGGGGATTGAAAAAAATTACCTCAAAAAATATTCGATTTTGACAGTGAGGAATATTTAGAATTCTCAAAAAAAGAAAAACTTTTAAGCAAACGCTCATTAAAAGTAGTTTTAGAATTTCCAGAAATCCAGATTTTCAATGTAGCAATACGGTTCCAGACCCTCTATGGGAGATAGCACCACATTCACCTCGATATTAACAAAGTGACTACGCACTACTATTAAATATATAAAACCTAAAAATATTAAGCAAAAGTCGCCAACGTCCTATTTGCTCAAGATATACCTATAATTTTTTACATTTTCATAATTGCTGTACCTGCAATGTTTTAATAGATATTGGCAAATAACTAGTTTTTTGCAACTTTTTTTCATATTCTGTTGCACTTGCAGTGGGGACTAGCAACAAGTGAAAAAAAAGCATTCTTCTTAATAATTTTTTCGTCATTGAATTGGTTTTGACAGTTGGATTGGGGTTGGATCCCCCTAGAACTGAAATCCTGGCTACGTGCCTGCAAAAGACATATTTATGTAATGGTTCATGTGGCAATATTTATTATTAGCAATAAGCTTAGTCATTAAAAAAACAAGTATTTCTATAACAAAATACAACCAATAAAAGGGTGAGTTCTCATTACTATTTTTACTAAAGATGGAGATAAAACTAAATTTTGTTACATGGACCCACTTTGTGTTTTGATGTCTATACCAAGAGTATAATGCTTATTTAATACCTTTCTTTATCAGCTTATCACCGACTTCATAGGAAATATGTAATAAAATATAGTTTATCACTTTTTAATGCAACCTATTTTTTGAAATCGGGTTTGTTTTTCAAAACATTTTGATTTCACCCTTTTTCCAACACATTTTAGTTCTATTTAAGCGAAGTTACACTACTTTTAAATGTTTGCCAGGCTCGAGGCAAGTAATATTATATAAAAATGCACCACCTTTACATGTATTGGATCTATTCATATTTACAGAAAATCAGCAATAAACAAGGCCCAATATTAATATGAATGCAAAATTGAACTTCGTGTCCCTAAAAACCACAAAAACCATATTATGAAAAACAATGTCTTTACAGTATTTATCCCCCAATTTACCCCCTTTTTTCCCCACCATCCATCTTCCCCGCTATACATTTCACTTATTGACAATATAAATATTTTGTGCCAAGATGTTTAATATTTTTAACATTCATTATAATATATTATATTATTATTTATATTACCGAAATCACCTGATAAAAACAGATTCTCCCTAGTTGGGATAATGTTCCTCAGGATGGTATTTATTTACTTTTTTGATTACTTATTTTTAAAAACCAAATTTTTAGGCAATAAATTAAAGCATTTCAAATTCATTAAAGAAAATCTATGGTAAATGAAAAATTGTAAAGTAACGCTATTGCGCTATTTTCATTTTTTGTATATGCTTGCTATATGAGAACTCCGACACTACCCTATATATTCCTTGAAAATTTCATAAAAAATGCAAACCATCCTGGAGTAATTAATGACAACATAAAATAGTGGGTCTTACAGCTTACTCAATTAAAATTTAGTACCTATGCTTTACCAAATAGTATATTTATTTTGTTTATTAACCCCTCAAAAAAGGTGATTTGATAAATTTTAGAGGAATATTTGAGACTTTTCACAAATATATAAATTAGCAAAACGCTGTACTCCGTTTATCATCAGTGTCTTCGACTTTATAGATAAGTTGAAGTTATAAAAAATTAATTTAAGCCCAACGGAAATGTGCAATACAAAAACAATACTTCATTTGCAAATATAAGAACGCTATTAGACGGTGATTTGACCCTTCAACTACAGCACTGGTATGACATATCTTACTTACCTTCGAAAACAAACTTCTGGGTTTAAATCGTTTCTTTTTTGCAAATAAAGCAAGTTCGCACCATTTTCTTAAAGTTTTTTAAACAGATTCTTGAAAATAGCCACACAAAACCCTTGGATTTCTGAAAAACACTTAGGTATTTCACCAACTAGAACAATTACAACGTCGCGCATCAAATAGGTCGAAATTATAAATGACTACGACCGTCTTCGGCGTTTTCCGAATGATCCCGAAAGAAATCTGGAGTATACTCGAAAAAGGTAGAATTCCGACGTTGCCGATTATTCGGGGCTTTATTTCTTGAAATAAGGAATAATAATTACAGAAGATTTAAATTACATTGAAAACAGTTTCGGTTTGAGTTATTTATAATAAGCTATTTAATTATCCGTTTTAAAATATTCTATATGGAAATTTATACTGGGAATTTCTGAAATTCCTTGTTTATTTAGGTAATAGTATAAAGGATGATATCCGTTATAATCTGGCCACAGTAACGGTTTGGCAAACCAGGGTTAATGTTGGATTCCTCCAAAATGTAAACACCACAACCTTTGTCAGTTGTTTCGCTAAATCACGTGATTTAGCGATTCGTTAACTAACGAAATGATAAGTGCAAAATCGCAACCCAGTTCAATTACGCATATCGCAGGTTGCGAACGCGCGCCCTGTCGACTGGTTGAAATTTTTCCGCTCCCGCTACAGCTAGCGCCGGTTAATGCTGCATCTCGGATAGGAACATGGTGGGGGTTCGCAGACTGAGCATTGGTTACCTGTTGGTGTGGTGCGGTGTTGCCGGTTGTACTTCTTTGGAAACTTGGATTTGTTTGAAATTGGGGCAAATTGGTTGAAACATTATTTTGGTTTTGAAAATTACTTCGCGTTGGGTTTTGGATATTTTGACTATAATTATCTACGTGTAACGATGAGTTGTGTTTTAAATTGCATTTTTTACAACCTCTTGCAAAGCAGTTTGATTTAGAATGTCCGGGTCTTAAACAATTGCTACAGAGTTTATTTTGGTTTATTTCGTTATATTTTTCGTTTAAAGGCAAATTTAAAAATGTAGGGCATTGATATAAAAAGTGTTTTTGATTGCATACATAACATGTTGCAACGTTTTGACTTTGTTGTGCGTTATTGTCAAAATTCGTTTGCTGGGTGATTGGACATGAAACTCTTTTCTGATATTGATTTTGATAGTTTTGTTTTTGGGCGTTAAAATTCTGTAGGTTAGTTTGTGACGATTTTTTGGTTTGTTCGTTACTCGTTACCGCTTCCATTGTAAAACATTTTTTTGTTAAAAAGTCTTTAAATTCTTTGAAAGTGGGCATTTTGTCTTGGTCTGTTTGTTTGTTTTCCCATTCTCTTCTTGTATAATCGTCGATTTTTTGTAAGATTAACGGAATAAGAAGTGCATCCCAGTGCTTTACGGGTAATTGTAGTTTTTCGAGTGCCGATAAATGTTGATGCAAAGTATCTAGTAATTTTCTTAAATGGCTTGGTGATTGACGAGTTACAGTTGGTATGTTAAATAAAATTGCGTTTACATGGGTATTTACGATGGCTCTTTTATGATCAAATCTTTGATTTAAAATGTCCCAAGCTATTATATAATTTCTATCGATTAACTCCAAGGACTCAATTAAAACCGCCGCATCATCTTTTAAACACGATTTTAAAATCAAAAGTTTGTTAATATCACTTACGTCCTGTCTACTATCTACAACTGCCTTAAAAACATCCTTAAAACTATAGCAACTCTCATACTTTCCGTGAAACGTTGGAAGATTTAAGTCCGGTAGTTTGGAACTGGCAACCACGCTCAGCCCGGCTGGAACCCGCGACCCTGCACCTGCTCCGAAACTCAGCTGACCCGCGACAACCTTGCCGGCTGTGTTGATGCTTTTACTTTGATTTAAATCATGAACACGAGCAATTAATTTTTTTGCCTGCGATATATTGTTATAAAAAATCGATTCGGTATCTAACCTGGCATTTTTCGTTCGCTTATCTAAAAATTCTAAACGCGTTTGTATCTTGTCGTACTCCGAAAAATCCTCTTCTACGCTTTTTAATCTGCATTCGATCTGAAACCTATCTATATTTTCTGTACCTTTTCCCGATTCAATTTCGAAAAACGTTAAAAACCTTTTTAATCTTTCTGTAATAACTTCTCTCGCGTGCCATAGTTCTTCTATTTGACTTTCGTTGGTGTCAAGAACTTCTTTCTGTCGGTATTTTCGCGTTTTTCTTGGTCGATTTACGTGTAGGCATGATTATGTTTACGATTAAATTCCGATAAATATGATTAATATATGCTTTTTAGTTCGATACGACTGCGACTGTTTTGTTCTTTGGCTGACGATGCATTAAATTTGGTATATGCTTTTGACTAAATTTTTGCTAATTACGATTACCTCCGATTCACGATAATCAGCTTTGTATAACCTGCTTGCAACTTTTAGGCGATTTTTATTTTAAAAAATGAAAAATAAATATACATACGATTCGATAACGATTAATATTTTATACGATAAATAACTGTGATAAAAAATAAAAGCTTGTCTAAATATGTTGGATAGGTTAAATATAGGAGACATCAGGAATAATAATTAATAATAAATAACGATCTCACCGGTCTGGACGTCTGGTCTGTTTCCAAGTACCGCCGCCATATTCACATCGGGCTCGAATGGAATAGTTTTTACCTTCTCAAAGGACCACCTTCTGCCTCCCATACAATAATAACAATCACTTACTGGCACTGCTTTTATTATTATTAAGGCTAACAAAGCTAACAATAGTTAATTTTATTTATAAAAAAACAGTCTAACGTCCATTTCATTTTCAGTTTTTTCGTTCCTACTTTCTCACTGTCACGGCTGTCGTCGTTCGCATCGCGCACTGTTGCCACGTTGCCTGACACATCCAGCCTAACATACCGAGTTGATTTTGCACTTCTCTGGGTCTATAATTAGTTGGCTGGTGGCACTTTCCTACTTATATAGACGTTTTCGTTTTCGATTAAGTCGCATAGATGATCTCTTAATTGAGATCTCCTTGGATACAAACCTGCCTGATGAGGGCCCAGAAATCGATCGCAGGAGGGGTATCCTGTGACACAATCGAAAGCAATGTCTTCTCGTAGGCCGCTTACATGCAAAAATTATATATTTTTACCTTTTGCTACATATATCCTTTTCCGGCCAAGAAATCTGAATGAAGGTGTGTACAAACACATTTTTATTTCTTTTTTAGTTTTACTGCGTACTTTAAATGCATTCGCCAAAATCCTTAAAGATCGCAGCCGAAAATCTTCGGAGCCCCAATAGGTGGCGCCAAGTGTTATGCTTGGCTCGTGGAACTTTCCCTCTTATATAGACGTTTTCGTTTTCGATTGAGTCGCATCGATGATCTCTTAATTGAGATCTCCTTGGATACAAACCTACTTGATGAGGGCCTAGGAATCGATGGCAGAAGGGGTATCCTGTGACACAATCGAAAGCAATGTCTTCTCATAGGCAGGTTACATGCAAAAATTATATATTTTTGCTTTTTGCTATATATATATATATATATATATATATATATATATATATATATAATATATATATATATATATATATATATATATATATATATATATATATATATATATATATATATATATATATATATATATATATATATATATATATATATATATATATATATATATATATGTGTGTGTGTGTACATATATCCACACCAAGATTTATTTAACGAAATTTCTTGCCATACATTTTTGAAGTTGCGTTTGAATATCTAAATAATGGGAAATATAGTAATGTGAATAATTTTTAAATTTTGGAGCTATAGAATCTGAAATAAACCGACTAAAAGGTGATTTTTGTAGGATTGGTACCAAGGGATCTAATTTTATAACAAATCAAAAAGAAATTCAGCTCCGATAAGTATGTCAATTTTTGCAGGTTTGTGAACATTAGAATGAGCAAAAGTCCGCGAAGTGGGGAAGAAATCGGATGTTCGAATGATTTCTTGTGGTTTTAGGTTTTTCGATTATTGTCAAAACATTCATTACAGGCAGTCATTACTGCTGCTATTTTAATGCTTCGTCCCATTTTCTTCAGATCACTTTGTTTTTCAATTTCTATGGATTCTCGGATAATTCTGATCTTATAATGCTTTATATTGGGAATCTCCCTACAACCTTCAAAATTTATTTTGTGGCTCGGTTCCTGATGATGTAGAAATAGGGCTGAGATTGTTTTTTTTGTGATAATGAGTTTATGCTCCTCAACTCTTGCTGATGTTCGCTTGTTAGTTTGCCCCACGTACAATTTTTCACAGTTCTGGCACGGAATGCTATATACTGTGTTGTTTTTCAATTTGATTTTGTCTTTTGGGTTTCCAAGTAGATGGTTATTTGTGAGTTATGTATTGTTTATATGTTGCGTTTTCTAAGAATTCTTCCAATTCTAGCTGTTGTGCCTTTTACATATGGCAAGACTACTTGTTGCCCCCCGGTTCATAATTTTTGGTGATCATTGTTCGGGAAACCTGTACGTTAATAGCGTTCTTTATGGTGCAATTTATGTAGCCATGTTTCTTGAAAACACTAGATATTCGTTTTGTCTCGTTTGTGTTTCAGTTAGTCTCACTGATCTTGATATAAGGGTACTGTCCACAGCTTGAATTTATCTGGATGGGGTGAAGTTGCATTTAAATATCTGTCGGTATGTGTTGGTTTTCTGTACACATTGTGCTCGATATGTCCATTACGCAGTTTGTGACCAAAACATCTAAAAATAAAAGTTGTTTGCCTCTAGTTCTAGAATAAATTGTATTCTGGGATGCATTAAATTTACGTGAGTCAGGAAATTTTTTTGACTTTTACTACGTTGTCCTATAATAAATATGTCATCCACATCACGTATCCATAACTTGGGCTTCAAGCTTGTTTCTCAAGAGCTTCTTTCTCGAAGTATATCATAAATAAATTCCCGACTACTGGTGAGAACCCCATTGGAACAGCATCTATTTGTTTATACGTTTGCCCGTTAAATGAAAAATAAGTATTTTTAAAGCAATGTTCCGAGAGTTCTATTAATTGTGCCGCAAAATCCTCGTTTATAGCAATCCTGTCCAATGGGCATACTATCGATGGATATACAACGACTTGACATCTAGGCTTTCTATGATATCGTCTGTTTCGAGAACGATGTCTCGTATAATTTGATAACGTATAAAGCTTTTCCGACAATAGGTTGCATAATTTCTGCAACATATTTTCCCAGTTTTTACAGCGGCGCATTAACGTCACTAACAATAGGTCTGATGGGTGTCCCTAATTTGTGCATTTTTGGCAAACCATAAAGTTTAGGACATCTGCTCGACTTTTCCCGTGATATGATTTTTTGTTGTATTTTGAGAATTTTTGGTGAACTTTTTCTTGTATTGTTAGTTGTTTATTTTAGGTACGTAGTCGAGTCCCTTGGAACAGGCTTACAAAAATTGTCATGTAGGATATCCTGCATTTTTTGGATATAATTTTTGATATTCATATCTACGGTTGCATTTCCTTTATCAGCAGAAAGAATTGTGATGTCTATATTTTCGCTTGTTTAAGTATAATTGGTACGATATATAAATTTGTATTCTTCACAAAATTTAGGAATACCCATTTATCAAATTTTAGCTGTGACGTGACGTCCCGGCCAGCAACGAGCTACGAGAAAGTATTACTCGGTGAAGAGTAAAGTACCCTTATTTTGCGAGGTAGAGATAAAGTTGATCTGAAAATTTGTTTATTGTATTTATTTTAATAAAGTGGTAATAAAATGTTTAAAAAAACTGATAAGATTCCATTTTTTAGAATAAAAACCTTTTTTTATGGAGAATTTTTTTTAATAGTTCATATAAATAGTTGCTATTTATATACTGTTTTAATTTATCACCAAAGAATATATGGTTATATAAATTGTGCTATATATGTGGAAAGATTCGTAACCACGAACGTGTCTGGTAAATGCCAATTTACCGATTTTTAGTTCCCTAGTAATTTATGTTGAACAGAACTAGCCGTTACTTGATGGAAATTCATATTAACAAAGTAAACGAAAAACACTTGCGTAAAATTTTCACTTAAATTAACTGAAAATTTTACGCAAGTGTTTTTCATTTACTTTGTCCCTAGTAATTTTTTTTTAAATATTGTAATCGTAATATCACCCTCCGAATATTTTTCAGATCTTTACGTTTCAGGGTCCCTAGATATCGGAAAATATGATTTCTCAATTCTATCGTTCGTTCTGTTTGTCGGTCAGTCTGTTAGGGGTGTAGATAAAAACTACTTAACTAGTTAACTTGAAATTTTGATCAAAAATTAAGTTAAAAAGTATTACTAAAACATGGGAATCAACCTTTAATATATTGGTAGGAATTCAAGACAGCAAAATAGAAGGACGGCCTAATAAATTATTTTATCTGCCTGAAAAACTACTTTTTAAATTTTGGGCAAATATTAAAAGTGACATACTGATAAGGTTGTTGGACGAATCGAAGACAGCGAGACGAAATGGCGACCAAACAAAATGTTTTAAAAAAATTAACGTAAAAAAATCTTATTCAGTTGACTTCAAATCTTGAAGTGTATGTGATAAAGGGTAACTGGTACAAATTCAACATGACACACATGATTATTTTAAATCATGCCCAAAAGTTAAGTGTAGAAACTGGTAAAATAGCGCCCATAAAAACGTTTGAGAAAACATCAAGTAAATAACTATGTGCGAAACTAAATTAAGTTAAACTATACTATTCCTAAAGGCGAGCGTGGCGCGGATGGCTGTGTGTTTGCGGTTCGGCGCCCAAGGTCCCTGGCTCGATTTCGAGCTGAGGCAGACTTTGTTAAGAATACATAATGCGCTCGTCTTCTGATGGGTTGGTGGTTGCGCGCTCCATCAGTAATACGCTAAAATCACCTCTCAAATAGCGCCGTTCGGATTCGACGATAAACTGTAGGTCCCGTATACCTGTGTAAATTACAGCTAAGACACACAGCATAGGTATATGCGAGAGGTAGGCCGATATCCAGCAGTGGATGAAAAAAGGCTGTTGATGATGATGATGATACTATTCCTAATAAATGGAAAGATTCATAACGAGGGTAGTTCCGGGTAAAGGGAATTTACAATTTTTTACTTATACATCTTCCATGCTCCTTAAGTCTAGTAGACACAAACCATCCAGTTTTTCCTATATAGATTTTAGTATAGAAACTACGCTAACGCTATGCCAGTGGAATAAGCCCATTTCGTCCGATCCATTTATTCGGGTAGTTTTTTTAAGAAAAGCTTTAAATGCGGCGCATAAGTATTCGAAACCCCGTTCGGGCAAACGACTTTTTTAAGTTTATTTACTTTTTTTTTCAAACTAAATACTGTCAGCTATTAAACAATAGTAGGTCTCACACACGATTATTTTCCACTGTGTTATTCGGTATTCGTTAATTCATTTTGCACGTTAAACACTATACCGTTGTGCACCTACGTTCCTTTTTAATAGTGTATTTTGTTAACTGTGTAGCTTTTGTTCTTCATTGGGGTTAAACTGTTGGAATTATATTTTCTAAAGCCATTCTATTTCTCAATTTTATTTTATAATACCCTGACAACACATCGTTGTGTGCGGAAGAAAAAAACGTACCGCTGTTTTTCTCAAGTTTTTAACTAGACAGTTAATACCGTGCAAAATATCCGAAATGTCTGGAACCTAATATCAATAATAAATATCCGAAATCCTCAAACTTTAAAAGTCTTTTTTGTGACGAATTTACTAACAGTTAAAACATAACATTTACTTTTTAATTTTTATTCTAGAACTGCGTTATATTTTTGTACAAATATTTTTGAGGTAGATATCAATGTTTAAATATTTACAGTTTTTAATTTTGTAAAAGCTTAACAGTTTCACTCATACAAAGAGGACTTTTTTAATGGTGTCAATCTCCATTTTAACCTGACCTTCCTTTTTTTCCCACGGTTTTTCCCCTTTTTTGAAAATAAATAACAAAAGTTTATATCATCATGAAGATCATAAAAACTAACATAGAACTGTGCAATTTGGCATGCCCCAATATGAGTCGTTTGGATTTCTTTTTACAGCACACATTGGTGTACAAGCCAGTAAATTTTCGTGAGAAACCTTTTTAAAAGCAACTCTAAATTTGACTAAATTTAAACAGCGACATATCGTAAATACACCAAAATAAATATGTGACAGTATTACAGTGTAGTGTTATTTTTGCAATTTGGCAAAGAACATCAAGCTATAGTTGATTGTGAATTATAATATATATATATAACATTTTAGAACAATATATGTTTCAATATAGGGAGCTCTTTGGTGTATGGCGGGAATATAAAATGAAAATAACTAAAGATAGACAGATTTGGGCATTATACTTGGTAGGTTTAACCGGGAAGATACCCTTGAAATTTTTTTTATCAACATCAACATTCACAAGTGACCGACTATCAAGCGATTCAGATAGTGACAATAATGAATACAGAGCGACTTGAAATATTTTAAAGGAACTGTTCTCTGATCAATATTATATTTTAGTTTTGATTATTATTTTATTTGTTTTAATGTCATTTTGTCACTAATGTGTTATTTTTTCAAAATTAATGAAATAAATTATAAATATAGTTTTAAAAATCGGCCAAAAATTGTGTACTTATACCATAGTGCAGCATCTTAAAACCTAAACTTGTCAATTTTTAATGTTGCTATTTCGAAAACAAATTGTTACACAATATGTGTTTAAAATCTTGGAAACGATTCAAAAATGAAATATTAGTCAGGATAATGTACTGAGAATTATGAAGGTAGGTCCTGTCGAATTTCTATATTTTATATTCCTCTAATTCAACTTTCTTAGTATTTGTATTTCAAGCAAACTGGTTTACTTCTATATTTTTGCTTTTTTGCAAGTTATTCAATAGGTATCGAAGGTCGCATGTCGGTCTGGTTTCTCGAAACATCTAACAAGGACATTTTACTAGCAGGTATTGCTAATATACTACAATTGACAAGAATTACTACAAATAAACGTTTGGGATGATGCTAATTATTTCAACAGTTAACCGTGACTGATGTTAATTACAGAACTACGAGACTAATTAGTATTTTTAAGAAACTTTATATACAACGCCAAAAAAATGATAATCTTTAATGACGTACTTTAAATTTTTTAAAATAAAAGAATGTGTTTTTGGAAATTTAAATAAAGTAGACACAAGGTTTAAAAATAAAATTAATTGACTATCTTACCATTAACTAAATCCCGATTACTTTAAATGAATATTGCTCTTTTAATGATTCTCAAACTCTCAAGTATTTTTCACCAATTTTCAAAGGCTATATTGAAAAAGCCATTATATTTCATCAGCCTATCCGAACTCACATGTTTTGATCTTGATTCTACGATTTCTCTAGATCCAATAAATTAAGTCTTTAATCTTATTCTTCCAAATGCAATGTTAAGAAAATTTTGGAGGCTTTTTTCTTGGATTATATAACTAAGCAAATGGCTTTAATTGAAACCAGCCGAATTGGAAATAACTTGAGGAAGGCGTTCGCGGATTTATGGAAATAAAATACTCGCGCGTTAAAATTCTTGGAAGCTGACCAAAATAAACTAAGCAACTGTATGGTAATCAAAATTGCTATCATAATTTGTATAAAACCACTTTTTGCTTTAAACCTTTTTCAACTAACACTCCTATAAAACTTTTCTTACAATAACATTACTTGTCCCCTCATCAAATTTTGCAAAAAGAAATTTAAATTCTTTTTTGCATTAACCCTAATTTAATCGACACTGCTCCCGCTGCAAGACTCTAAAATTATCTTTTTAGCATCAGCCGACGTGTCTTCTTTTCCGCTCTACTTGACAGGCAATTTGGTTGTTTTGCTGCCATAAAACGAAACTGAAACCGTTATTTATAACGAGCGCCTTTAATGTCCCTTAAGCTTACCGATGTTAGGAAAATCTGCTTCGGTTAGGTAGTACACTTTTAGGTTTATGATCGATGGGGTTAGCTCTAAATTGGCTTTCAGTTAATTAATGAAAGTCATACACTAAAGGTTTTAAGCCAGCTTTTATTTCCAAATAGCAAACTTATCTTCTTAAAAGATTCCTAGACGTCAGATATGATTGGTGATCCGCACTTTAAAATCTCACAAGCAAAGTAATACAAAACCGAGTATTTTTGTGCATTTTTGAGTTAATATGTCAGCCTCATGAACTTTAGTAGACTAAGAATTCCTGTTTTAAATGTTAATTAGTTAAAGGTAACAAGTTCGAATAGTATTTGGACAAATTCAGGAAAAAGGGTAAAAACGATAGCGCAGATGATAATCATATTTGGATTTATTGGTTCCTGTGAAGTGAAATGTTTCTTATCTTTCGCCGACAGGACTGATTAGTATATTCAAACATAGTGACAGTTTCTTATAGTATCTGTAGGCGATAGTGACAAAAACCTCTGTTGGCGATAGCCACAAAAAATAGGAAATATATTTGATGCAATAGAGTCCTCTTCAGAAAAATGTTATGTGCTTATGTAAGTAAGAATTTCGCTGCCCGAAAAACTTCATTTATTTATTTATTTATTCAGCATGTGTACATTACAAAATAAAATATTTCAAATAGCACACTTAAATTGAATATACAAAAAATTATAATCATATAAATAAGATTTTTTGTTTAAGGGATTTAAGACTTATGTTTAGTATATCTATATCTAAAAAATGTTCGTTATAAACAGATGTCATTCTGTCGATGATGGCCTTGAAACCATAATTTGTCATGTGAGGTTGAACAGCAAAAAGTGTCCTCTGGCGAGTATGTCTTCCAGGGATTCTAAAATTATGTTGAGATAGAAGAACATTGCAGTCCATACGGCTATTTATTAATTTGTACAAAAATATAACATAGCTTCTCTTTCTTCTATTCTCTAAACTTGGGTATCCAGCAAGCATTAATCGCACATCATGAGGTATATTAGAGTACTGAAAGTGATGTTTAAATAGAATGGAGTTTACAAACTTTGTACTCTTTCGAGTCTATTTATGTGGCGTTGGTATAAGGGTGCCCAGATGATTGATCCATAGTCTAGTATGCTTCGAACCAGTGAAGTATATAAGCATCCTATTGCTTTAGTATCGATAATGTGCTTGTAGTTTCTTTTAATAAAATCCAACATCCAACAAACCTTTAAGAACTTATTTATCTATATCTTCATTAAAACTTAATACTCTGTCGAAAAGTATACCCAAATCATTAAAACTTAACACAGAATCTAAAATTTGATCACATATTTGATAGTTATATATCACAGGGGTTTGTATTCTATAAAACCTCATGCCTCTGCATTTCTTTATATTAAGGTTTAAAAAGTTAGTATCACACCGTCTAACTAGCATATTTATATCATTTTGAATCGGTTGGCAATCATTTGAATCTCTAATAACAGAAACCCACCCAACATCATTAGCAAATAGTAAACACAAAATGATCTCTAAGTGAGACCCTTGAGGTACTAAAGATGTGGCTAAAGAGTTTTCAGACGTAACATCACAAAGTTTTACACTTTGACTGCATGAAGTCAGATATAAAGCTGTCCATGACAAATAAAATCCAGAAACTCCGAGACATTTAAGTTTATATAGTAACAATTTATGACAAACGCTGTCGAAAGCCTTGACTAAATCAATGTATATGGTGTCTACTTGGCTTTCTTCTTCCATATTACTTACCAGGTAGTCTTGGTAGATAGCAAGATTTGTCACTGTAGACCGGTTTTTATAGAAACCATGTTGTTCTGAGGCTATATAATTCCTATATCCATGAAAAAGCTCATCAGTTACTATGGATTCAAAAATTTTTCCCATGATGCATAGTAGTAGCTGTAGCTGAACCCCAGCATTACACTGGCCATATTATGAATGTAAAGGAAACCGAGGTTCTAGCATCGATTCCAGGATTTTGTGAACGAAAAATTAGAGAATGAAATATTTAAACATACAAAAAATGTCAATAGAGATACGGCTTACGGTCTGACAGAAAATAGATCTTAACATAGGGTCACGGTTCGGCGAGCACAAGCCCGCCTGAATCTCTTCGATCTCATTCAGTGTTCAGATCTTGTGAAGTAAAGATCCCTGAAGATGCCTTGTGTAATCGAAGGCAAAACGTCGAGTAGCAATTCGAATTTGACACGGTCTAATCCCAAGAACCATGATTTCTTAGTTAAAATATACGTATCTATATTCAAACATCGGGTAACCTTGAATGATAAATAAAGTGGGCATTTCAAAACTTTGTATTTTAAAAGGCAACAAACTAATTTTTACTCAATGCCTAGCTATGGATTTCAGACAAATATTGGCCGAATAAATTCCACTACTATTATGTTTCTTGAATTTTCAAAATTATTTTAATTTTCTTATGTTTGGTGTTTATTATAGGTTTCTATTTTAACTGTAAACATGTACGTAAAAATTGAAACCAACCGGAAATTATAAAGTGGAATAATTTTATATGTAATCTTTGTAGAGAAGCATAACCCCTAGACAAATTTAATATTTTGAGTTAAATAGCTGTGCTTTCAATTTATCGGTACAACCATTAAGTCCCGAGATAAGTATACTAAATAGATTCGACTCTGTACATCAAGGATATTACCCGATACAAATTAGAAGGCAATAAATCCCCAATCACCCCTAACAAGACCGACCCCGAAAAATACACGAATTGACGTGGAAAATTTAAGCTGGTGCTTATTTAATCGTTCGTTTAATTCCGGCGTACAATTAAAGATATACATAGCCCTTTTGCAGCTCCATTTAGTGGAGAATTTACACGGAAAATCTATTTGTTCCATTAATTTGAGGACCAAAATCTCGTTAACTAATTCCTTACTCGCTAACTTATTTATTCGGGAATTTACCGGCTGCAATTTCCATGACCGTGTTGATATTCAGTTGTAAATTGTAAAGTTGGGATGGTATATCTGATCTTACAATATTGCTGCTCTTAAAGTAGAGTAAAGCAGACTGAGACTGGTAAAATTTAATTTAAATTATTTAACATGCGAAAGGTCGAAACTTTAAGTGCAAAGTACGTGGTTTCGTTAAGCCAAGAAAGTAGTTGTAGCTGCAATAGGTAACACGAAAGAGAGTATGTTTTAAAAAAATAATTTGAAAAATAATGAATATGTAACTTCGTGGTATTGAACTGAGCAAGTTTAATTGCTTTCTATCAAGAAAATGAATTTGAAATGAAAATGGAAATTTGTGATGAAGATTTTAAAAGAGTTTGTTAAAGTATGTATTTCTGCTCGTTTCTAGGTGTGAGGGACCGGTATGAATGTCCACGGCATTCATACGGCACTGTGCTTTTAATGCACCAAACGCTAATGTTGAACTATGGAAAAAATAGAAGCTTAAATGATGGTTTGATGAGACTAGTAAGTAAAACACGGATTCCGTTTAGGAGAAGTAATGTATGAATTACAGTGCAAATTGGCAAGTGTCTAAACCACTACCGTAATATCGTTCCCTCTGTGCC
The DNA here is from genome assembly GCA_030620095.1 of Kuschelorhynchus macadamiae. Classification (NCBI taxonomy): domain Eukaryota; kingdom Metazoa; phylum Arthropoda; class Insecta; order Coleoptera; family Curculionidae; genus Kuschelorhynchus; species Kuschelorhynchus macadamiae. The sequence goes on along the minus strand of JAUTXW010004486.1, from coordinate 348,195 downwards.
GTGCTCTGCCGCCATCGTCAAATAGGAATCACTATTTCGTTAATGAGGCTCTATTTCCTTACCTCTTTATCCAGAATAGTCATAATAAGAACTAAAATGTTTTCCACTATTCTAAGTGAATGGAAACCGACCTGGTAGTAGTTTTGCGTCTTCTACCTTTCAATTAACTTTTGCTTTATCACAGAATCAATTATTTAAGGCCTGGAATTTTTTTCTGGAACGTTATCTGGCAATGTGATTCACCAGCAAATTTTCTCGATTCGATATTTTGCAACCATATATTTCGATATGCAAGTAGTACCGGAATAGCCCTATTTTCGACACTACTTTTTACTTTTCTCGAAAGAGAGAGATTTTTGCAGATCTTTGCGTTTAAGGATTCCTAGATCCCTAAAAGCATGGTCACCCATTTCCGTCGGTCAGACCGTTTGTCATGTGTTTCTGCACGGTAAAGCTCAAAAGCTACATACCCGATTTACTTCAAATTTGACCAAAAAATTAAGCGTTATATGGAAATGAAATCCTAACATTTTGGTAAAAATCCAGTATAGCAGAACAAAATGGCGGCCAAATAAAATATTTAAAAAAAAAATAGATTTGCCCAGAACTACCCTTGTTAAGTATCTTTCCATGTAATAAGAGAATGAAAGAAAACTTAATTTGAATATAGTCTGTATATCTAATATATATATATATATATATATATATATATATATATATATATATATATATATATATATATATATATATATATATATATATATATATATATATATATATATATATATATATATATATATATATATATATATTTCAACAAAGCAAACGTTGGAACACGTGTGATAATTACCGAGATTTTGCTAAATTTTCAATTTTATCCTATAGAAAATTAAAATAATTGAATCGGTCATTTGGAAAAGGTGGCATGTCTACTTTTTGAAATTTTACAGGAGGGGCAAAAAACGTCTCAAATCAATATTTTTTAGAAACATTTTGTTTTAATTTTTTTACGATAATAGAGAGTAAAAGCTGACAGATTAACCTAAAATTTTTGTTTGTGATTATATAGACTGTTTGAAATTTACCCTTTTTTAGTTTTGAGATGACCTGTTTTCAAAATGAACCTACGGAAAACCCCAAAAACCAAAATAAAATTACCTATTTAAAAAAAATATATTATATTTTTTTGTTAATAACGCAGAAACTTCAACTACAATTAACACTGAACAAAAAAGTCCTTTAGAAACACATTAATAGACTTCCTCTGGTGCTTCATTTACATGCGTAGTAGGCCAGTCACAGATCCCATCGTAAAATGCTTTAAAATTTTCTGGGATATATTGAAGAAGTTTTTTCAAGCCGTTGATTTTTTTTTTCATTGATAGGTATTTTTCCTTGATTCGCTGGGTTGTTGTGAGAGTCAGTAATGACAAGAGGTAGAGTATCAATCTGCAGTCTTTGCAAGATAAAAGCATTCCTCCACCACGCTATCGATGTATGATTTTGCGATTACAACGCCAGGCTCTTTAGAATCTAAGATAAACTCATAATATAGATTAACTGCAAAACTGACCTTGTTTTCTTTGCGAACCTCCTTGCCAATGTTACGTAAAGAAAGAACTTTTTTCTTAAAAAACATGGGCCACCAAGTTTTGAAAGCAGGTAGGTCTTGACTAGTGATATGTTTAACTTCTAATTTGTTTTTAGTGGATTATTGACCAATTATGTCTACATAACGCCGAATTTTTCTTTTCAACGGGGCGAAATCTCTGTCACAGTCGTTGAACGAACGGCCACGCTGGGGAAACTAAATTGACACTTTTTTAAATCTTCCTGTAATGACAAGAGCCTGCAAAAACCGTGTTACAGTATTATTCCCGTTTTGGCCAGGTCATCCATCACAGAAAAGGTATAGCTCTTCGACACTATCAGATATGTGCGTTGAAGAATAGAAAGTAGCGTTTTCGGTGCTAAGTGTGGGTACAAAATTCATTGACCCACAATTGTCTGTAGTAAAATATTTCTTGGACAGGCATACAAGGAAGAGGAAGGTTTTGCATGTAGTCGAAACAAAAAGCCATAACTTTTCTTCTTCTTTTGTGAACAATAAGTTCTGCAGATGCCACTCTCTTCGCATTATCATTGAGATGTGGATCTTTAAGTTTAGTTCCTAATTCTTCATATTTTGAGCAAATGTCAATCTGCGGACGCCCAAAAGACAGATTAAAGTTTTCTTGAAAATACCGCAAAAAAAATTATATTTTGCAGTATTCCAGCATTCAGGATACTTGGTTAAGAACATGTTATGAATGATTTTAACATTAAGCTGAGATGATAGATAACTCTTTGTAGAATGTGTATAATGTATTTGCTTTACAGGGAGACTTTTAATAAATCTGTGTATTTTTTCAAACTGGTTTAGGAATCATCCTGGACCGCGAACCTGCAGATTTTCCTCTGAGATCATTTGGTGACTGCTTTAGGATTTTTAAGCGGCAAAGGCGTTCCACTCTCTTTCTGGTTATCCCAAACAAAGATACAATGTGGTTTGAGTATATGTTTGATTTAAAATTAGGCTTTTTAGACTTACTTGTTATCTCGATTGCGGCATCTGTCATTCGTTTTTTACAATTTTAGAGGCTTGTGGGCGCGAACTAAACCTTGTAAATAAATGTCCTGTTCGTTCTTGGTATAAAACTCATTCATTTTGGCTATCATTATTTCCCTACTTTCAGGAGGCACTTGTGAAACACACTTGCGTCGACATCTGAAACAAAGAAATAAAGAAACATTAAAAACAAAGGAACGTTAAATAACAAAATTATACATAGAAATGTATAATTTTAGTATTTTTGGGCAATTGTCAATAGACGATCCTGTATGAAATGTTACATTACTGTTGTTTACCTGTATTTAAAAATGTATGAAATTATTCTTAACTTACTTGCTCATTTCGCCAGTCCGTCGAGCACTTATCAGTTTTTTAGCATAGTTAGTATGTTTTATTCTATGAACTTTGGCATTTCTAATAGCATTTTGTTTGTAGTTATCAGGATTTCTTACTTTTTATACTTTTTATTCACTCGAGGAACTACTTAAACCACTATTTTCACTTTCACTACTACACTCTAAAACTGTACGAAACTGTCAACGTTAATAGTATTTCATTTAAAAAACTAAACAAAATAAGCAACTATGGCCTAGGTACAATCTTGGAAAACACGAATGAACAACTACAAGACTTGCAAGACAGTTAAACAAAAAACACATTGGAGGGGGAATTCATACGCGACGGTAATATAAAAAGTGGTTTGTTAGAACAGACTTACTTTAAAAAGATAACAAACCGTTCATTATGAAAATGAACTGTATTATACACTACCTAAAGTAATTATGATAGAACATTCGGAGATGGCCCATTTTCACACAGAATATGCGTCTAGACCGTTAGATTTGAAAGCCAATTAAAACGGGATTTTGAAAATTTTGGAGTTGACATCTTTTGCAATTGACTGATTCAATTTTACAAACAACTTAAAAGCCAATATAAATTACATATTAAGCTCTGTTTCGTCGATAATTTTTAAGGTTTAGTTTCTAAGGACCTGTTCTTTTAATTTTGTTTGTGAGGATATTAAGAAGAGTTGCCGAATTTTACTTTACTAATTTAGCTATTGAGATAAACAATAAAAACTATAATAAAACTAGCACTCTTTTTTAGAAATGGTATAAGTTTGTATATGTATTTACTTTTTTCCAAATAGTTTATTTATGTTATCAGATAGCGGTTATAATAGCAACACAGTACATATTCTGTTATACATAACTTATAGGACATTAAATCTCTCAAAAAATGCTACTATCGAACAAAAATAAACAGTAAAATATGCACATAATTATTTGGTTATAAATTTTACAAATCCTATAAACAGTAATTTATTTCAATTTTTTAAAATGTTTAATATATTTACTATTATTATTATTTATATTATTAATATTATTATTTATTTTTTAGAACAATATTTTCTAATAAACAAATAAATTATCTCCTTCATTATTTCCCTCTATCAAAAGAAGGCTTTATTCCAAAAATTAAATTTTACCGAATATTTAAACAATTTATTAAACCATATTGTTTTACCATATATGATTCACACTATCTTTGTTTAACATTTAATTTTTTTACGGAATTTCATGTCAACTGGATAAGTAGTTTTTTAGTACTAGATTTTTAAACATTTCAATAAGCCCCATTTTGTGCCGCCATCACCAGCATATCCCATTAACATACTTTATTTTTGTGCAAATTTTGAAGTCCATTCGGTAAGTAGTTTCGTAATAATGATTTTTTTTACATTTTATGAGACCGTCATTTGGTTCCGCCATATTAGATTTTTACCAAAATGTAACCCTTATAACCTTGATTTTTGACAAGCATTTGAGGTCAATCGGATAGGTAGTTTTTGAAACGGAAATGGGAGAACATGATTTTAGGGGTCTAAGGCCTCAGAAACGCAAAACAATTACAATATTTTCCTGTTACGCGGGAAATAAAAATTATAATTAAAAACCTGCTTACCCAAACGACCTCAAATTTTGCATAAACATGTGAATGTTGCAAGGATGAACTGTTAAAATGTTGGTGTTAAAAAATCAATGTCCAAAAATCAAATTTTGCATAGAAATCAAGTGTGACAGAGAAATAAACTGATAACATTTTAGAGGGAATCCTATACGTACAAACAAGATGGCGGCCCAATAACCTGTTCAAAAATTTGGTAAAATTACATTTCCTGGAATAAAACTTTTTTATGGAGAAAAATAATAAACAACGTAACTTGTTAATTTATTGCTAATAACGTTATGGATCGTAAAAAATAATAAAACTAATAAATTAAGAAAAGAAAAACAAAACAAAATATGATATACTGGAATATAAGTAGTTTTATTTGAGTAGGTATAAGTAAATGAATATGTGTATGTATGTTCGATTTGAATTTAAAATTCTTTACAGAAAAAAAAAGATGGGGAAATGAAAATTATTCAAAAATTTTTATTGGATATATGAAACTCATAGATGTATTTTCATAAATTTTCATTTGCGTATCAGCAAGAAGTCTATTTAAGAGAAAGGCGACTCTTAGCTTGACAACCGACATAAAAATACAGGAAGAACCGTAAAAATATATGCAAAATAGTTACTTATCAATAAAAGAAATGTAGAAAACGATTTATTATAAGGTAAGTATTTGCAGCAAAGATAGGTAAAGTTCTTTGAACAAAACTTTCTCCGTAATGTTTCAACATTCCCTGTGCCAAGGAAAGTAAAATATATTACAAGAGAAAGAACTACAAATATTTAATACAGGAAAGTACGAACGAATTAAAGCAAAAAAGTCTTATAGAAGTTATATAGATATGTAATTTGAGAAATTTACCAAATATGTTATTCATCTGATTATGGAACACTATTAATAACATAATTATTAATTCAATAATTAAAGCTTTTGCTTAAAATGGTCGCAATATTTGAAAAAATATTTAACTAATTTTAGAACGTACAATCCGGCAACACGGAATAAATCTTACTTGCCGCACATATTATTACTTTCTTTAAAAAAGGGAAGTATTATAATCTTGAAAAAATTACGCTCCGAAATTTTTTCAGATATTTACGTTTCAGGGTCCCTAGATGCTGAAAAACACGTTTTCACAATTCCGTCGGTCTGTCTTTTTGTCTGTCAATCTGTCTGTTCGCAGCATAGCTAAAAAACTATTTACCCGACTGTCTTGAAATTTAGGTCAAAAATTAAGGGTCATTTGGGGATGACCTGGTAACGTGTTGGTAAAAATCCATTGTGGCAAAGCAAAATGGCGGTCTAGTGAAATTAAAAAAAAAAATATTTCTAAAAAACTGTTTACCCAATTTGTCTCAAATTTTGTACAAAAACCAAATATTATGTAGGATAAACTGGTGGAATTTTGGAATCTATGATGGCGGAACAGAATATCGGCTTAATAAAATATTTAAAAATTTATCCTGAGAACACTACTTACTGGATTGATTTCAAATAGTATGCTATAACTAACTGTGGTATAGAGATGAACTAGTAAAATTGTGGTATTAACCCAAGATGGGTTAATTCTGATTATTCTTAAAACCTTATAATAACTATAACTGATTTCTTTCAATTCCTTATTTGTTTGCCATTCCATAGCGACCCGAAGAAGAGATCTTTATTTGTAATACATTTTATTGCGTTTTGTTCGGCACATGGTAAAATTAACACGCCTGAAACACAAAACCCAAATAATTTAACGGACAAATACAAATATTTTACACGGCAAAAAATAACACAAATGTATTCATTATTTTTCTCTTTGCCGTATTTTTCGCATTTTATGTCGTGTTTTGTGGTTACAGTGAAATGGGAAAAATCGAATTGAGTTAGAAGATATTTCGCATGTGTTTATATCAAATTGCATGAGTGCGTATTTTGCCGAATGTCATTGTTTCAGTTTTTAGGCCATTTGATGTAGGTATTTGTTCAACATGTTGTGTATACAGAATTTATCCACATGGGAGTAACAGAGGGGACCCAACACTTTTAAATGAAACTGTTGAAGGCAACATCTTATATATGAATAATACATAAAAACGTTTTTACTTGTCTTTGTTATTAGGAATCTCTTTTGACCCATTAAAATACCACAATATTACGGAAAAAAATACTTTTTTATGCAAAAAAACAAATTTGCCCAGCTTTATATTTCTTTTAAAAAGCTATGCCTTATGGAAAAAAACATATTTACATTTTTAAGAGACTCTTCTATCTAGGACTACCCTATAAAGTAGAAAAATTGTTTATATTCAAAGAGATAAAATAGATTTGTAATGTTTTTCAATTTTTGCTTTAACTAACTACTAAAATAAAAAAATACTTTAATTATTTTGAAGCAGCCTATATCTCTAGGGTTATCCTGTAGTGAAAAAATTATATTTATATACAAAAAACTAAAGGAAAATTTAATCTGTTTCAATGTCAGCTAAAAAAGCTAAATGCTTTTAAAATTTTTTTTTTGTTTTAGGGGAGCTGTGTCGCCTCAGAGGGCCTTCTTGTATAAAGGGAAAAAAATGTTTTCTACGTGCATAAAAAAAATTGACTGGCTTCACTATTTTTAGGCAAACTAAAAGCTTACAGGAAACATTTTTTTTTATTTTCGAGTGGCTATCCTGTATAGTTGAAAAAAAATGGTCTCTGGTTTTTTTGAAATATTATGAATTTGTTATTAAGTATATATAATAAAAAATTGGGTATCTACGTCAACCAATTCCACAATTAAGGGTTGTTTGCCTTTGAGATACATTAAAGATAAATGGTTATAAGAGATGGAGATAAGGAGTAGTGAAATTTGAATGTAATTAACAATAAAAATTCTATATCTCTCTAAAAAAAAAACGTGCTTGGTGTTCGAACCATATTCAAACATGTTTTTTAAATTCACAATGTTATAGCATTTTTAAGTTTGGTACTTTCCACTTTGGACATATCTTTTGGTATTTCGAACGCGGTACTATTCATTTTGAAATGCAGAACGAGTTCGACATTATCCAGTGAAAAAGAAGCATTTGTCAACTACAAATGACCTTTTAGAATTTAACGGACACAGATAACCGGTTTGCAATGGAGAGTTTTGTTGTTTATTAGTTACTATGGCACAGATGGAAAACAGAAAAATTTCAATGTAAAAGCTCACTAAAAACCCAAATCTGTTGTGTTTTATGTCTCATAGGCTCACGGTATTATCCAACCCTTTCCTGTAGCTATAGCAGTGCCGTAGTACCTTGCGTTGGTCCGATTTCCATACGATAATCAAAGTAAAGCATCACCACGCGCGGCTAGTACTTGGATCACCCAGGGAAGACTGCTCCGTCTAGAGACCGGCTGCTAACAATAGGTAGTAGTTGTTCTACATACAATAACGGCCGTGGCAGTACTACAGCGAACTTTATAAAGGTAACGTGAAATATTTCTCATTCCGCTATTCTCAAATATTCAACAGAAGGTTTAATCGGAAAAAAGAGAGCTCCTTTGTGTCACCAAGAAGAAGCGTGCAGTTTTACAGGCAGTAAGGAAGCAAATTTAAATATACATATAAAAAAAGATACAGATCATAGTCTCTAATGTTTGAATTAAACATTTGACCACTTCTAGCTCGGATTTCAAATTTATAAAAAACCTAGTAGATGGTTTGTCTGGTTATGGTTAATTCGAAAATGGTTATTTTGGAAAAGAAAATAACTAGGGTAGACATTAAATGAACAAAGTGAAAAATGAGGTTTCATTTAAAAACAGTGTGTAGAATTAATTTAAGACTCTCTTGCATGGATACCTAAGTAGGAATGTTGAAAGTTTTTATATCTGAGATAATCAAATTTTGAAATTTAGAATTGTTCACAAAAAGACTTTGTTCTTGACAGAAAAAAAAACTTATAAGGCTAAGAAAATTGTGAATGTGTTCCTTATGACTATTTAAATTGCCTGTTTAATAGCTACCTAGATAAAATGAAAAGTCACTTACTATTGAGTTTGTATTTTGAAAATATCTTTGTTTAGTGCTAAACTCTGTGTTAAATGTAACTGTTATTGTAAGTTATTCTCTGTGAATATTTTTTAAATACAGAAGCATTAGTTTAGTGTAGATTTTCTCTCTATATTTCGTGTACCTTACGTACTTTGAGATTAGTAATTTTGTATCTTGAAACTTTAAATGTTACTAGCTGACCCGGCAGGAATTATAAGAATATGAAGCGCATCCACCACATGGTCCAGAAATGTTATTGAAGAACAACATATTGAATTTATAGAAAAAAAACGTATTAAAACGATTCAAAAAATAGTGTTGAAAAGTCTCGGTAACCAGACGATCATTTCAAAAAAAAATTAAATCATCAGTAAATTGGCGGTGAGCAACTCTCTCACAAACTTGCTGAAAAATCTGGCTTAGTATTTTAAATATATAGATTATAGGATATAGGTATAGTCTCACATATAACTAAATGTTTCATATGTTGCTGAACAGTTTTTTTTTTCGATTTTCTTATTTGCTTTCTCCAATTTCTTTTTTATTTTAAAACGGATATCTAATAAGACTTAGATGTACAGCTAAAAGTACTTTAACACGAACTGGAAAGCGGTTTAAGGCAAACGAAAGGTCATAGACGAAAAATTTGAACTGCGTTTAGAAGGATTCAAAAAAACATATTACTCGTATTGTGAGGTTCAGCAACAAACATAAAAACAAAAACCTGAAGAAGAGTTTGATCGAGACTCTGTAGAAGAAAAATATTATTCTTTATCAGCTAATCAGTTTTCTTGGGTAGTAAATACTAGTTAGCCCAATAATAGTAATAGAATAACCCGTAACCACACCTTAAGTTAACAAGTCTCAATTAAATATTCCTCCCTTTTCTGGATTTTTAGTTGAATGAGAGTTTTCATTATTTATTTGAGACCTTAATTGAAAAAGACTACTTTATCCGAAATTGAAAACTTTGTTTATCTACGGTCATACTAGATCGGTAAAACTCTAAGTATAATTTCAAACTTAACAGTTATTGACTCAAACTTTCAAGTTATAATACATAAATTAAAAAGTGTATTGTCATATTCAGTCACTTTTTAAATGCACTGTTCCTAATTTAAGAAATTTTATAACTACAACTATGCAAAATAGTGAGGGGTTAAAAAATGTACGTTTACTCTTGGAACTTGATTTTAGTGTATATTTTCTCTGAAAAGTTGGATTCTGGAACCCGAAAAGCGTTTGACTTTAAACTTATAGCTGGGGACCGCCCAAGATTAAACAATTTTTGAAATTTTGGGTTTCCAGATGATCAACTTTGGAAGGATCAATAATTCCAGAATGGTTACTACCAAACATAATCGCAGAAATGCAGAATTGGTTCATTTATCACATACTCGATTGCCTAGTAATCCTAATAACACCTTTCAGTGTAATCATCAAAACCGACCTCCCTCATCAAACAACTTTTCTTCAAGAAATCAGGTTTCCATTCACTATTTGTTCTGCAAAGGTCAAAGTCACAAAATTTATAAAAGTTTTAAGTTCAGTAATCTCTGTCATAGTGATAAATTGAATCATAAGTTAAAATTCATAAACTCTTAATTGCTTGGCTTGTAAACACCTGATTAGAGACTAATTCTCAGGGATGTTTTATTTGCAAGGAACGACATCATACATTGATACATGACCATTTTGCTAATAATATTGGCAGAAATTATTCTTCTAAAGACAAATGGACTAGTCAATCCTCTGATAATCGTAGTTGGTATGATTACACAAATCCACATGTCAGTAATCCCCTAAATTAAGGAAATAGTTTTTCTTTTCCACTCACAAAATATGAAACTTCCCAACAACATTTTTAGCATCGATGATCAAATCTTAATTTATTGCAGAATAGGTGAAAATGGATAAAATCTGTTAACAACAAAATTAATCATATTGTTTTACTTAAAGATAAAAATTGTAAACCTCTTGAATAGCCTTTGGCCCGTGTTATTTGAATTATGCGTAAAAGTGACGGTAAGGGAAAAGATTAACAGGTAAAAACAAAACAGAGAATTTTTAACAGAAGTATAGTACCAGTTCATCCCCTTCTCGTGGAAGATTGTTAATTCTTTCTCAACTAATTAATAAACTTTGTAAAAATATATTAATCTGGTAACAATAATATGAGTTTTGCATGCTAGCGACAGATCATGTGCGCATTAAAAAAAGGAACTGTGGTGTTGATTTTTATAAATCTTTTTAAATTTAGTTAATTTTAGTATTATTATGTTATTGGTCTACATTACGTACGATTCAGTATGAGATTTATGAAGCTTAGGGTTTCAAGGTGGGTAGTTATGTTCAATAATATTCAAACAAGTTTTTTAAATATATATTAAGTCAGGTACTTTTCATTTTGGTCACCTTGGGATTTCGAACGCGGAACTCTTCATTTTGTAATACAGAACGGGCTCCAATGAAAACGAGCAAATAAAGGTCATCACCGACTCTACTAGAAAGCCTGGAAGCGTGCATCGATGAGTCATCATAAGAGCTGCAGTTGTGACGTCACAGCGGCCATATTGTTAGGCACTGTCGTGTCAATGTTCACTTTCTGAAGTTTGTTTACATTGATTATTCGTAAAATAAGTTCTTTTTTCCTGGTTTTTCAAGTTAATTTTTAGTTTTTGTTACATGTAAGTATACTTACGAATAACCACTAAAGTGTATATTGTGGATTTATAATAAATAAAGCTTTTTACTTAAATAACCATAATACTATAATAGATATATGTGTATTTTGGCTATGATTTCTTTTTTACTTTTTAGATTATTATTGCAACGAAATCATCAGGTTCTCAATAATAATATAATTCAAGCTTTTGTAGAGAAGAAGAAAACGCGGTAGATTCAAACCGCGTGAAAGACATGGAAACCTGGTTAGTCGTAAGGAAAAACCGTTTGCCGTTCAGAAATTTGGGCTCTGTCCTGTATGATAAATAAAAGATTCTCACCTTCATTATATAAACAACTCGAAGGTAATATTTATTTTATTTTTAATAATTATTCATTAACTGGGTATATTAATTCGTAACTTTTATTGAGCTTAAAAAGGGTATTGTGTTTCAGCTACTATATCTGATCTATGTATGTACATATCTAAATTATATGTTAAAATATTTACCATTTACCATTTTTATTGAGCTTAAAAAGTGTATTGTGTTTCGGTTACTAATTCTGATCTATGTATGTACATATCTAAATTATATGTTAAAATGTTATTTACCACAAACATCATAAAACCACTGAACATCCCAGCGTAATGATTTTTAGCTTATTGGAAGTTGGATTGTGATAATGTTTTATGGGCGGTTGTGGTAATCACCGATTATACATGTCATTTAAATAAATTGCTTATCACTAATGTCACTGCTATTGTATTTAATGCAATTTCCAAGGCCGCCCTTAAGGGAGGCCTTTTTTGTAAACTCACTAGTAAACGGAATTAATTTCATCAGTCGGACTGAGAATTGTATGCTTTATTAACTGAAAAATATTAAAATGGTGAATTATTCAAGTGTTTATAAAAATTTGAACTGGTTTTATTGACAAATACAGGACAATCATTAATGACTGCCTATGGCAATATCTGAATATTGGCACTGGCTTTTTTCGATCTGACATTTGCAGAATATGAATGAATGAATATTTATCTAGCTTTTTATTTATTCTTTTCAGTACCAAACACTTTAGATGGCATAATGACCATACAATGGGGACAAAAACACAAAACTAATGGGAATATTTGAAAAAACCGAAATGCTACCGTTACTCCCACAGCATTGTGGTTTGAATTATATATAATAAAATGTTTAAATAAACCTATATCTTGTCTTTAATTATAAAAAAATACTCTTAGTCAGTTATTTAAATATATTATAGGCTGTTCTAAATCCGTATTCTCAGAGGTAGTAAATTCAAGCCCTTCCCACCAGTTTACGTAAGCGACAAAAGTAATTTTCTAAATCAGCATTGGAAAAATTTAGCTATACAGAATAACTCTCTATAGAAGTCTAATACTATATTACATAAGTGTTGAAAGTGAAAGTTTTCAAACGAGGTAGATCATAGGAAAAATAGTATATATAATAAACTAATTTTCTCAGAACTTCAAAGAGTCTTCAGTAGGACTTTATTTACTTTTCAACACTAGTATTGAAAAACTGAGTAATTGATTTGAAATAGATTAAAATGAGGCTTTAGCTTTTTTTTTATTTACTATGTTTCAAATAACAGAATTTTGTTTTAACGCACGTGTGATATAAAGCAGTTTCAAGCGAAGTAAACAGTGCTTTTTTGTGAGTTTCATATGTAGCTGCATGACAAAATATTTTGTCTAACAAATTTACTTCATTTCCAACTGTATAAAATTGGTTGAAAAGAGAAACAACCATTTTTCTTAATGAATTTTTCTAGTTTTCGTAAAACCTTTTTTGTATCCTTCAGAGGAAGGATTTTCTTAATCTGAAGTAATTATCTATTATTTATTATGATAAACTAACATACCAAATATCTTTAACAAAATGAAACAATATCTACATTTTTATCACACTTTTATTCCCAGACTAAATAATAATTATATAAAATATAAAATGTAACATAAATTTAGATTGATTCTATTCTTGCTATCAGAATCTGCAAAAATCGAGAATTTTGTTAATGTACCATGTATTAAATTTGGCAGAAAGTGAGAATTTTGGTTCTGGAACATTTCAATGTAGATTTTAACAAAGTAGATGATAGTTATAGTAAAATTCAGATGTTAATTTAACTATTTTTTTCTTTTGGTTTCACCCAGCTCATACACAGCCCAATTCGTGAAAAGTAAATTGTTTCGACAATATTTTTATTATTTTGAAATAAATAGGGTTCAAAATGAGGTGTTCTGATCGTAAGGCTCAGATTGAAGATGTGGAGTTTGTCTCAATGGGAGTGCAGATGTATAAACATATATACCTATAATCAAGATAAACATCAAACCTTTTATAAATATTTTTCACAAGAATGTTGGGAAAATGTATATGAGGCTGATCTAGTCGAATTAAAATATATCTTTTCATTACTTGCTTACAACCTGTGCTTTCCAGTAAAATTAAATAATAACTGGGGCCACATAAATTTAATATGAAATAAATGAATGAGCACAAATTTTTATTTTGACGAAAGTTTTATAGTACCAGTCTCAAAACTAATAGCACTAACATAAATATGTACAGAAATAGTTAAAAACTGCTAATGTTCTAATTTATTTGTAAAAACGAATGCAAAAAATACGCCGTAAACGAATTTACAGGTAGGAGTTAACCACAAAAATTAATTACTAGTGATGACTCATCGTAAGCTGTCAACGGCCGTTTCCTGGCTTTTTAGTAGAGTCGGTGTTGTAAAGGCACGAATCGGTTTCAAATGTTGTTTATTAGTTACTATGGCAGAGATCAAAAACACAAAAAATTCAGTGTAAAAAATCCCATTAAAAAAAACAACTGTTGTATTTTATCTCTCACAGGACCACCGTATTATCTAACCCCTTCCCCTAGCACATAGTCGACTATCTCTCATTCTACTATTCTCAGATATTTAACAAAATGTTTAAGGAATAAAAAGGGAGCTCCTTTATGGTATCATAAAGAAAAATAATGTCAATCAGCATGCAGTTTTACAGGCAGTAAGGAAACAAATTTAAATACACGTATAAGAAAATTTACAGTTCATAGCCTCCTCTAGTGTTTAAATCAAACACTTGGGTTGGGAATTTTTAAAGATATATGAAAATATTCTTTTCTTGAAAAAATATCATTCTTTAAGAAATGCAACCCTCATTCGGATTTCCTCTAGCAAGACGGGAACAATAGCGCTTTATTATTTGTTTCTTCATGTGAAAAATAAAAGTTAATAGTAAAGGTGAATTTATACAGGCAAATAACATAAAATAGAATTAAAATAAAAATAACAATAATATAAATGTTAAAACACGCGAATACCATTAGACCATTCATACAGACAAATAAGATAAAATAAAAATAAGATGCCCTTGAAGGTGGCCATATTCCATCTTTAGTTTTTATTTTATCTAAAATGTAACTGCACAAGTAGTTATACGCTCATGACTGACAGAATCCTGTGTGACTGCCAAAACAGCTAGCGGGCACGTGTTTAAAATGATTGGTCAGAGTTATTTTATTTCCCTATGAAACGAAAAATCATCAGTTATTTTATTTTAGGTAATTTCTTATTTATTTTTTTTTATTTTATGTTATTTGGTCTATATAAATCCAACTTAAGTAGTGGTAACACGTCTGTGGATAAAGGGCTTTAATTAAAAAAAAACATCGAATTTAGTCAATTAGCAGTTGCTGCCGAATGCGACGAAAGAATCGCTTTGTGGTTTGAATATGTAGATTCGCGTCTTTAAGATATTCGTTTTATAAACAAAAAAGTTGTTAAAGTTAAAAAAGAAATAGGAAGCCCTACGATAACATTTTGCATAGAACTATTGCAGAGATAGTTACAGATGTCAAAAACCACTATTACAAAATTGCTCTGTAGAAGCATATTTTTCTTTTAAAACACTGTAATTAAGATATATTAAGAATCAAGACTTAGTCATAACTTCGATACTTGATTATCAGGAAAACAACGTTGTTTGATTTATTACGATAGTCGAGTAGGTAAATGCAAATAACAGCAAATCGCCCTTTTGAAACTAATTATGTTATCAAGGTATATCACGATATCAGACGAAAACTATTGCTATAATATTACAGGGCACTTGAATTTCTAATTTGAACAGATATAGTTAATGTACAGGGTGGGCCACCTCATGCCCGTTGGTCTATACTTTCTAAACGGCAGCTCCTTTCTTAGCTTAATTTGGAGGATATATGCATATCGGTACGAGGTACATTTTAAAATTATTTTAAAATATACAGGGTGCGTCAAAATATAGTGGCGTATCAAAGTTGGCATGTAATGTAATACTGTAATGTAATTTAATAAATAATGTAATACCCAAAATTATCATTGAATACTTAAAATCTACATGAAAAGTTAGGCCAGCTTTATTAAAGGTGTAAAAAAATTAGGGGTAAAAACATTTTTTCCCAAATTCAATCGTTAATAACTTCACTATTCACTATGTGACGGTATATCACTACTCCATCAGAAAGTATATTTAATTTTCTTTCAAATTACAATAGTGGGACTTTACAATAATAGTTTGGATAGTGAATTCGGTAAAACTTAACCATCGCCGATTTTTATAATTTTTGGCAAATTGGTAGATTTTAAGGAGTTTATCGCGAGTTTGAAGTCAGATTTTGTCAGCAATGTTTCGTTTTTGTGTTATTTATCATTAAAATTATTGTCAAATATCAAATATTTCGGCAAATCCTATGGAAAATCGTTGAAAACAAAATACAGATTTTTTTTATTTTGTATTAAAAACTTCCAACAAATTAGATTTTCCATTTACAAAAGTTTCCATGTATTTATCGAGTATGCCACGATTTCCTAGTTTTCATTCTAATCTGTTTTCCTAAATGTCAAATGTTAATTGATCATAACGGTCTTTTTGAATAAAATAAAGGAGCAAATCAAATAATGTATTTAATTTCTATTGATTTTATTGTCACTTCTACCGGTTCTGTATAGAATTTGCCGAACTATTTGTAAAAAGAACGGAGAAATACTCTACCAATGTACCAAAAATAATAAAATCGGCGATGGTTAACTTAACCGAAATTTTACCCTGAATTCAATCTAGTTTAATAAATCAATTAACCTTGACATGGCTGCCATTTTACTTAAAAAAAAACAATAATTGTTAGTTGTCATTTAATTAATAATATTTCGTGGTGCATCTAGTTTTCTCTAAAGTAGGTAATGATGAAGATGTTTTCAATGCAAAAACATGCTTTGTGGGGATATATTAAAAATATTGTCTATAATATACCGCCAACTACACCGGATGAGATAAAGAGGAGAATAATACACGCATTCAATACTATACGCCGCAAATGATTTTTAACATTAAGCAGTCGTACGAGAAGAGTGCGTCTTTGTATTGGACAAGATGGCCATCAATTTGAGCACTTGTTAAAACGTTAGCTTAGCTGTTTTTTTCTTATTTTTTTGTTCCTTGATTGACTACTTGTTATTTAATAAATTATTTTTCATTAGTTTATTAAACTATTTTCCCAAAAGCTGAATAATGCGTAACTGCCGTATACTACCAATAGAATAAAGAAACTATAGAGCCCTGAAAAAGAAATAAATTATTTCGAAAGCTTGGCTATTAGAAAATAAATGTGCTATAGACTTTTTGGCCGAATCTCCGATATTTCTTTATATTATATGTATAGTATATATGTTGTATGTGTTGTATATGTTGATCTTTAGTCCTTCATAGTTTGTTCCGCCATATTCGATTCTTACCAAATACGACCCTTAATTTTTTACTGCAATTTATCCAGTCCATCAAGAAAGTAGTTCTTTTATCTATATCGCGAATTGACAGACAAACACTCCGACAGACAGACTGACAGAATTGAGAAAACGTATTTTTTGGCATCTAAGGACCCTAGAACGATGTGAAAATCCGTTAAATCCTGGGAGGGTGATTTTGTCATGCATGCAAACATTCTATTTGACCGCCATTTTGTTTCGCCATCTTGAATTCGTACCACATTTTATCAGTTCATCTCTATATCACACTCAATTCCTAAAAAACAATATGTGTAAACAACATTTGTAATCAATCTACAGTTTTATCAGGATGATTTTTTAAATATTTTATTGAGCCGCCATTTTGTTTGGGCATCTTGGATTCGTACCAATATTTTGCCAATTTATTCCTACTTGATTCTTGAATTTTGTGGAAAATTTGAGGTAAATTGGATAAGCAGTTTTTTTAGTAATAATTTTTTTGGCATATCACTAGGCCGCCATTTTAGATTTTCACTAAAATTAGCAACTCATCCCCATGTGAACCTAAATTTCTGACCAGACTTTGAAATCAGTCGGTCTCTGGGGTCCCTGAAATGTGAAGATCAAGAAGCTCAGCCTAAACCATCTTTGTTACTATTGGTGGGTTCCCCAAGAAAAAAAGGGTTTACTCTGAAGTGTTAATGACTGCCCCTCCCGGGACCGAAAGTTATTTCTGGAAGTTGTTGTTGCGCTAGTTCTATGTGATTTTTTGTGATTTTAGGTTTGTCGATTATTGCTTCTCGTATAGTTAATTAAATGATTCGTCTCTTTTATTTTAAATCACTTCGTTTTCCAATTTCTATTGCTTCTCGGATTATTCTGGTCCTATAATACTCTACATTAGCAATCTCCCTAGATCCTTAAAAAAAAATTGTGGCCCATTTCCTGATGATGTATAAATGCTAATTTTTGTGTCTGATACTGAGTTTACGCTCTTTCACTCTTACTAATTAAGACAGCTAGTTTGCTCAACGTACAACTATTCACAGTTCTGGGATGGAATGCTGTATACTCGGTGGTTTTCCAATTTGATTTTGGTTTTTGGGTTCCCAAATAGGTTCCCTGTGACTTATATATTGTTTGTATGTAATGTTTTCTTAGATTTTTCCAATTCTAGCTGTTATGCATTTTGCATATGTTACAAGTATTTGTTGCTTTCCTGGGTCATAATCTTTGGTATTCCTTTTCGGAACCCTCTATATTAATAGCTTTATAATGCTATTTGTATAGCCATTTTAAAGTACAGATATAATAAATTCGTTTTGTCTCGTTATTGTTTCAGTTATTAGCACGGATGTAGACATTTGGGTATGGACAACAGCTTGGATTTGTGCTGTGTGATGAAGTGATGTGTTGGTTTTCTGTACACCCGTTTTACCCGACATGCTATTTTGTGATCAGAACATCTAAAAGTTTGTTGTTTTCCTCTAACCGTAGAGTAAATTTTCATCTGGTATAAATAGGATTTAGGTTAGTCAAAAAATTGTCGAGCACTATATGACCATATTGCCATATATTAAATATGTCATCCACATAACGGATACAAAAATTGGGTTTTAAATTTGCTTTCTCAAAAGTTTTTTTTTGAAGTATATCATAAAGAGGTTTTGCTACTACTGGAGACAGTGAGGACCCAATTGGAGCACCATTTGTTTGTTTATACATTTGCATGTTAAATGAAAAGTAAGTATTTTTAAGGCAATGCTCCGAGAGTTATATTATATATCCCGGGAAATCATCATTCATGGCAATCCTGTCCAATGCTTCGTCGATGGACATACTAGGAACAGCGACTTGACATCTAAGGCTGATTCGCTTTTGCAATAACGATGTTTCGTAAAATAAGTGAAATGCTCGGAGTTTCATATCCGCAAAATATGTTCCAGTTTTTGCAACGGCGAATTAACAACACTAACAATAGTTCTGATCGGCGCCCCAAGTTTGTGTATTTTTGGTAAACCGTAGAGTTTAGGACATCTGCTCGAATTTCCCCGTAGTATAATTGTTTGTTTTATTTCGGTACTTATTGGTGAACTTTTACTTCCCTCGTAAAAGGGAAGTATTGTACTCGTAAAAAAATCCAATACGGTAAAACAAAATTGCGGCCTAGCGAAATGTTAAAAAAATTATTACTAAAATACTACTTATTCAATTTTTCTCAAATTTTGTGCAAAGATCGAGTATTATGTGGGAATTAACTGGCAAAATTTTGGTACGAATTCAAAATGGCGGAACAAAATGGCGTCTTAGTAAACTATTTAAAAATTCAGCCTGAAAAACTACGTAATGGACCAATTTCAAATTGCGTGACAAAAATAATTGTGGTATACAGATGAACTAGTAAAACTGTTGTACTAATTCAAGATCACTAAACAAAATGGCGGCTAAATATAATATTTGTAATCGCGAAAAAATCATCTTCTCAGGTTTTACATATCTTCACGTTTTAGCGTGCCTAGATATCAAAAATATGCTTTATCAATTCCGTCGGTTTGTCTGTCTGTCAGTTCACGGCATACCTTAAAAACTACTTGCCAGAGTGACTTCAAATTTTCGTCAAAAGTTAAGGATCATATGGGGATGATCTGATAACATTTTGGTAAAATTTATTAACTATTACTAAAAAACTACTTATCCAAATTTTGCACAAAAATCAGGTATTATGTAGGAATCAATTGGTAAAATTTTGGTACGAATTCAAGATGGCGGAACAAAATGGCGGCTTAGTAAAATGTTTAAAAATTGAGCCTGAAAAATTACTTAATGTACTGATTTCAAATTGTGTAACAATAATAATTGTGCTAAACAGATGAACTAGTGAAACTGTTGTACTAATTCAAGATAACGGAACAAAATGGCGACTGAATATAATATTTGTAATCATGAAAAAATCATCTGAGTTTTTACATATTTTCACGTTTTAGCGTCCTTAGATGCCAAAAAATATGTTTTATCAATCTGTCTGTCAGTTTAGGGCATAACTGAAAACTACTTATCAGAGTCACTTCCGATTTTGGTAAAAAATTAAGGGTCATATGGGGATGATCTAGTAACATTTTGGTAAAAATTATTACTGAAAAAACTAATTATTTAATTTACCTCAAATTTCGCATAAAAATCAAGTGTTAGATAGGAATGAAATGGTTACATTTTGATATAAATATAAGATAAAATCAGCCTATTACTTATTAGATTAATTTCAAATTTTGTACAAGCATTAAGTGTGATGTAGAGATAAACTGGTAATGTTGTGGTACGAATTCAAGATAGAGGAACAAAACGGCGGTCAAATAATTTTTTTTAAAACGAATCCTATTCAATTGACCTTAAATTTTGCAAAAAAATTAAATAATGATAAACTGGTACGAATTCAACATGATGTAATAAAATGGCGGTGTGTGTTTTCATAAAAACTACTTATTGAATTTATTTTAAATTATGTCCAAAAATCAAGTATGACATAGGTAGAAACTGGCAAAATATTGGTAGGAATCCAATATGATCTAACAAAATGGCGACGCCTAAAAATGTTTTAAAAGACAGTATAAATGGGTTACTAAATGTCTATATACTGTACTAAATTTGATCACACTTCGCTATTCCTAATAAAATTCATAACGAAGGAAGTTCCGGGTAAAGGAAGTTTACCGATTTTTTATTTTATTTTTAGTGTTTTTTTTCTTGTGCTCGTCGGGTTTCTTGGAACAGACTTATAAGAATTGTCTTGTAGGATATCCTGCATTTTTTGTATATTATAGTTCTTCGCAAAAATAAGGATGTCACAATTTTTCCAAAAGATATAGGAAACGTAGCCGTAATTATGATGAATACCCAAGACTATATATAAAATATTCAGAATATCATAAAAGACAATTCTTATAAGCACGTTCTAAGAAACCCGACGACGTGTGTACAACTAAAAATAAAAAATCACCAATAAACGCATGTTTTAAATTCTACAGTTTACCAAAAATACACAAACCAAAGGCGCCCATCAAACCCATTGTTAGTGCTGTTAATTCGCTGTTGCAAAAACTGGAAAAATATCTTGCTGAAATTATGCAACCACTTGTCGAAAAAGCTGATTCGTATGTAAAAAAAGTCAGAGCATTTCACTCCAATTATACGAGATATCATTCTTGAAAAAGACGATATCATAATGAGCCTAGATGTCATGTCGATATATTCTAATATCCCCATCGTAGGCATGATTGCTATGAACGATGAAAAATACTTACTTTCCATTTAACGGGGGGGCAAATGTATAAACAAATAGACAGTGCTCAAATGAAGTAGTAGCAAATCTATTTATGACATACTTCAGGAAGATGTTGAGAAAGCAAATTTGCCCCAATTGTGAATTCGTTATGTAAAAGACATATTTATTATATGACAACACTATCACACAGAGCTTGACAATTTTCTGACTCAACATCGATTCAGAAGCCTTCAAGGATCTGAATCTTATTTATCTAAACTACATTGCACATTGCTAGATCATAATGTAATACTAACTACAGGACCAAACATAAGTACCGATCACACAAATTTAAATAAACACATAAATGCATGTATGTATATATATATATATATATATATATATATATATATATATATATATATATATATATATATATGGGTGTGTGTATGTGTAAGCGTGTATTAAAATTATAAACAAAAAATAATGATAACTTAAATTTACTGCATGCAAGTCTTTATTTATAAATTAAATACTTTTTTTCGGAAAGATAAAAATAAAACTCGGAGTGAAAACGGAAATACAGAAAAGAAAATTGATTATCCTATCTTAGCAATTATAGTAGTCTGTTATTGGCATTGTTCAAGCGCAGAAACAGATAACGGCGATCCAGGGGACGAAAACAATCTTATTCGGACAAAAGGATTTGCTGTTCTTAAGACAGGGCTCTTCAAACAGGATATCCGCCAGAGTTGACTTTCCGCCTGATGGGATTTCAACTTATATCGCAGATATAGTTTTGGTCTTTCTTTATTTACAAACATTCTGCGTCCAGTTACTGACGTTTCACTCGAGTTAAATGAAAACCGTCACTGGCAAATTTCGTTACCGCTGCTTAACCACTTATAAATTATCAACTAACAAACCAGCGTTTAAAAAAGAATTAATTGATGAAATAGTAATCTAATTTTTGATTTTTTTTGGTTTTTTAGCTATAAAAAAGTGCCTTAGTTCAATCCGTTAGAAAGTTCAATTTTTTTTCGCCGATTGAGAGATATCTCCAGCCAGGATCGATCGCCCTCTTTTCCTTGAATTTCAACTTGAGCAAGTTGACTGCCACGTTTAATTAGACATTTTTTTATGATTTTGTGCCATATAAGGTAGCGACAATGTCGGATTAGTTCACAAGTAATAATGATCTAGTTTCAATCTTCCGTATATGGAAGGAATGCAGTCAGAAGTTCATCTAGCTGAAAGATAAGCCAGAACAACAGGTAAAAGATTCTTCACAGGACGCCATTTTGTGCCGGTGTAGCTAACATGTGATCTTTCTTTCTTTCAGGCTTTTATTCTACGATTTTTTATTCCACGATTTTTTTTATCCTACGGTTTTTTATTCCACGATTTTTTTATTCCACAATTTTTTTTATCCTACGATTTTTTTTATTCTACGATTTTTATTCCACGATTTTTTTATCCTACGATTTTTTATTCCACGATTTGTTTATTCTACGATTAATCCCCGAATGAATAATTAAATAAAATTAATTTCCGAACTTCTTTTTAATGTCAGAACAACCAAAATTCTTTTAATTTTGAAACTACCGATTTTTAATTTTGAATAATGCAAGATTTTTATTAATTACCTTCAAAATTTCTTACTTTATATTTGTATTAACTCAAAGATTTCAAAGTATTGAATTTATCATGACCATTTTGCGTTAATTGTCTTGGATTAGAACTGTATCTGAAGAAGGTTCACCAGTCTACAGTGCAGGTGTTTTGTTTACTCCCATATTTGCAAAATACTCCATAGAAGATTTTTTGGATGTTTAGGAGAATCTGGGATAGTTTTCCTTCTGCCGTGTGGTGATTTGCTGTTCTCCTAGACGTTTTGTATTGGGACCTTTCCACTGACTAGACGCCGCTGCTGTTTGAGACGCATTAGGGAGCATTTTTTCCTGATAATTTATTATTTGATTATTTTTCTCTTTTGATTCATTTTATATATTCTTAGTTTTTTGTGTAAAATGACTTGAGATATTATTTAGGGTATTGAGATCAGATGAGTTGACTGATAAATACTCTAGTTTTCAAATTCAACGAATAGGGCAAACATTAGCACAGCTAGACATAATTTGTAGTACTGCTAATACTTTTCATTAGTTTACATATAACCACCGATCCTTACTCGAGTTTTAATTTTTTTATTAGCTTATGCATTCATTTTTTAATATATCCATGATGTCTGCTTAAACGTTTTATTAATTTTTTAGTTCAAAAACCACCGAACATATATTGAGTCCTAAGTTATTATTAGCCTTTGGCATTGAATTAAATTAAATTATAGACTTCTTAGAGCTTAAAAGTTTTACACTAATATTTAGTTCAGAATCAACCGAACATATATTGGGTTTTAAGTTATTATTAGTTCTACTAACTTTTAGTTCAGAGTCAACCGAACATTTATTGGGTCCTAAGTTATTATTAGTCATTTGGCATACATATTATAATTTTTCGTATAATGCCATTCTGTTTTATGAGTTTCATAAATAACTTCTATGTAACTGGTTACATTTTTTTTATAGCTGAATGCTTACAAATTTTTGTTAATTTCATTATTGTCAGTCTGTTTCATAAAATCACATAATTTATCTGTATGTAACTGGTTATTTTTTATAGCTGAGTGCTTACACATTTTTGTTTATTCCATTATAGTCATTTCTGTTTCAAATAGTTACATAATTAACCTTAATGTAACTGAGGATATTTATGAGCTTAAGGCTTACAAAACTTGTTTATTCCACTAATGTCATTCGGCTTAGCTTTTTGGTTAAAGATTGAGTAGCTAGATAAGATAAAGCCTAGTCCTTTATATATAGGCTAAATTTTGGTTGAAATTCGATAAAGTGCATAAATCACAGTTATAAATTTATTACGTGTATATTTGGAAAAGAAATTACCAAATACTGGTTTATTTCACTTTTGGATTACAAATTGTAGTATTTACTATTTATGTAACATACTTTGATATTTTGGATATTTAAATAAAATTGATATTTTTTGTAAAATTTGACCTATGATATATTTTGAAAGTAAGATTGATTACTTACACTATTTGATTGGGTAAATTTAAAATTGGTATAGCTAGAACCTTTTGTCTTGTGATTTATTCTGTAATGGTTGAAATTTCATGTCTTTAAATAATATACATTTACAGATAATAAATCTGATGTGTTTTTAAAATTATTGTGTTTCTTTGTGTTTATTTTTTTGACTTTTCAGGTTATGTTAATTAAAGATTATAATTAAAGCTGAAATTATCTTTGATTCATAGAACTCTATACAGAACGGTGTAGTGGTCTATTATCATTCCTTTTTTTTATGTCTAACTACTATAGTTAGTAGCGCCAATTTTAGTCTGAATATCATTAAGAACCTGCGAATCGCCTCTGACTAACCTAACTGAGTAGCCGTGGTAACCAATGTAATATATTAATAATTAACTATTAAATCTAAATAACAACAATTAAAGTAAAGTGTCATCAAATAAATAACAATAATTATTACATTTTAATTTATTACAGTGCATTTAATTTCTTAGATTATCTGAATGGGAATTTCAATTTCAACGGTTTAACGAAACTGTATTTAAACATATTTCTGTCTATATTACTTTCATATCGCTACTACCATAGCTCACTATATTTATTTTACTCTAGTTGATATTTAGTTCTTGAATATTAGATATTTTCACGGGAGTGGCAAGTGGAGCCGGAAAGAAAGTTTTTGTCTGAGCCCTTTGGTAACGGTTTCGCCACTCCATCCCTTGGTCTCACTTTTGCTTTGTTGCTGACCTGAGGTACTGAACACAAAATGTGCTTGTAAATACTTTACTTAAGTACTTTCGAATTAATGTTACTTGGGACAATGTATTCAGTACTTTTTTAGACAAGTACTTGCACTGGTACTTAAAATTTAAAATCCTGGTAGTATTACTTACTATTTAAAAAATGTTCTGCAAAATTTTAATATACCTTAAGTAGTTTTTAGAAGTACTTAAGTATTTAATTAAGCCTTTTTTGAAAGCAGGTACTTCAAGATTAAAAAGATTTAAGTAGTTTGATGATTCTTAAGTACCTAATTTATTTTATGTATTTTAACAAAAATAATGCTAAATATAACTTAAAACCTGTACGAACCTATTTATATTAATATAAGTAATCTAATAAATGAAGACTCAGTTTTCGTCAACTTTTTATGTACAATATACGCATGGTTTACAGTTAGAGCTTTGCTATAGAAGATACAAAAAACTTTAAATACACAAGTTGTAGAATTTTTCTTTTATTATCTTTTAAGAATATTAGGCATTTCTAAAAAATATTGAAAAGTTGAAAAAAATTACATACAATATATTTTTTAAATGGGACACTCTGTATATAATTATTTAATTAAATGGGTCTTTTCTTACCGGTTATAAATATACCACGTTTTATACCTTTATCTTCAACAACAGAGACGATTTGACAAAAACCCTGAAATATAAAAGGCAATGTATTCCTATTGATTCCACATTTAGAATAGAATAATAGAATAATATTCTCTCTGATTGCGTTTTATGGCAGGGTTTTCGTCAATTTTCTTTAAATATAAAGGTGTTAACCCTGGTATATTTATAATCGGCATGAAAAGACCAATTTTTCAGTATTATTTATAAATGTTTGATATTCTTAAAAGGTAAATATATAAAAAGGTGAAATATCAAAGAATGCCTTTTACAACGATTTCTCCTGGATGCTTACATCAACTTAGATGAAATATTTAGGAAGCATTTCGGTGTAGTGCCGGAGTGATCTCATCGCAAGTATATTGAGAAAAAATTGCGTAATGATGCCATTTTGAATCTTTTTCTACTCAAGGTTTCCGAGATAAATATGACATGCTCTAATATATGACCTTAAAATTTGTTGTATGAAGTGTAATTAATCAAAAACAAAATGTCGCCGCGTTTTGAGGTACTTACACCCTTAGGATATCTATTTTTTCGTCTGGTTATTTCGGTTATTATAAATCTTCACGCTGATATGCAAATATCTTAATCTTGGCACAACCTATACTTACCGGGTTATTCCAAATGTCCTATAGCCAGACCATTTTTCCTAACAGCTAGAAATCTGCTGCTCGTATACAGTATGTTCCCAAAAATGGATCCAAAACACTTCCCTCTAACTACAGACCCATATCCCTCCTCCCAGTTTTGAGTAAGGCAATGGGGATATATATAAATAATGATCTTTTAAATTACCTTGAAAGATATAAACTTATCCGCGACAGACAATACGGCTTCCGCTACCAAAGAGCAACAAAAGAACTTCTTACCTTTGTAACATAACTGGAATAAATCGTTCGAATTCCACGGCGAAGCCCAAATTATTGCCCTCTACACATTCAAAGCATTTGATCAAGTCTGGCGTAACGCACTTCTTAACAAATTTCCTGCCTATTATCTGAAGTATTTATGTAATAGTTGACCGCCATTCATCATTTTTACCAAACCAACGCAGGCGTTTCTCCGGGTTCAGTGTTGGCACCTATCCTATTCCTCATGCACATCAGTGATCTGCTTTCTTCTACCAGGAGTCCTATTCACAGCTTTGTTGACGATAAAACAATTCACTCCAAAATAAAATTTCCCAAATTTGTCTCCAAGAATGAAATTGATGATAGGCGTAATGATTTTATCCCTATCCGAGGTCCTCAATAAAATCGCATAATGGAGAGCAAACAATCTTGACCAGTTTAACGCCACTAAGAAATATCTTGTTTACTACCCCACAAATTAGTTCATAGTACCTGCAATATTTAGATACATAATCAAATGCTTGAAGCCAAAGATTCCTTTGGCCTAATCGGAATCACTTTTCAGAAAGATTTTTGCTGGCATGGACATGTATCCCGATTATGGAATGTGTTACCAGCAAATGCCTTTCCCTTCTCCTAATCTGCAATTCTTTAAATCTCGCATCAATAAACTTTCCCTGTATTGATTTAGAGTAGATTAGGTTAGGTTAAAAGTGAGTGGATCAAACCGACCCTCAACTGCGACTCTGTGATCTATTGTGGCTCACACCTATGTTTACACTTCCCCAAGCAACTCTAAATCCTCAATGAGCCTTATCATTGCATTTGTGGAGGTATTCTTCAAGTCCTCGGGCAGCAGGATATCTCTACCGAATATAGAGAACCTGATCCTGGCAGCTGCCGGGCATTCACACAGCACATGGTTGGCTGTCTCATCATCCTCCATACATAGGTACTCGGATTCGTCTTCAAGCCCCATCCTGTGCATGTGATGACTTAGACCACAATGGCCAGTGTATAGGCCTATTGCTGTTTTGAGCTTAATTCTGTTCATATTTAACAGACTTTATGCTATCCTTTTCTTCATAGGAAGGAGGATAATGCTTTTGCATGGGTCAGACCTGACAGTCCAAGCCAATAGAGATTGGCTTTTTCCTCAACCAAGTCCAAATTTGCGCGCTTGGCCGTTTCGTGTGCTACTCCTAAAGTTGGTTCAGTTCCCACGAATCTTGTCTCTGCTCCTTTCTTTGCTAGAAGGTCCGCATTTTATTGTCGCTCCCCAGACCAACAAGTGCCTTTTGGCAGTTCCAAACTGTTTGGGATGTACAATGACTCGCTTCAAGTGCTTTAAGGGCCGCTTGACTACCCGAGAATATTTTTATCGTTTTATGTGTTGTTTGTTGATCCTGCAACATTCTAGCACACAATTCGGTAGCATGGACTTCTGCTTGGAATATTAAGGTGTTATTGCCTAGGCTTACTGACGGATCAACATTCGGACTTACCCCATGTATTCCAGCTCCTACACCCTTATTGGTTCTCTCCTTTCAGTAGATCAGATTTATTCTGATCTCACTCCTCTCTCCCTAGGAAGGTCACGGAGCAGGGTTGCTGTGCACTAATAGTTTTTGCTAGCACGTCCGATGGCATTCCTAACATCTAATGGTTTTTTACAACTTTCAGCATGCTGGATGATTCCATGTGACTCGTGCTATCCAACATGCTGTTGGTGACATGATGGAGTCTGTATGTTGTCCTCATTGCTTCTCCTACAAATAGGTCGAGTGGAGGAAGTTTCAAAAGGAGTTCCATGGCGGCTGTCGCAATTGACAAGCAAGCCTGTCTCTGCAGTCCACTCAGTTTGGCGTGGGCAACACTTTGTTGTCCCTTGCTCCACCAGGCTACAGAACCATAGGCTATCACTGGTCTTATGACCATTAGGTACAGATTTAGAGTAACCACGGTACTTAGTACTTTAGGCCTTCAGCCTTCATGATCTACTCATAGATAAAAAAAACAAAACATTTAGTATTCCAAAGAGTGAAATGTATAGCCGTGGAGGGGAAAACTAAGGGAATGAAGTTGTATTAATAAAAATATTGTGTTGCCTAGGATAAAAAAAATATTGTTTCAATATTATTAATATTATTCAAAAAGATTGAAAACCAAAACGTATAAATAGTTTAAATAATTTTTGTTACTATTAAAATTATTAGAGTTATACTTGATATAATTTAAGAGATGATATGACAAACTTTAAAGAATCATAGGAATTTGTAAAATCAAATATTCTTTAATTTTTATTTAATCTTTAAGAAAATATAAACTTTCTATAAACTTGTTTACGTGTACGTACGGAAGCACAGGCAAAATCGCAAAATTATCCCGCCGATCTAACATACGTACAATATTCAACACATATAAAAAAAGTGTACATATATACTTAAAGAACGCCAAATAAATATTAGAAGATTATAGATTGTAAAAACTGCTTTATCAGAAAACCAGCACTCCACTAGACATATAAATGTAAAAGTATCCAAAGTTCTTGATTCAGTTTCGAGATTCTATAAGTGGCAAATTAGGGAATCTATTGAAATTTATTCTAATTTGATATATATACGGGCTAAGGTTGACGTCACACAAATCTCTTCAAGCTCATTTAGTGTTTCGATACCAAGGAGTAAGGATCCCTGAAGATGCCTCGAACGAAATATCAGAAAGAAAAGTTATTCCATTTTAACATGGTCTTATCCCAATCAGTAAGCATGATTTATAAATGCAAAATAAATTATAGGTACCTAAATACGCAAAAGATGTGTAAAGAATAGAATATATTTCTTGACTCAACGGTGACTGATGGAAATAAATAGGGAAATATACTTACTTGAATTCTTTATTGTTAATTTTGGGGAACCTTTCACATGAAAAATATTTGCAATGAAAATTGTTTTTGTAATTGGCGAGGTATTTCAATTTCGCAGTGATTTCAGTTTAGAAAATTGCTCCTAAACTTTTTTTTAATTTATTGGAAATATGGGATCAAGTTCAAATTAATATTTTTTCTTTAACGGAGTTTAAGCATACACGCGGGCCATTTTTTTATAAACATTGTATTAGCCTATACAATGAAAAAAAGTATAAAAATCAAATAAATACATATATAATTTATAAATTAATTTATTAAAACTGACTAATATACTACAAAAAATATTTTGAGTATATTAGAAGCAGCACTAACAACAAAATATTAATTTAGAGTATAAATTTTGAGAGTATAACAACTACCAATATACTAATAAAAGTATTCTGTTTCATAGAATTACCAAAGTTTGTTACTCCGATTGGATAGCAAGCTTGTATTGCAATCCCACAGAGATTTTTTCCCCGCACCATTCGATAATATCCAGCTTCACCAAAACTCGGACCCCACGAATTTTTAATTAGCCAATAATCTAACCCAGTTTGGCTATCTGTTCCGTAGCCTACTACTAAAACACCATGGTTAACTGTAGAGGAGCACGTATCATCAAATATTCCAGAACTATAAGATTGGATAGGATTTGCATCTACAGCTATAGAAACTGGACCTGAAACATAGTATAAGTAGCTAAGTTAAAGGTCATTCGGATAAAATATTCTGCCTATGGTAAGCTTTTTTAAGTATAAGGTCCAAAAATAATGAACCATTGTACTGACAAGCCTTTAAGCGCTTTCAACCATCTATACCGGCATAATTGACGACGTTTCGCTAGGGATGCACACGATGTATCGAAAACATCGATATTTTCCTACTCAAGGGCGATGTTTCTCACTTCGAAATATTATATTGGCGAATTTCGCCGCTCACCCAATCCTAAATAGCATTATAATTTAAGGAGTCGCGGCGCCGCACTCTGGAACGGGCCTGTGTTAATCTTTGGACATTTGGCAATATGTGAAAATTATAATAATAATAAAGTAATAACATTTTTGAAATTTTAAAGTATGTATCTGTATACTTTATTTTATATTTTTTAAAAATATTTCAGGGAATTATGTTTTTAGGGCTATGAAAGTTGGGTGTTTTAGAATTGTGCAGAATAGTAAAATTTTTATGACAAATTCTAGGCAGTTCATATTCTGATTTTTTAAAATTAAAATTAACTTTATCATTACATTGCGTTTTCAGAGGATTTATTTGTGTTTTTAAACAACTTTAAATTGCTTAGACTGTTTGACGTTTTCTCTATGACCATAAATGTCAAATAAGTGAATTTACATTGCAAGCAAAAATTAATTCTTAATTATCATATATTTATCCAAAGCATTCCACAAAACTAATGCCTGTGCATAATAGACCAACATGTCCACTTAATAAACACATAATAAAATGCTGCCCCAATCTGCCCCCTTAAGGGAAAGTAATGATGAATGATTTAATTATGTGATTTTTCTCGAGTTCCTAATGATTTTAATTTATTCAATCTTGCAAAATAATCAAACATGGGGGGTAATAAACGTATAAGTTAACGTATTAAATTCAGTATAAAATGCTGTCCTAACCTGCCCCCTCTCCTAAAAGAAAATAATTAAAATTTAGTTAAAATAAGATGAATTTTTATAGGGGCGAATATTCATTTGTAATTTTTCAAATTCATCGAAAGTTTACCAGTCTAAAATAAAACTCACACAACATAAACACACTACATTTTATGCATATTTTAAATCAACGTTTGCTTCTAACGAGCTAGTGGTGAGTTAGATTTAGCCGTCACTTTTCTGTGTTTACATCGGGGAAATCCAAAGCTGTTACAAAAAATACGTGCAGCTAATAAATTCCCCAAAATATGCTGCCGGAATATGCTACATGAAAGACAGTTGTAAAAAGACTTCTTTTAATCTTTCAAAAATCTTGTAAATTATTATTTAACTAACGGGTATCCGTGGCTTCGCCCGCGTATGGCTATAACGAGTGGGATATAAAGCTGTATTTAAATTGCCTTATTGATCCTTTATTTTAACTCCTTCTATTATTTTTAAAATATCCTAAAATAGGAAATAATGTTATACAAAATACAAGTGTTCAAGCGTTTTCCTGAAAAACTGAAAGAAATGAATGTAGTGTTAAACAGTTAACAGTAAAGTTGTAAAAATATTGTCATTCGTTATCAATTAAGTGGCAGCAGTCCAACAGAACATATAACAGATTTTTACGTAATCATCAGATGTATTTAGAAATTTTCAGTTCTAAATATTGAAGAAAATAACGATCAAAATACCAATATAACATAATTCGAAGTAATTCAGAAAATTTTCCCAGTTATTATCAAATCCAAAAAGCGAAGTTAGATTGTTACCCTGCAAAAGACACAATTGAAATAACCGAATCGTTTGTCAAGGTAAAAATTCAGTCAGTTATAAATCAAACTACTACTAGATTAATCGAAACATTGAATAAGCCGAGTTTGCAAAGTAAAAATTGGGTTTTATTTTTTAAGTGGGGCTGTGATGGGGCATCTGATCAGGCACAATACAATATGACTTTGAATAATAACGAGTCTGATAATAGCGTTTTTATATGTAGTTGATGAAATGACAATGACTTTGTTCTTTGGAAAAATGAGCATCCATCTTCTACAAGGTATTATAGACCTATACAATTTCACTTTGCCAAAGAAGATGATATTTTGATAAAAAAAATTGTTGGTGAAATTCAGCAAGAAATTGCCGAATTGTTACCCACTGCTTACAAAGACATTACAGTAAGTCATGTTTTGTCCTTTACAATGATCGATAGAAAAATTATTAATATTATGACTGATACCAAATCCTCAATGAGATGTTTTTTATGTAATTCGTCACCAAAGGAGATGAACAATTTAGATCTCGTAACAAAAAAAACAATCAACAAAAATAATCTTTCTTATGGAATTTCGCCCCTGCATTTGTGGATTCGGTATTTGAGTGCTTGTTGCACATTGCTTACAATTTACCTTTTAAGTCTTGGTCAACTAAAACTACTGAACAGAAAACTCTGAAAAGTGAACGAAACATTGAAATACAGAATAGTTTTAGAATTCAAACTGGTCTATTGGTCGACATTATTAAACAGGGAAAGGGAACCACAAATCCCGCCAGGAACTTTTTCGTTAACCCAAAGCTCTTCTCAGAAATAACAGGTCTGAATGAAGAACTTATTAATAGTTTCGGCGTTATTTTAAAAACGATTGCTTGCGGCGAAAATATAAACATAGAAAAATTTAGAAGATATTGCTTAGAAGTTGCCGAACAATTCATTAACCTGTATGGATGGTTCTACATGCCAGTATCTGTTCACTAAGTTATTAATTCACGGAGCGGATATTATACAAGAAGCACCATTACCTACCGGACAATTAAGTGAGGAAGCTCAAGAAGCTAATCATAAACTTATGAGATCCTACAGAGAAAACAACTCGAGAAAAATTTCACGAAAAGCCAGCAACGAAGATGTATTTAAATATCTTCTTTTAGCTTCTGATCCTTTAATTCCAAATTTGCGATCTAATTGTAGCAGTAAAAAGCAAGATCTTCCAGAGGAAGTGGTAGAACTACTGGATATGACTTAACTATTTTCTTTAGAATTAAACTTTGTTAATAAATTTGACTATAAAAATTGTCAGTGATTTTGTATTATTTCTAGATTAATATCATTCAGTCTACTAATATAGTACGGAAAAACTACTCTTGTATTTATAGTTAAGCTTTAATCATTAAGCTGAATAGTAAAATTTTATATTTTAATGACCTTCGATGATATCAAATAATAATATAAAGTTAACTAAATTGTTTTAAAAAATTTTTATATCCCCCCTATTAATTACTTTTTAACAAGAACTGATAAAAGCTAGAAATTTACCTCATGTGTTGTTCATGAAGATGAAACATGAATAATTTTTTATTTGTTTATTATTTTACAGATATTTATTCTTAAATTAATGGTTTTCACTAATTTAGTCTTTTTTTATAAAAATAAAAAAATATAAACTAATATAAAACATTTTTAAAAGGTTTTCTGAAAGGATAATGTTAGTCCTAAAACCAGTTTAAAGTTTTTTATATATGCAGCTAATTACAAAATATATGAAATTTTCTGATCCTAGTTAATAATATAATGGCCAAGGGTGAAAAAAGTATTTTTGATAATAAATAATAGTACATAAATGTTATTTGTTAAATTACAAAAATTGAAAGTTTCTTAAAGAAAAAAATAAGTTACAAGCTGAGGATGATCCTCAATAAGTCTGAAACGGTGAGTGAGTGAATAGATTCAAAACATTGCATCACAGACCCATACTGTTATGTATCGTTGAACTCGTCTTAAAGCGCACTATCTTAGTTTGTAGTAATATATAGGCCCTATATATGTATGTGTATAAAGTAGAGACCACAAAATTTATTCTACCGATTAAGTAGTTGTGAATGAGCTGGCGCACGTCCTCCCCAAAGAAAAGTTTGCCCAAGATAGCCGAAAGCAGTTAATGATCTAGCCTATAAAAGGCGTTCGATTAGTCCCGAAGGATAAGAGCAGCGAACCTGCCTCGGTCTGCAACCTCCATAGCGTCATCTGAAACCTTCTAAAAGGCTAACAGAGCGAAAACCAGACTGAAAAATGGTAGTAGTTTAAAAATCTCGACATGCTCATGAACCTTACTCTACATAATTCTCTCCGAAATATATGATAGTGTGAACAAAATACGTATAGTTTTAAAGTATTTCAGTTAGCTAGGGTAAGATATCTTTGAAACTGGGATTAAAAAAGAATTTTCCCAAAATTCAGGGAATTGACGAGTCTCTGAACAGATATATGTACAACAATATGAGGCCAACATCTAGAGATCATAGGTATTCCGATTGCATTAGTGCCGCCTTCCTCAGACTTAATCGAAAGAAAAGCTACGCAAACTTCCTCAGTCGTAGCCAGTCTAAATTCAAAGACGCCGACTTCTTGTTTTTTTTTATTTTGTAAATAGTAGTTTAATGTTGAAAAATGAAATATCTGACGGAGTAGATTGTATTGCATTAGCGAAGAGTCGCTTAATACCCCCTGCGTTTCCAAGATGTTCGGGTATGGATTTATGTGTTTTAGAGTAAATAGGGTGTCCTATTTAAAATAAGAAATTGTATGTTAGCCGAAGCAAAACGCGGCACCCTGTATAAAGGAAAATATATTAAATTAATATTTCAAAATAACCTAAGAAATATGTGTACTTAAATTTTTCCTCTATATTTTATAGTTCTCTAGATAGGGGGATATGATATCTTATTTTAGACACCCTGTACATCTACAAAAAACAATTAGAGTTTATTTAATTTCAAACTTATGGAATATTTAATAATTTTAATTAAAAAAAGTATTGTTTTGCAAAGTATTCTTAAAAATATATTATAAAAATGAAATGTCCAACTACTGACATAAACTTGATCCAGTGTGCGCCGGCAATCATGAGTACTGACCTGCGCTGCGATAATCAAATTGCGACAATTGCGCGGCCTCTGGCGGCAGTCGGTAAATGCACGAATCTGACGAATCTTGGTTATTAGTGTTTTACTGATTGATTTTGTTGTGTTTTTGCTTTTAGTTTTGTTTGCACATTAAATTATTTGGTGTGTTAAAATAACCTTTTGGTATTGGTAAGTACTTTACTACCTATACATATTATTATAAGTATCTAGTAGATCTATTATGTATACCATATATTGATATATAAAGAATAACATACCAAACGCAGATGGTTGTTATTTACAGGATGAGCCAAATAAATAACTCTACATGGAAATATATTTCGGTTATATTCTTTCAATTGGAAACAAAAACTATTAAATAGGTATAAAAGTTTTGGTATTTTCTAAGCAGTTTTTGGCGCAGTTAATTTTATGTATAAAGGGTATCCCAAAAGGGCCGGCAAACAAAAATTGCTTTTCAAATGTTTCTAATTTCTAAACTAACCGAGACCGAGATATTTTCATTTAAAGAGTTTATTATTATTAAGAGATGTCCATAAACATAGTACCTACTTAATTATATATTGATATTATTTAAAGAATAACATACCAAACGCAGATGGTTGTTGTTTACGGGATGAGCCAAGTAAATAACTACATGGAAATATATTTCGGTTATATTCTTTCAATTAGAAACAAAAAATATTAAATAGGTATAAAAGCTTTACTATCTTTTAAGCATTTTTTGACGCAGTTAATTTTATGTATACATATTTCAAATGTTTCTAATTTCTAAACTAACCGAGACCGACATATTTCCATTTAAAGAGTTTATTATTATTAAGAGATGTCCATAAACATAGTATCTACTTAATTATTATTATTTCTACCTAAATAAACTTCTGTATGAAAAAATAATATAATTATATATAATATTTAAATGCATATGAGGGTGTTTCAAATTCGCTAACCAAATTAGCTGCCAGTTTTTTTACATCATGACAGCTGATGATGCTAATATGGTTAGACAAACTCGCATTCACAACGTAGTAAGTTGTGGTATGTATAGTGTGAAAAATATATTAATTTTTGGCTTTTTCGCAACATAAAAAGATATCTAATTTTAAAATAATTGAAATAAATATTTGAGTAAATTACATATCTCAACATGTGGACTAATCTGCCCCCCGGAATGTTTCGATATATAATATAAAATCATTTATTTAAGCAAAAGTTAAAAAAATTAGAAAAAGTGTGTCGTTTATTTCAATTAATTTAAAATTAGATATCTTTTTATGTTGCGAAAAAGCCAAAAATTAATCTATTTTTTACTCTAAACGCACAAAAAAGCGCTTTGTAAAAATATGTATAGTGTGGTTATAACTCCTGTCTTTTGATTTTAAACCAGAGTTGGTTATTTGAAAGAGTTTTTTCATGAATGTTTTTTTTATGAAGATGACATGGCTCCTCCAAAAAGCAGTGTTTGGAAATATTTTCCGAAAAATTCAGATAATACAGCCACTTGTCGTTACTGTTCAAAAAAATTAAAAACATCAGGGAACACCACCAATTTGTTGATGCATATCAATCGTTTTCACAAAATTATGAAACTGACGCAACAAAAAAATGAAACGTAGTCTAATCCTAACTCTAGAACTGAACACGATGCATTGCCTGGTCCATCAAGACCAAGATCACCATTGGAACAATCGCAACAAAGTTCTTTTTCTACAGTGTCTTTGAAACGTCAAAAAACGATAATGGGATCATTTGAACACATAAGGTCGTACTCCGAAGGGGGTCGTAAATATTGTCAAATAAATGAAGGGATATTGTATATGATATGTAAGGATATGCAACCATTTTCAACAGTTGAAAATGAGGGCTTTAAACATTTAATGAAACTGTCTTTTCCGCAATACAAAATACCTAGCAGAACTAGTTTTACTCGATTTTTAGATGATAAATATAATGTAATAGCTTCAAAATTCCGCGAGAAACTAAGCGAAACAAAAAATATTACATTGACAACGGATGTTTGGACTGACACAATGCAAACAAGAAGTTTTTTGGGTCTTACGGTTCACTTTTGCCGATAGTGAAACGGAATTATTCTCCTGCGCATTGGGCGTAATTGAGCTACAAGAAAGGCATACTGGGCAATACTTGGCTGATGAAATTACCAAATCTTGCGAAACGTGGGGTATAAAAAAAGAACTTATTACGGCGGTGGTAACTGACAGTGGAGCCAACATACTAAAAGCTGTAGAATTAGGATTTGGGAAGAAAAAAGTATTCCTTGTTTTGCTCATTTACTCAATTTGGTAGTGGAAAAAGGTCTTGAATCAGTGCCAGAATTGGCAGCTCTGATATCCAAGGTCAAAACGATTGTCACACGGTTTAAGGCAAGCGTAGTTGCTAGTGACGAACTTAGAAAATCAACATCTGCAGAAACAAAGTTAATTCAAAACGTTAGTACGCGATGGAATTCCACCTATTATATGATCGAGCGCTTTCTAGATTTAAGGCCTGTGATAAATAATATTGTTAATCGACACAGATCAGCGCCCAATATGATTAGTTCAGGTGAAGCTGAAGAACTTGCTGAAATAAAACAATTACTACGACCTCTAGAAGCTGCTACCAAAGAGTTTTGCGGACAATCTTATGTAACAAGTAGTAAGGTCATCCCAATGATACACCGTTTAGCGAGTAAGATTGAAGCCATGCCCACAATACTGGGAATAGGTAAACAGTTTACTTAATGAAATAGAAAAAATATTTGGGGAAATTGAAGGACAACACATATTGGCATTGTCGACATTATTAGATCCGCGCTTCAAAAAGCTGTCTTTCATTATTTAACGGCTGCTCGTTTCGTTATGCTGACTCAGTGGGAACTGTTTACTTCTTTCTTGAACACTTGAGTCAGGACGTGAGTTCTGCTGATGAAGCTTTCTTGGTATAGACTTGTTTTCGTAAACAAGTAACACCTGCTGTTTATGAGAATAGGATGATCTACGTTGTTGACTGATATGTGATACTTTGTTATTGAGATAAGCTTGGCTTTCTGAATAACTGCGTTGGCGGGTGATATCTGATAGTCTGGGAACTAAGGTTAGCATAACTTGTATGATGAAATAGCTGGTGAGAATAGATATAACAACTCCCTCATCAAGATGAAAGTTGGTACGTGGAAGCAACTTTCAAGCTGAATGTTTGTTCAGGTTAAGTTCTATTTCTTCAGATTCTTCTGTTGGTTCACCAACACGTATGTTTGGTCGCCTTTTTGGAAATATTCTTCTCCATTGTACAAAATTTGTTCTGGACCTTGGTGGAGAAGGTGAGTAGTCATCACTATTGGCATTGACAATTCCAATACTGAGGTTTTTAGGTTTTCTTCTATAACATTTACAAAATATGTACAGGATAATTAGACTGATGATCAGAGTTATGGTCAGGATCGTAAACCAACCGATATGTTTCTTTACGAATGGTTGATTGATTAGTCTGTCCAACTGATCAGAATATTCATTTAATTTATGTTGAGCGATATTTAAGTTTTCTGTGTCAATGTCGTGTAACTTAAGAGGCTTCAAGTCTGGTATATGAATCTTCTCAGGATAATGGCTGCGCAATCATATGGAATTTGGATTAGAACGTTGCTGTAGGTAACATTATCATAAATATTTACAAATTTCTTCGCTAGAACTTTGGTGCTGCCAATAAATGCACTGCACTCTGGTTGAAGTTTGATTATGGCGTTGGTACTGATTGTTTGGGTAACAACGTCTCTGGAACCACATTTAATAGTCACAGGTAGAGGGTCTGCAAGGGCAACTAACCAGGAGTTTTGATTAAGTTCTTGCACATGATAGTCTTTGGCTAGGATAACTGAAACTTGGCACGTTCTTGGAAGGCGACTGATTAATCGTAGTAACTGGGCTTCACAAACAGCATCACTGTCTATTGGATATGGCAGGATGTTGGAACATATTAGTGTTCGGCTGCTCAAAGATTTACATGATTCCAAATTGCGAATTGTGATATATAATAATGAATCATCGTTTCGCGCAATTAAATTATTTGTTATTGAAAGAATGTGGTGAAGACCTGTTCGATTATTCAAAATTGGTATTGGATATAAATGAAAGAGAATATATTTTTTTGGATCAACTAATGGGATTTCGAGAACAAAAATTACTTTTGAATCATATTGATATGCCTTTAGTTCTATGATTTCGAGATATTGAGCCACACTTGAAGGGTGAATTAACAAAGGTAAATTATTTCTTTGCAATGATTGAGATATGTGCTTTAGTGATTCTATTGAGTCAAAAGGTGTAATAATTGAACTGTGTAAAATCCGTAAACGGGCGAAAACAATTGAATTTATAATATTCAAAGAATTTTCAAGAAATGAATAACTTTCCATTAATAGTTCGCAAATATTTAATATTTCTATTTGAGAGGAATAATATTTCAGATCGTCAGAAATATTCAGTATTGATTTTCGAATTTCTATAATATCATTATTGAATGTTTCCTCGTCAATTTTGAGTTTCTGAATAGTTGAATTAAATTCTTTTATTACTGAGGTAGTTACTGAGATTTTATTTTTAAGAAGATTTTCGATTTGATATTCATCATGCGTTATTTTTTCTATACAGTCATTAAAATATTCGCCATCGGAGGCATCTAAGTTTCCTGTAATTGCTTTCCAAAATGTTCCTATACCATTAAAAATTCCACGTTTTTCTCTAAGAATGTATTTTTTAGTATCTGCCATTATCTCTGTATATTTTTGATTTACAGCTCCTGATATTTGTCTAAGGAGACTAATATGTGTTAATACTTCAGATTTAAATGCTTTCATTCGTGGTACGTCTTTGTTGATATTATTTATAAGGTTTTCTAAAATTCATTATTTACAATTGTATCCTTAATTGGTTCTAAGTCTTTATATACAAGTAATGTCCATTTGTCATTAGAGATTCTTATTTTTGCTTCTTCATGAAAGAAGACTCCTATCGTGTTGTTAATTGAACTTATGGAGTATTGGGACTGGACGACTGGTTGACAGTCCGAGGATGGTCCTGGAAGAGAAATTTGCTCGTAGTATGGTTTTAATCTATCAAAATTTATTTTAGATTTTTGTTTAGTATTAGGATTTAATAAGAGGGCTGAGTTTTGATAAATTTCGAGAATTTCGAAAGGGCCATTAAATTTGTTTTGAGCTTTATCTTTAATTTGGGATTCGCGTACATATACTTTTTCACCTATTTTATATTTATGAGGATGTTTGGGAACATGTTGATCGAAACGTTCTTTTGCTTTTTCTTTTTGTTGTTTCGTTTTATCACGAGCAGATTTATAAAGAAATTGCATACGATTGTTTAAATCACGTATGTATTTTGATATGAGGGTTTTCTCATTATATAGGATTTCAGGGGGTCTAGAAGAAGTATGACCAAAAATTAGTTCAAAGGGCGTAAAAACGTGGGTTTTATTTTTCGTGTTATTGTAGCAAATAACAGCATACGAAAGTACGTTTAACGGATGTTCATGTGGGTTTTCGGTTTGATTAGCTCTTATCATTTCGCTAAGTGTAGCGTGAAATCTTTCTAGAGAGCCGTTTGATTGGGGATGACCTACACTAGAAAATGTTATTTTTATGTCGTATAGTTCACATAGGTCTTTCATTAGTGTATTATTAAATTCACGGCCATAATCACAATGGATTCGTAGTGGGGTACCATAATGTTGGAAAAATAAAATAATAGTGTTGACAATAGTTTTTGATGTTTTATCTTCAATTGGATAAGCTTGGGTAAATTTAGTAAGTTCGTCTCGTATTGTCAAAGCATAGTTCTTAGATGGATACTCAAATATATCGATATTTATTCGTTCAAATAGTGTTTTCGGTGTTTCTGTTATCACTAAAGGGTTGCTTAAATTTTTTCGACATATTTTAATTTTTTGACATGTTTCACAACTTTTTATAAAATTTTCTACATCTTTAATCATTCTGGGCCAATTATATTTTTCTTTGATGCGTCTTAAAGTTTCGTTAATTCCGCGATGTAAATTACTTTTGCCTAAAAGGTATTGTTCCAATATAATTGGTATTTGGTCTTTATCTGGGATAGTTACAATATTTTGACAAATACATATTTTAATATCTTTGTCTGCAAAGATAAAAGAAAATATTTCAAGAATAGGAAGGTCTATTTTATTTTCAAAAAAATATGTTGACGAAAGGTCAAATTCGTTTTGTCCTGTATAAATAATATAGAAAAGATGTTGGACTACATTTTCTGGATCGAGTAACAAAGGAATTATGTAATATTTCCGATTTTTAACTGTTTTACTAGAGAAAATATTTAGTCTTTGTATTGAA
The DNA here is from genome assembly GCA_030620095.1 of Kuschelorhynchus macadamiae. Classification (NCBI taxonomy): domain Eukaryota; kingdom Metazoa; phylum Arthropoda; class Insecta; order Coleoptera; family Curculionidae; genus Kuschelorhynchus; species Kuschelorhynchus macadamiae. The sequence goes on along the minus strand of JAUTXW010004486.1, from coordinate 306,646 downwards.
AAATCTGCATTTTCTTCAAAAATGTCTTCTAATATTTCATGATGTAATTCTCCTAAGTTCTTTTGTTGAAAAAAGGTTATTATGTTTTTATGTGATTTGTTTAGAAGTTGTTCGTTTGAAGTTTCAATTTTTGAATAATTAATTAAAGATTTTGTTTCGTACATATTAGCAAATGTGTTGTCATCTTCGGTTATTTTTTCATCATCGAAATTTAAATTTGAGTTATTAGATTTGTCGTCATCGTCGCAAAAATAGAGAGTTTTGATTGGAATTTTGCGCATTGATTAAAATGATTAATTTTAATTCTTGATAATGCGTCTGCGTTTTTATTGATCTTACCGGGTTTGTAAATTATTTCATACTTATATTCTTCGAGTTTAAGTCTCCAGCGTGCGAGTCTACTACCTGGGTCTTTGATTGAAAAAAGCCAAGTAAGAGGGCGGTGGTCTGTGATTAGTTTAAATTTTTTGCCAAAAAGATACGGGCGAAAATGTTTTACTGCCCATACGATTGCAAGGAGTTCACGTTCAATAGTTGAATAATTTGTTTCGGCTTTACATAGGGTTCTAGATGCATAGCCAATTGGTAAATCTTTTCCTACAGGTCCTTGTGATAACACAGCGCCTATTGCAAAAGCACTAGCATCTGTGGTTAAAAAAAATGGTTCGTCAAAATTTGGGTATATAAGAATTGGATCGGAAATTAGCATATTTTTTAGTTCGTTAAAAGATTCTTTGCAATCAGAATCAAAGTCAAATTTTATTTCTTTTTTGAGTAAACGAGTAAGGGGTTTAGAAATTTTCGCAAAATTGGGAATGAATCGTCGATAATAGCCTGCTAAGCCAAGGAAAGATTTTATATCCTTAGGATTTTTTGGTTGGGGAAAATTTTTAATACATTCACTTTTTGCTGGATTTGTTTTAACACCGTCTTTAGTTATTACGTGTCCAAGATATGCTACTTCTTTGCGTACAAATTCACATTTGTCTGGTTGTATTTTAAGATTAGCTTTTCTTAGTCGTTTGAAAACTTCGCGTAATCGATGAATATGTTCGTCAATTGTAGCGGAATAAACTATAATATCATCCATATAGACAAGACATCGTTCATTTAGGATTCCTAAAAGAATATTGTCCATTACACGTTGGAATGTAGATGGGGCATTCTTTAGTCCGAAGGGCATTCGTAAAAATTCATAATGACCTTTTTCTACTGAGAACGTTGTTTTTGAAATATCTTTAGGATCTATCTCTATCTGATGGAAACCAGAAGCGAGATCAAGAGTAGTGAAATATTGACACTGTCCAAGTTGGTCAAGTAAATCTGAGATATTAGGAAGTGGATATTTATCATTAACAGTGGATTCGTTCAATTTTCTATAATCTATTACGATTCTCCATTTTTGTTTATTACTAGAGTCGATTTTTTTCGGTACAACCCAAACGGGAGATGACCAGGGAGAAACTGATGGTCTAATTATACCTTGTTGTAACATGTTGTTTACTTGCGTTTTAACCTTTTGTTTATGTATTTGGGGATCTCTATAAGATTTAGTAAAAATGGGCTTTGTATTATTCGTGTCTATCTTATGTTTGATTTCACTTGTGGAGGAAAGGTTGTCACCTTCTAGATAGAAAATGTCTTCGAAATTGACACAAAGATTTGTGATTAATTCTTTTTCTTCTTCGTTTAAATGGTCAAGTCTAAGCTGGGATCTAATAGTCGGGATTCTATTTGAAGTTTGAAATTCGGGAGATTCGGGAAGATTGAAATCAATTGTTTTTGGGATTGCATTCGCATTGATAATTGTTGTCAAAAATTCGCCTTTTTGATTGACATGGACAAGGGCATTTGGGATATGTACTTTTTCTATTTCTTTTCGGGATAGAATAGCATCGGTATTGATTAGATGACATTTTAATTTAAAAACTTGTTCTGTTCTACCTTGTATAGTTATTTTATTTTTATTTGCCTCGTATGTTTCGAGTTCTGTTGAAGAGTAATTGTCTTCAACTTTATACAGTGGTAGTGTTTTAAAATTGGTAATAAATTGTTTATTTTTTAAATCGATTGTACATTCGTAGTGTTCTAGGAAGTCAAGACCTAGAATTCCGTCAAAATCAATGTCTAAGTTGTAAATATAGACTTTGTGAGGGTCACTGTTTTTAAAATTTATCAAAGTTGATTCAGTTATTAAAAGTTTTTGTTCGGTAATGCCTTGAATTGTTGCATTTTCGGGGAAACGATTTGGAAAGTTCTTTACTGTATTTTCTTTGAAAATTGAAATACCTGCACCAGAATCTATGAGTAGTTTGAAAGTATTTGTTGCGTCTTTAATATAGTAAAGATTTTTGGGATTTATAGCAAGGAAGGGATTTAAAGAATTAGTTGTTCGGGGAAATTGAGTGAGGGATTCATGTCGTCTAGCGTGAGAGTTTCGATTTGGGCTTGTATTTGATTTGTTTCTTGATTGGGTGGATGGTTTTGATCTGGGGATAAAAGAAAATTTTGATTTTCCTCGATTGGAAAATTTTGATACTCTTCGATTGGTTCGTTAAAGTTTAATTTGGAATCTGGATTCTCATAAGAATTGTCGTATTCGTTTTCGAATAAAGTAGAGGGGTCTTCATAAGAAAAGAATGAGGGATCTTGGTAATTTTGTTGATAGTCGTTAAAATATTTTTCTTGATTATTATCGGTGCTAACTAAGTGAGCTTTGAAATTAGGATTTTTCTGAATTACTGAGGGTCGAGAATAATTAAAATTCGGTTGACGTTGGAAATTATTTTGATTTTATTGGTTATTTGTAATATTTGAGGTTTGCGTATTTGGGCTTCTTTGTTGTTGCATGTTCGGTCTGTGTGACTGAAAAGAATTTGTTTGCGGGGCAAACTGGGGTCGCTGAATATTTGAGTTTTGGAAAAAATTGGGACGTGGTTGTCCGTTATTGGCATGGCATTGATTTGCTGAATGACCAATACGTCCACATTTAAAACATTTTTGTGTTTAAAAGTTTGGTTTTCTCAAAGGTTGATTGAATGGCTTTGGTGGGTTCGGTTTTGAAACTTTTTGAGATTCGAAATAGGACAATTGAAGTTCACGTCGAATACGTATTTGGGCTTTAAGAAGATCTCTTGGGTTACTGGCACGAATTATATGTCCAATACGGGGTTCGAGACCAGTTAAGAGGGTGCTCAGGTACATGGATTCGATCAGGGTTATTTGAGCTTGTTTCTGTTGTGGGGTGAGATTAGACTTTTATATATTAGCGTGCATTTTTGCATTTAGCACTTGAAGTCGGTTGAGGAAGGTTAAAGGACTCTCATTTGGTAATTGTTTGATACGTTGTAAGTCTTGTATTAAAGAAGACAAGTCTCGCGTATCTCCGAAGTGAGAATTTAAAAGTTGTTTTATTTCTAAATAAGAAATAGGATTACGAGAGCTTATTAGCTGCGCTGCTCTTGCACGTAATTTGTTTTTTATGTGGATTACTAATAAATCTTTTTGATCGCGTGTCGACATATTGTAAGCACAATCACAAGCACTGAGAAATGTTTGGTGAAAAATTTGATCACCATCGTATTCAGGAATTATCGAAAATATTTCGGATAATTTATACGGTTCAATTTCGGGTGTCTCAGGGACATTTTGTATTCCGTTATCAGTCATGGTTGCTTAATATATCACAATATCAAAATGAAATAATATAGGCACACAATATTATATAAAAAGGATACGAACTTAAAATTAAGAATTTAGGTTGATTGGCAGTACGTAAAGTAGTACACAAATCAACGTAAATTAAAGCAATACTAAAATCTACAAAATTTAAATTTTCTTGAAATTTGATTAACTGTATAATCAAATTTGAAATTAAAATATTCTTTTGGATTTGTTTTTGAATTCAGTTTTTCGTTAACTAATTATCAAAATTGAAAAATCGAACAGTTTCCTTAAAATTTGAATAAAATTTCAATATTTTTGGAAAATTGAAAAAAATAACGAAAATTAATAAACGAGAGGATTCAGTCTTACGTTACTAGTAGAAACATCAGACTTCGTCGTGTTCTCTGCAGCAATTCTACCAGGGGCTTCACTAGGTGTTCCTAATCCGTAGATTGACTGCGAGTTGGTGACGTCGGCGTCGGGTCGTGATTTTCTCTGTTTTTCTTGTTTTTCACAGGTTCTTCTGAACAATGGATTGGGATCCTCCGTCGACAGTTAGAGTGCACAAGGGCTTCGTGTTCTGTTAGACGTTTTCAGATCCGACCGTTTGTTAAATCACTTTCTTGCCAAATTACTTTTTAAAAAATTATTTTATTACTCAAAAATAATACAAATTAAAATATATACATTTGAACTTGCAAAGAATAATATTTAACAAAATGAATTCAAGCTTGACTGAACTGTACTGAACTGATCTGTATACAAAGAAAAATAACTATTTATATGTTTCGTTATGCTGACTCAGTGGGAACTGTTTACTTCTTTCTTGAACACTTGGGTCAGGACGTGGGTTCTGCTGATGAAGCTTTCTTGGTATAGACTTGTGTTCGTAAACAAGTAACACCTGCTGTTTATGAGAATAGGATGATCTACGTTGTTGACTGATATGTGATACTTTGTTATTGAGATAAGCTTGGCTTTCTGAATAACTGCGTTGGCGGGTGATAGCTGATAGTCTGGGAACCAAGGTTAGCATAAATTGTATGATGAAATAGCTAGTGAGAATAGATATAACATATATACATATATATATATATATATATATATATATATATATATATATATATATAATGTGTTTTCATTCCGGGTGTATATTCGTTCACTACTGTCGTTCTGAAAAGAACAGTTTTGCTGATGTTTCGCCAAAATCACCTTTGGCATTTTCGAAGCTTTCTTTCCCGCGTCCGAATAAAGACTATCTAAAACTGTTCTTTTCAGAACGACAGTAGTGAACGGATGTACACCCGGAATGAAAACACATTGTATTTTTCCATCCGTGAATTGAAATTAAAAAGTTGTAAAAATTCGTCGATATCTTTAAAAACATTACAAAAGAATAGTTATATGAAAGTAAAAAATAAGGTGGAGGACATCCTAAATAAAAATGGTGGTAATGGTTTTCCCTAAAGACGATAGTTTCTGAGACCAAATTTATATTAATTCCATCGAAAATTATTATTTTTTAATATTGAAAAATGGCTTTCAATAAGAAAATTCGTAGCTACAATGTGTTATAGTTGGTTTTTACCGGAAATCCTTCTAAAGTATAAAGAAATATAGATAATAATAATAATAATAATAATAATAATAAATAAAATATATTACGAAATCGTTACATTTAGTACATTGTTCTTAAATATACAAAATACAAAATAAGAGCACAACGATACGCAATTATAATTATGAAAATGTGGCTGAGCCCTAGATGTTTTTATATTTTTACGATTTTAGATATTTATTCGTTTTTATAAATAATTGTGTCGTTAAATTTTCGGTGTGCGCCTCGTGGCTCAGTTGTAGGGTTTTATAGTTACATTGCAAGGGATATGTGTTCTAATCCGGGTTCGCACGATGACTTTTTTAGTTTTTTTTTAACAAAATTTATATTGTTAGTTAAAGGATAAAACCATCATTAAAGCTATAAACCATTCTAAAGTAGAATTTGATCGGGCTTGACTCTTGTTAGAAAATTAACCATAGTGTCCTGCGATTTATCTTTTTTAAGAAATAATAAAAATTGTTTTTCTTGAGAATATGCTCACCTTTTATTTATTTTTTCATAATTACTCTATCTGAAAATATAAACAAAAACTAAAGTTTGCAACATATTCTTCCATTACCGTCGTTCTGTACGCGGCATAGCTCAAAAACTACTTATGCAATTGGTTTTAAATTTTGATCAAAAATCAAGGGTCATAAGGGGATGAAATGGTTACATTTGGTAAAAATCCAATATGGCGAAGAAAAATGGCACCATCGGAAAATGTGAAAAAAATCATAATTAAGACACTATTTATCAAATAGACTTCAAAATTTGCCCAAGAATAAGGTGTGATACAGCGATAAACGGGTGTAAATCCATGATGGCGAAACAAAATGTAGGGCTAATAAAATATTAAGAAATTCAATACCAAAAAACTACTCATCCAATTGTCTTGAAATTTTGCACAAAATTCTAGTGGTGAACACGGCAAAACAAAATAGTGGCCTAATAAAATGTATAAATATTCCTAAAAATTCTATTTATTGAAATAAAGCCTTATTTTGTGGAGGAAATTAGTAAGGGTAGGACATAAGTTACTTTTTGTAGACTGCACTAAATAATGTTTTGGAAAATAAATAATGCTAATATTGATAAATTAAAATTAAAAAAATTAAATCCGTAAATTGGTTTTACACAGAACTTCTCTTGCTATGAATATCTTCTTTTATCAGGGAAAGTGAAGCTTATATGTACTAAATAATATGAGCAGTCTATATACAAATTAAGATAGGAATTCCGGGTGCTGGCTTAATCCAATCTGTAAAGTACTCCTATAAAAAGAAGGATACATAACGAGGGAAGTTCTGGATAAAATCAATATAACGATGTTTTTCATTTATTATGGTTAGTTCGAAAGAGCTAGAATTTAAGAAAATGGCCTGCTTCCTAATTTCTCTAAGGTTCGAGATAAAAAATAGTTGTGCCTACTGGGCTAGGTAGTGTGGTAAAATCAGGAATGCGCTGTCCATATGTGGAAAATCGTGCAGCGCAAGCCAGTAAAGGCGCTTTTCAAATATGAAATAAATATTTTCAACATATTTCAACTCATCCAATATAAAATTAAAATAGCAAAATCTAAACTCTTGTTACAGGCAAGTTCCAACAAAAAACCTTATTCATGCATATAAAAACGTAAGAACTTATTATTCTCTGGTCTGGACGTGTACCACCATTGGGTATTTATAAGCGGGCCCATCAGTAGTATATAAGCGGGGTACTGTGACCGAGGATGGCCTGTCTGTCCAAAGATTGGGCGTGTCCCACTTCTTCGGCGACGAAGTGACACAATCCTGAAAAATTCCTGAAAATGGCCGAAGAAGAAGTGGTCGACAATGACCAGAGGCTGTTGACCAGAAGGGCCTTATTAGTGTACGGGTTCAAAAAGGCCTTTTATATGTGAAGTGTCTTTTTGGCACTCACACACATGCACCCCTATAATTATTACTAATTTGTTTTTTATAAAAAAAAAAAAGCCCACGCGCCCGCCTGGATTCGAACCGTCGACACCGAGATTTGTTTTTTGTCAAATTTTTAACTTCTAGACTACTACCGCCATGCAGTACGTCGTAATAAGTAAACAATTTAGATGATCTTGTTTATCTTTTAAACGAGCAATAATAGTAATAATACGCAGTTATACAGTACAACACATGTGGTAAAAAAAAAATAGAATGTTTGTAGGGCTTCACGCCGCACCTCTGGTATAATTTCATGAGCCGAGCCTCGCCTCGCCGAATTCCGAGAATTGTTTTTCTGTTAATATTCGACGTAAGACTAGAGGTCAGGTTCGCAGATAAGAAAAGGTCGAGGATGTAGATAAGGAGATCCTTGTGTAGTATTGAGATGATCAATAATAATGTTGTTATAATAAATAATATTTGTTTCGAATAATAGTTTATACCAGATGATAAAAAACGTATAGCACTTAAAGTAATTAATATATATGTAAAATACAGAGGATTTAATAGCAGTCGATCACGAACCAGACTGGTGGTAATATATGCCTGTTCCAGTCAACAGAACGTGTCAAGAGTGCAAAGGGAACTCAATATCTCCAAACATCTGTGCATTTTGCCGCTGTGAAAAAATTCACAAAGAGGTTAACGGACAAAAGAATATTAATAGATATACCGTTTTGTATTATTTAAAAGAAGAGTACGAAAGAAGGCTGCAAAATAATGAGTAAATTTGTTTTACTTTTCTATGGTATTCTTTTCAATTATTGTGTCCTAACTAATAGTTAACCAACGACGGCGACGACGACGACAAAGAAATATTATCCAGAAGAGCGCAGTTATAATTTTGTTTTAATTAATAATAGACGATATTATATTTTGAGAAATGTTGGTTTAAGAACATTTCAAGACACTGGTTATAATGTATGGTTTCACATACATTATGATTTAATAAAACCTGATGAAAATGTAAAGCCAAACGATAAAATATTTAATTTGGCTAATCAGCAAATAGGTCTAGTGCCTCACTTAAAAGACAGTGTATCAAACTTAACATATGTTCCTGTGAATATTAATGAACCTGCGGATATATATTGTAACTGGTATACTGCCAGATATTTTCGAAATAAAAATATTTATCTTGATTGTAAGCCTGTAGAACTAAAAGACATTTTTAGTGCAAATTCCACTGTTTACAGCACTGGTCAGACAGAATTAGGAGACATTTTTAGTGTAAATTCTACTGTTTACAGTACATGTCAAATTATATATTTATTATAATAAGACCCTGTACGTTACACAAAATGGATTTTGAAAGAATACAATTTTTATGTCAAATATGTAATTGTTTAGTTGAAAAAAATATTAATAAACACTTAAAACATAGAGTAAAGTTATTAAAATTTTGTGATACTTGTTTAGTGAATTATGTATTTGGTGTAAATAGTATTAGGTCTATGATTTTAATGTCAAAATAGAACAGTACAAAAATATTGAAATTAAAATGTAAAAAAACTACTATGGTTTATTTTATTTGTTTTTAGTTTTACTTAGTGGGTGTGATGTAAATTCACGTGATTTTTACTCACCAATAGAACAATAATTAAAAAAAGTGGTAGAGTTTTATTTATAAAAGAAAGTAGATTGAACTAGGCGTCAATAGTGTCTCGTAACTCGAACTATGGCAGGAGAAAATTCAATTTTGTGTCTTGATATCCAGGGATTTAATTGTACCTCTGGATTTATTCCAAAAGAACTAGCTGTGTATGATGGAACACGTTGTTCAAATTTTCTTTTCAAACCACCATATAGCAAAAGCATGTTAAAAGGTCATGATTTAAAAACGATATCTTATCTCGAAAACTCATATCATGGTCTAATATGGGAGTCTGGTTTAGTAGACTTGAACGAAATAGCAAATGTCTTAGAACATGTGATGAAAAGATATCATGCCCCAAAAATATACGTCAAAGGAGATGAAAAGGTGAATTTTCTAAGAAAATTTATAAGTGCAGAAAAAATTTTTAAAATACCTCTGGAGAGTGAACCGAAGCTAAGCAAGTTTAAGAAAGTTCCCGAATGTCACTTTCACAAGGATCCATATGGCACTACTTGGCACTGTGCATTATCAAACGCCAAGTTGTTATATAATTATAAATATTGTTTTTCTGTTTGAAGATAAATAAATTATTTGTAGAAAACATGTAAATAATATATAATAAATAAAACGTACATGAAACAAAATTATTTTATTAAGTCACTCTACATTATTTTTATCTATCCAACTATTATGCTTATCACTGAAACCTAACCATTTTACAAATACTTTATTATTTTTACGTTTTAACACTTTTTCCACTAAATAAATGTCTGGATATTTAACTTTTTGCAATTGAAGTTCATAGAATCCTCCCTTGATGTCTTGTTTCTCTGCATCTTGAAGTAGGTATGTCACTGGATTTGTAAGTTGAACTTTTTTTACGCTAAAAATTTCTGTTGAACAATTTGGTTGGTATTGTTTATCAAACACTCCTCTAAATTTGGAAATTCTTACAAACGTCTTTATTTTTAATATTGATAACACTTTTAGTTTTTTTTATGAATTCAGGCAATTGCACATAAGTGGAAGACCCCACGCTTATTGGATTAAAAGAATTAATATTTACTTTCAAGTACCAAATTTCACACAAGGCCCAACCACTGTCTCTTTCTTGAAATTCTTCAAGTTGAACCAAAATCTTATCAGTAACGTGTATCTTATACCATTCAGTCAGATTCGTAGATGGTTCAATTAGTGAATTTTTCGTTGTAAAATGTTTGGCGGATTTTTCTAAATTTTGAGGTTTTATAAATAAACCTGAAAACACAACATTTACTTTAATCATAGAATTTTTAAGTTCAGTTTTAATCCTGTTTGAAAAAATACGAAAAGCACTATTTAAAAACTCTCTTGGTTCTTTCATCTTTAAATTGTTAATAATTCCCGTTTTTACCCTCCCATTAAAACAAGAATCCACATCTTCCCAAACTGATTTTCTTTTCAACAGACCCTTGTTATTTTTTAAATGCAATTTAAAACGCAATAAAAAGTGTTTTAAAATTGACAAATTACTTTCCACTCTACTATAACTAGAAACACATGAACTATTTTTTAAACATTTTTTAATAATGGCAATTGATTTTTTTTTAGATAACGAATATGTGTTTGGTAATCTTCTTTTGTTTTAAGTAATCTACTTACCATTTCAGTTTTCTGGACCGCTTCACTTGAAAATGAATCTAGGACTTTGTTGCTGCTGGACGACATTTTGGTTTTTGTTTTCTTTTAGTGTAGTGGCAAGAAGGACTACAAAGACTGCAGTGTGAATAAGTTCGGTGTATACAAAACTCTTATCAATCATTCGAGTCATTTCTATTGACAACACACACACACGCAAAGTAGCATGGTATCATATCATGTATATGTAAAATTTTCCAGAAGATAAGTCACGTTGCACCAAAAACATGTTTTATCAAATATAGGTCACGTTGCATGACCTTTGCGTTTTTTATTTTCCGTTATCAAATGCAAGTCACGTTGCACGACGTACATTGCATTTTGCTTTTTCGTTATCGAATACAATTCACGTTGCAAAATATTAGGAAAATTTCTGTTTTTGCTAGTAATTATGATAAAAGATAAAGAAACATTTACTGTGGACGTGGTGTTATAATATGTAACGGAGCAAATTTTGTTGAAAATTTCCTTTGAAATTAATGAATACTTTTATCGTCGTCTACGTCAAAATTGCTAATTTTTTCAATGATAAATTTGTATTTATACTCATCCAGAGTTTGCATTTGGTATCAGTTCTATGTCTATCCGTTTTTTTTGGAAACAGCCAAACGAAAATATTCAAGATGGCAACAGTACCCAGTACACTTGTTGTATTTTCTGAAGATAAAATAAACTTTCCTGTGCGTCACGTCTTGGTTGTTATGAAACAGCTTTTTCAGTAAGTATTTGTTAAAGTGTTAGTGAACGTACCATTTATTATAATAACAGCTCCTTTTATTACATTTTGTGCAAGAATTTATTTAGCTAGGTGCTGTAGCTTATTTTATATATTCCATAAATTTATATAGCACATGTTTTTTTTAATTTAATTTTGAAAGCTTTTCAGTGAAGCAATATTTTTTATTTTTGCAAAAATACTGAATATATAAATATGATTCCTATGAGGTGTTATAAAACCTGTATTTAGAGAAGTTTTTTGTTTCCTTTCAGATATGGTGTTGATAGGATTCTCGAAAGGGATGATAAGGTGTATATACACCTTACTTATAGTCCCCGGAGAGAAACCTTGAAAAGAAAATTTGGAAATCTCCCCGTACGCTATCTACGGACAAAAATCAATAATGATGAGGAATTTAGGATACTCGAAAGAGTGGTAAAACGGTTCAGATTTAATCTTGTGGACGAGGATGTGGAAATGACTGTTAGTGAGCAGCAACGACGAACACTACCATCAACATCATCGTCGTCGTCGTCGTTGCCGTCGTCGTCGTCGTCGTCGTCGAAACGGCAAAAGTTGACTGTGGAGGAGGTCTATTCCTCCAGCGAGGATGAAGAGCAACAACAACAACAACAACAACTAGAACAAACAAATGTAAATTCATTTTAGTAATTTTAGTGTTCTTTTTTCAGATTTAAATATAGTTAGAATAGTATATTTATTCTTTTATTACAGAAAAATCAACTAACTTTGATAGAAGGTTATAATTACCTAAGCTTAAAAAAGTGTTGGACTTCAAAATCATTACATGATGTGATTGTTGCTGAGGTTCTGGATGAGGTAAAAATCATTAACCTATTACTAAAATCTTGTCCGTGCAGATCCTTTGTAGCCGGTGGTTATCCTAGTTATTTAGTAGGTCGAACCAAAACTTACGCAGATATTGACATGTTTATTGAACTTAGTCCTGTATGTGAAGCGGTATGTTTATTGATTTTAAATATACTGATAGAGAAACTTAAGGAAAATGGTTATAGAAGTGTACAAAGTATAACAACTGTAAATAATTACTCAACAAAATTTTTCTTACGAAATGTTGTCGTCAAAAAAGGTTTTTTATTACAATTGATATTTTTGAAAGAAAACTCTAACCATTTAACTTTTGAAGAACTAATTATACATACGATAACTAATTTTGATTTAGATATATGTAAAACTGCTTTATTTAGGCAAAATAATTCGTTACATACAATTCAAATTAATCAAATGAAGAAAATTGAAAATTGTATTCCAAAAAATCTTAATCGTCGTGATAAATATATAGAAAGACGCCTTGAAAATGGATTGAATGTAGACACCTTAGCAATGATATGTCTGAAAAAAATAACATGTCTAAAAGTAGGATAACGATTTGAATAAATACAATTTACATAATATTTTAGTTTTTTATTTCAATCTTCATTACAATTTCTACATTTAAATGTATTCCAATGATATAAATTAAATACGTTTTCCAAGGTACAATTTAATGTGTTACTATCATGTTGCTGACAACGATATGACTTGAATATATTTTGTAATTCGGCCAAGGGTGGACATCCTCTTGTTTCCAAATCAATAACGGTGTAATTTGTTTTGAACAATAATCGGGTCAACCACTCCAATTTCTGATTTCCCTTTACTGCAATGATATTGTCGGTGTAGTCGTTATTCCAAGAGTCCACAGTGTCATATCCATTTTCTTCATTAATAAAATCTTTTATAAACTCAGTCAGATTTTCATATTCCAAATTTTCAAAAGCATCGTTTGACCATTCCAAGCCATGTACGTTGTTGGTTAACCATTTCATGTGATTTCTAATTTGGTCTTTGCAAAAGTCCAATTCAAAAGGAAGTTTAACTGAAGCATGTTTATAATTTTTATTTGAGGTATTAAGAATTGCAATTTCCTTGCACAAAAAAGTTGAGCTACCATATTGAAATCCCTGTATATCTATTACAAACATGACTCTTTACAAAACGTTCACTATACTGCTGCTGCTGCTGAGACTACTCCACCTTTTACCGCGAACAATCGATGACTGACGTTTTACTTTTGACACTTTGAAATTTAATATACTTTAACTGTACTGGTTAAAGGATTGTATTTGACTAAACGATCGTGCAGAATCAAACAGAATGCTGAGGTATTGTTTGTTATTGTTTTAGTTGTTTCGAATTCAATGCGAATATCAACAGCTCCACCTTTTAGGATGTCTTCACCTTGACGTGAACAGTCAACAACAATTAATGCTGCTTTAGTCTTGTATGTTGTTGGGTCATAACACGGATCACTCTGATTTTTATAATAATAGGATTTTTGAAATTGTTGATACATTTCATACGCAAGCGCATATTTATTGTTATCAAAGTCCAAATTTAGATTATCGTATGGAAACATATCAGAGTTCAAATACACCTTCAAATTTAATAAACTGCAATGCTGAAAATGACTCGCATTTTTCGCAATATTATTTTTCACACCAGTTTGAAAACCAATGATGATAAAACGAGGCTTCTCCAATTGAATTGATGATTTCACTGCCCATGTGTGGTTTTTGCTTTGCTGCAGTTGTGGGTATTCATGTAGTTCCCAACTTCTGAAAGCAATCGTTAATTCCCTGTTACTTTCAAATTGTTTAAGTAAACGTAATTTTTGAGTATCACTAACGGTAACATGAGGCATTTTCCACAATATCTTACTCAGTGTAACTTTATAGGTTTCCTTTTTGTCATTTTTTTGCATGATTCCCTCTGTATCAGAATTGCTTCTAATTAATATTAATTCTTGACGAATATTCATGATTATCTTATGAAAATCCTCCGTAAAACCCATCAACATTTTTAGCGGAATACAAACATTAAAACTACCGTTACCATCCAAAATTTTTGGATTGTTTTCACAATCCCATCCAGCATTCTGAAGTGCAAAATATTCAGCTTTCGAAAATGATACGTAACCTTTCATTGTTGTGGCTATGCCGGGATTTCGAACCCGATCGATAACCACTCCACCTAGTTCATAGCGAATTTAATCAAACAAATGAACAATTCCGTTATTGATAAAAGTTACATTATCACTATAGGTATTATCGTTTTTAAGCAACTTTCCTTCAATGTATAAAAAGCTTTGACTCGGTAACGTGTATAAATCTTGTGTTTGTATTGGTATTCTAATTTCATCGTTATTGTTTAGAGTTGTTGAAGAATAAGGTTGATGTGTATGGTATTGATAATTTATGATTGAGTCATCATTTAGCACATTTTCTCCCACTTTTAACATGTTATAACTCATTGTCTTTGTGCCTATATCTACACTTGCAAACTAATATAATAAAAATTCTTTCCAAACTTGTAGTAATCCGTAATTTAAAACTACACCAAAATCTTTGTAATTTTCCAATTTTTAATTTTGATTTTTCTTCTTCTCGTCCTCCTGTAAACTGAATCCCAGTGAGAGTAGTACACGTTTGTTTTTAGATGTTAACTCCTTAAACGTTCTGGTGGAACTAATAGTTGTCTGTTCATCTAATTGGGTTTTATGACAATTTTCAAACGAGTCCTTTGGTATATTTAAAGAATTATGATTATACAGAAAAACCATTTTAAAGAATTCGCTTCAAATGTAACCTTATCGTTTCTAGCTCGTTTCTGAAATTGACTAATTTCTTATCCTGATCAGTTATTTTAAGGATTATCTCATCGATATATCGTGTGCTGATTGGTAGATAAATAACATTCGATGGCTTCTCGACTATTTTGAAACCTGGTGGCACTGTTAGATAAAACAAATGGATAATATGAACTAAATCTCCGTTATTATAGGAATTTGTCACTAGATTACATTCTATACATATTGAATTCACTTTAAATATATTTACAGGATTATCGGAAATGTGTCTTTTATTGGGCTCGAGTTGCTTGCTACCGAATCCCAGTAAACTGCCAATTGAATTTTCTTTGCTGAAATCAATTTTACGGTTACATTTGATTTCACACTGTAAAGTGTTATGGTTCGCTTCCAAACGGAGTGTGATTGGATCCTTTTCTTTTGAATGAAATCTCAGATACGTCGTCAAATATTTTTGAATATCGTTAATTTCGTAGGATCCTAGGTATAACAACGTGCTCATCTCCACAATGAAAATTGTTATTGCTACTATCAATGTTAGGAATTGAGTTGTAACTTTCAAAATTTATCCACCCATTGTTTTGAATGAAAACGAAAATTATGTTTTGGGTTTAATAAATTTTGAAAGTTACAACTCAATTCCTAACATTGATAGTAGCAATAACAATTTTCATTGTGGAGATGAGCACGTTGTTATACCTGAAGGATCCTACGAAATTAACGATATTCAAAAATATTTGACGACGTATCTGAGATTTCATTCAAAAGAAAAGGATCCAATCACACTCCGTTTGGAAGCGAACCATAACACTTTACAGTGTGAAATCAAATGTAACCGTAAAATTGATTTCAGCAAAGAAAATTCAATTGGCAGTTTACTGGGATTCGGTAGCAAGCAACTCGAGCCCAATAAAAGACACATTTCCGATAATCCTGTAAATATATTTAAAGTGAATTCAATATGTATAGAATGTAATCTAGTGACAAATTCCTATAATAACGGAGATTTAGTTCATATTATCCATTTGTTTTATCCAACAGTGCCACCAGGTTTCAAAATAGTCGAGAAGCCATCGAATGTTATTTATCTACCAATCAGCACACGATATATCGATGAGATAATCCTTAAAATAACTGATCAGGATAAGAAATTAGTCAATTTCAGAAACGAGCTAGAAACGATAAGGTTACATTTGAAGCGAATTCTTTAAAATGGTTTTTCTGTATAATCATAATTCTTTAAATATACCAAAGGACTCGTTTGAAAATTGTCATAAAACCCAATTAGATGAACAGACAACTATTAGTTCCACCAGAACGTTTAAGGAGTTAACATCTAAAAACAAACGTGTACTACTCTCACTGGGATTCAGTTTACAGGAGGACGAGAAGAAGAAAAATCAAAATTAAAAATTGGAAAATTACAAAGATTTTGGTGTAGTTTTAAATTACGGATTACTACAAGTTTGGAAAGAATTTTTATTATATTAGTTTGCAAGTGTAGATATAGGCACAAAGACAATGAGTTATAACATGTTAAAAGTGGGAGAAAATGTGCTAAATGATGACTCAATCATAAATTATCAATACCATACACATCAACCTTATTCTTCAACAACTCTAAACAATAACGATGAAATTAGAATACCAATACAAACACAAGATTTATACACGTTACCGAGTCAAAGCTTTTTATACATTGAAGGAAAGTTGCTTAAAAACGATAATACCTATAGTGATAATGTAACTTTTATCAATAACGGAATTGTTCATTTGTTTGATTAAATTCGCTATGAACTAGGTGGAGTGGTTATCGATCGGGTTCGAAATCCCGGCATAGCCACAACAATGAAAGGTTACGTATCATTTTCGAAAGCTGAATATTTTGCACTTCAGAATGCTGGATGGGATTGTGAAAACAATCCAAAAATTTTGGATGGTAACGGTAGTTTTAATGTTTGTATTCCGCTAAAAATGTTGATGGGTTTTACGGAGGATTTTCATAAGATAATCATGAATATTCGTCAAGAATTAATATTAATTAGAAGCAATTCTGATACAGAGGGAATCATGCAAAAAAATGACAAAAAGGAAACCTATAAAGTTACACTGAGTAAGATATTGTGGAAAATGCCTCATGTTACCGTTAGTGATACTCAAAAATTACGTTTACTTAAACAATTTGAAAGTAACAGGGAATTAACGATTGCTTTCAGAAGTTGGGAACTACATGAATACCCACAACTGCAGCAAAGCAAAAACCACACATGGGCAGTGAAATCATCAATTCAATTGGAGAAGCCTCGTTTTATCATCATTGGTTTTCAAACTGGTGTGAAAAATAATATTGCGAAAAATGCGAGTCATTTTCAGCATTGCAGTTTATTAAATTTGAAGGTGTATTTGAACTCTGATATGTTTCCATACGATAATCTAAATTTGGACTTTGATAACAATAAATATGCGCTTGCGTATGAAATGTATCAACAATTTCAAAAATCCTATTATTATAAAAATCAGAGTGATCCGTGTTATGACCCAACAACATACAAGACTAAAGCAGCATTAATTGTTGTTGACTGTTCACGTCAAGGTGAAGACATCCTAAAAGGTGGAGCTGTTGATATTCGCATTGAATTCGAAACAACTAAAACAATAACAAACAATACCTCAGCATTCTGTTTGATTCTGCACGATCGTTTAGTCAAATACAATCCTTTAACCAGTACAGTTAAAGTATATTAAATTTCAAAGTGTCAAAAGTAAAACGTCAGTCATCGATTGTTCGCGGTAAAAGGTGGAGTAGTCTCAGCAGCAGCAGCAGTATAGTGAACGTTTTGTAAAGAGTCATGTTTGTAATAGATATACAGGGATTTCAATATGGTAGCTCAACTTTTTTGTGCAAGGAAATTGCAATTCTTAATACCTCAAATAAAAATTATAAACATGCTTCAGTTAAACTTCCTTTTGAATTGGACTTTTGCAAAGACCAAATTAGAAATCACATGAAATGGTTAACCAACAACGTACATGGCTTGGAATGGTCAAACGATGCTTTTGAAAATTTGGAATATGAAAATCTGACTGAGTTTATAAAAGATTTTATTAATGAAGAAAATGGATATGACACTGTGGACTCTTGGAATAACGACTACACCGACAATATCATTGCAGTAAAGGGAAATCAGAAATTGGAGTGGTTGACCCGATTATTGTTCAAAACAAATTACACCGTTATTGATTTGGAAACAAGAGGATGTCCACCCTTGGCCGAATTACAAAATATATTCAAGTCATATCGTTGTCAGCAACATGATAGTAACACATTAAATTGTACCTTGGAAAACGTATTTAATTTATATCATTGGAATACATTTAAATGTAGAAATTGTAATGAAGATTGAAATAAAAAACTAAAATATTATGTAAATTGTATTTATTCAAATCGTTATCCTACTTTTAGACATGTTATTTTTTTCAGACATATCATTGCTAAGGTGTCTACATTCAATCCATTTTCAAGGCGTCTTTCTATATATTTATCACGACGATTAAGATTTTTTGGAATACAATTTTCAATTTTCTTCATTTGATTAATTTGAATTGTATGTAACGAATTATTTTGCCTAAATAAAGCAGTTTTACATATATCTAAATCAAAATTAGTTATCGTATGTATAATTAGTTCTTCAAAAGTTAAATGGTTAGAGTTTTCTTTCAAAAATATCAATTGTAATAAAAAACCTTTTTTGACGACAACATTTCGTAAGAAAAATTTTGTTGAGTAATTATTTACAGTTGTTATACTTTGTACACTTCTATAACCATTTTCCTTAAGTTTCTCTATCAGTATATTTAAAATCAATAAACATACCGCTTCACATACAGGACTAAGTTCAATAAACATGTCAATATCTGCGTAAGTTTTGGTTCGACCTACTAAATAACTAGGATAACCACCGGCTACAAAGGATCTGCACGGACAAGATTTTAGTAATAGGTTAATGATTTTTACCTCATCCAGAACCTCAGCAACAATCACATCATGTAATGATTTTGAAGTCCAACACTTTTTTAAGCTTAGGTAATTATAACCTTCTATCAAAGTTAGTTGATTTTTCTGTAATAAAAGAATAAATATACTATTCTAACTATATTTAAATCTGAAAAAAGAACACTAAAATTACTAAAATGAATTTACATTTGTTTGTTCTAGTTGTTGTTGTTGTTGTTGTTGCTCTTCATCCTCGCTGGAGGAATAGACCTCCTCCACAGTCAACTTTTGCCGTTTCGACGACGACGACGACGACGACGGCAACGACGACGACGACGATGATGTTGATGGTAGTGTTCGTCGTTGCTGCTCACTAACAGTCATTTCCACATCCTCGTCCACAAGATTAAATCTGAACCGTTTTACCACTCTTTTGTCATTATTGATTTTTGTCCGTAGATAGCGTACGGGGAGATTTCCAAATTTTCTTTTCAAGGTTTCTCTCCGGGGACTATAAGTAAGGTGTATATACACCTTATCATCCCTTTCGAGAATCCTATCAACACCATATCTGAAAGGAAACAAAAAACTTCTCTAAATACAGGTTTTATAACACCTCATAGGAATCTTATTTATATATTCAGTATTTTTGTAAAAATAAAAAATATTGCTTCACTGAAAAGCTTTCAAAATTAAAAAAAACATGTGCTATATAAATTTATGGAATATATAAAATAAGCTACAGCACCTAGCTAAATAAATTCTTGCACAAAATGTAATAAAAGGAGCTGTTATTATAATAAATGGTACGTTCACTAACACTTTAACAAATACTTACTGAAAAAGCTGTTTCATAACAACCAAGACGTGACGCACAGGAAAGTTTATTTTATCTTCAGAAAATACAACAAGTGTACTGGGTACTGTTGCCATCTTGAATATTTTCGTTTGGCTGTTTCCAAAAAAAACGGATAGACATAGAACTGATACCAAATGCAAACTCTGGATGAGTATAAATACAAATTTATCATTGAAAAAATTAGCAATTTTGACGTAGACGACGATAAAAGTATTCATTAATTTCAAAGGAAATTTTCAACAAAATTTGCTCCGTTACATATTATAACACCACGTCCACAGTAAATGTTTCTTTATCTTTTATCATAATTACTAGCAAAAACAGAAATTTTCCTAATATTTTGCAACGTGAATTGTATTCGATAACGAAAAAGCAAAATGCAATGTACGTCGTGCAACGTGACTTGCATTTGATAACGGAAAATAAAAAACGCAAAGGTCATGCAACGTGACCTATATTTGATAAAACATGTTTTTGGTGCAACGTGACTTATCTTCTGGAAAATTTTACATATACATGATATGATACCATGCTACTTTGCGTGTGTGTGTGTGTTGTCAATAGAAATGACTCGAATGATTGATAAGAGTTTTGTATACACCGAACTTATTCACACTGCAGTCTTTGTAGTCCTTCTTGCCACTACACTAAAAGAAAACAAAAACCAAAATGTCGTCCAGCAGCAACAAAGTCCTAGATTCATTTTCAAGTGAAGCGGTCCAGAAAACTGAAATGGTAAGTAGATTACTTAAAACAAAAGAAGATTACCAAACACATATTCGTTATCTAAAAAAAAATCAATTGCCATTATTAAAAAATGTTTAAAAAATAGTTCATGTGTTTCTAGTTATAGTAGAGTGGAAAGTAATTTGTCAATTTTAAATCACTTTTTATTGCGTTTTAAATTGCATTTAAAAAATAACAAGGGTCTGTTGAAAAGAAAATCAGTTTGGGAAGATGTGGATTCTTGTTTTAATGGGAGGGTAAAAACGGGAATTATTAACAATTTAAAGATGAAAGAACCAAGAGAGTTTTTAAATAGTGCTTTTCGTATTTTTTCAAACAGGATTAAAACTGAACTTAAAAATTCTATGATTAAAGTAAATGTTGTGTTTTCAGGTTTATTTATAAAACCTCAAAATTTAGAAAAATCCGCCAAACATGTTACAACGAAAAATTCACTAATTGAACCATCTACGAATCTGACTGAATGGTATAAGATACACGTTACTGATAAGATTTTGGTTCAAATTGAAGAATTTCAAGAAAGAGACAGTGGTTGGGCCTTGTGTGAAATTTGGTACTTGAAAGTAAATATTAATTCTTTTAATCCAATAAGCGTGGGGTCTTCCACTTATGTGCAATTGCCTGAATTCATAAAAAAAACTAAAAGTGTTATCAATATTAAAAATAAAGACGTTTGTAAGAATTTCCAAATTTAGAGGAGTGTTTGATAAACAATACCAACCAAATTGTTCAACAGAAATTTTTAGCGTAAAAAAAGTTCAACTTACAAATCCAGTGACATACCTACTTCAAGATGCAGAGAAACAAGACATCAAGGGAGGATTCTATGAACTTCAATTGCAAAAAGTTAAATATCCAGACATTTATTTAGTGGAAAAAGTGTTAAAACGTAAAAATAATAAAGTATTTGTAAAATGGTTAGGTTTCAGTGATAAGCATAATAGTTGGATAGATAAAAATAATGTAGAGTGACTTAATAAAATAATTTTGTTTCATGTACGTTTTATTTATTATATATTATTTACATGTTTTCTACAAATAATTTATTTATCTTCAAACAGAAAAACAATATTTATAATTATATAACAACATGGCGTTTGATAATGCACAGTGCCAAGTAGTGCCATATGGATCCTTGTGAAAGTGACATTCGGGAACTTTCTTAAACTTGCTTAGCTTCGGTTCACTCTCCAGAGGTATTTTAAAAATTTTTTCTGCACTTATAAATTTTCTTAGAAAATTCACCTTTTCATCTCCTTTGACGTATATTTTTGGGGCATGATATCTTTTCATCACATGTTCTAAGACATTTGCTATTTCGTTCAAGTCTACTAAACCAGACTCCCATATTAGACCATGATATGAGTTTTCGAGATAAGATATCGTTTTTTTTAAATCATGACCTTTTAACATGCTTTTGCTATATGGTGGTTTGAAAAGAAAATTTGAACAACGTGTTCCATCATACACAGCTAGTTCTTTTGGAATAAATCCAGAGGTACAATTAAATCCCTGGATATCAAGACACAAAATTGAATTTTCTCCTGCCATAGTTCGAGTTACGAGACACTATTGACGCCTAGTTCAATCTACTTTCTTTTATAAATAAAACTCTACCACTTTTTTTTAATTATTGTTCTATTGGTGAGTAAAAATCACGTGAATTTACATCACACCCACTAAGTAAAACTAAAAACAAATAAAATAAACCATAGTAGTTTTTTTACATTTTAATTTCAATATTTTTGTACTGTTCTATTTTGACATTAAAATCATAGACCTAATACTATTTACACCAAATACATAATTCACTAAACAAGTATCACAAAATTTTAATAACTTTACTCTATGTTTTAAGTGTTTATTAATATTTTTTTCAACTGAACAATTACATCTTTGGCATAAAAATTGTATTCATTTATAGAAGGCTTACGTATATATTAATTATGTGTGCTATACATATTTTTAATCACCTGGTATAAGCTATTATTCGAAACAAATATTATTTATTAAAACATTATTATTGCTCATCTCAATACTACACAAAGATCTCCTTATCTACATCCTCGACCTTTTCTTATCTGCGAACCTGAACTCTAGTCTTACGTCGTCGTCGTCGTCGAAAATGAAAACAAGCTATTCTCGGTATTTTTCCAAAAACTAATATTTTACGTATTTATTCAAATATTGCTCATCTCAATGCTACACAAACATCTCCTTATCTACATCCTCGACCTTTTCTTATCTGCGAACCTGACCTCTAGTCTTACGTCCAACATTAACAGAAAAACAATTCTCGGTACTCGACCTTTTCTTATCTGCGAACCTGACCTCTAGTCTTACGTCGAACATCAACAGAAAAACAATTCTCGGAATTCGGCGAGGCGAGGCTCGGCTCATGAAATTATACCAGAGGTGCGGCGTGAAGCCCTACAAACATTCTATTTTTTTTTTTTACCACATGTGTTGTACTGTATAACTGCGTATTATTACTATTATTGCTCGTTTAAAAGATAAACAAGATCATCTAAATTGTTTACTTATTACGACGTACTGCATGGCGGTAGTAGTAGTCTAGAAGTTCAAAATTTGACAAAAAACAAATCTCGGTGTCGACGGTTCGAATCCAGGCGGGCGCGTGGGCTTTTTTTTTTTTTCTTCTAAGAAACAAATTAGTAATAATTATAGCGGTGCATGTGTGTGAGTGCCAAAAAGACACTTCACATATAAGTCTTTTTTGCTTCTACCTATTTACATCCTTATAAAAACACCACCATCCCCCCATAAAATAAAACTACCCGACGGGTCTCAACGCCTTTTTGAACACCTACACTAATAAGGCCCTTCTGGTCAACAGCCTCTGGTCATTGTCGACCACTTCTTCTTCGGCCATTTTCAGGCATTTTTCAGGATTGTGTCACTTTTTAACACGTACTTTTTGAACACCTACACTAATAAGGCCCTTCTGGTCAACAGCCTCTGGTCATTGTCGACCACTTCTTCGGCCTTTTTCAGGCATTTTTCAGGATTGTGTCACTTCGTCGCCGAAGAAGTTGGACACACCCAATCTTTAGACAGACAGGCCATCCTCGGTCACAGTACCCCGCCTTCTATACTACTACATGTTGTATTTGCATATAACACTTGAATTTCCTGCAAAATTTAAGATAACTAAACCGGATAAGTAGTTTTTTAGATTATTTCAGGATTACAATACTTCCCTTTTACGAGGGAAGTAATAAATTCAATAAGTAGTTTTTACACTGACTAACACTGCCTTTTTGTTATCTCATGTTGAATTCATACCAGTTTCCTTATTATCACGTTTAATTTTTCTGCAAAATTTAGATTTAAAATAAATTGTTCGATGTTTTGTTCCGCCATCTTGAAGTTAATTTAATAAGTAGTTTTTACAGGCTCATTATTCAAATATTTTGTTAGGGCACAATTTTGTTTTGCCATCTTTTATTCATTCCTATATAACATTTGATTTTTGTGCAAAATTTGATAAATAGTTTTTTTTGGTAATATCTTTTTTTAAATTTCACTAAGCCGCCATCTTGACTATTAATATATGACTAACATTTGGAGTCAATCTTATAAGTAGTTTTTAAGCTAAGGCGCGAATTGACAGACAGACAGACAAACCGACAGACGGATCGACGCGCGACGGAAAGAGTGATTTTTCCACGATTATAAACAATCTGTTTGGCAGCCATTTTGTTCCGTAATCTTGAGTTAGTACCACAATTTTGGTAGTTCAGTTCTAGACCATAGTTAGTTATATAGCACACAATTTGAAATCATTCCATTAAGTACTTTTTTCAGGTTGAGTTTTTAAATATTTTATAAAACCGTCATTTTGGTTCGCCATCTTGGATTCGTACCATAATTTTATCAGTTGACTCCTACATAATACTTGATTTTTATGTCAAATTTGAGATAAATTGGATGAGCAGTTTTTGGTTATAATTTTTTTAACGTTTCACTAGGCCGCCATTTTGTTTTGCAGTATTGGATTTTTACCAAAACATTACCATATTATTCTTGTACGACCCTTAATTTTTTACTAAAATTTGAAGTCAATCTTCTAAGTGGTTAGCAGCTATTCCGCGAACTGACAGACAGACAGACAGGCAAACATACCGACAGACGGACCGACGGAATTGATAAAACTTATTTTTGGCACCTAGGGACGTTAAAATGTGAAGATATGTAACACTCGCGAGGGTGATTTTTTCACGAGTACAAATATTCTATTTCATTTTGTATCGCCATCTTGAATTAATACGACAGTTTTATTCGTTTATATCTATACCACATTTATATATAACATACAATTTGAAACCAGCCCAATATGTAGTTTTAAAGGCTGAATTTGTAAATATTTTATTAACCCGTCATTTTGTTCCGCCATCTTGGATTCGTACCAAATGAGATAAATAGGAAAATACATCATCAAACATTACAGATATAAAGCCAAAATATTCCTAATATCATTAACTTGAAGAATTGAATCATAATTAGAATATAGCTAAAGAAGGAATGTCTAAATTTTAAATTAGTTTTCAGTGGATAGCAGGATTTTTTATAATTTAGCCGAGTGGCCTAGCCATTGTTGTTAAATTCTTTTTTGGGTCCAACATAGGTATTAAAAAAACTGAAATGGATGTTTTATTAATATCTCATTTTCTAATCCGAGCTTTTACTTCCGGAATTTCTTCTTCGTAACATTGCGTCCATAATCTCTTGATAGCACAAGTTCATACATAAAACAGTTCTACCGAATTATATATATATATATATATATATATATATATATATATATATATATATATATATATATATATATATATATATATATATATATATATATATATATATATATATATATATATATATATATATATATATATATAATATATATATATATATATATATATATATATATATATATATATTTATACATATATGTTGATTTTTAGTCCTTCACCGGTAGAAAAATACAATGTGTTTTCATTCCGGGTGTACATCCGTTCACTACCGTCGTCGCACACAGGCGGATTTTACTGAAAACCTGGCCAAAACCCATTATACGATTGAAATAATTTTTGACATATTTAAATTTATAAAAACAAAAATTTTAATGCTAAGAATTAACAATTACATGAAAAATCTTTTATAAACATTAAAATTGCTTCCTGGAAAAAGGAAAACGCACACCTTAAATAAAATGTGTATCCCTGTCAATCTATATGTAACTTTAACATTTAGTAGTAAAAAAATGCTATAAAAACTGTTAACGTCGACATATATATATTTTCATTTCACCACATTTTTTATCTACATGGTGACCCAAAAATTGTACAGTAAAGGATTTGTTTATCACAATCACAATACTAGAAAACTACTGTAGCATTTATCTTCAAATCATTTGATAGTCCGTTTTATTGACTTTGCTAGAAAAAGAATATTTATTTTTCCAGCAAAGTTAAGAACTAAGCTAAAGTTAAAATTTTAACAGAAATATATAACTGTAACACCCTTATATACCTTATATAACAAATAATAATAAATAACGAACATAATATTAACTCTAACACTAACCTTTTTTGATCAATTAAGGACACATAAACATTTCTTTTAATTCCTTCGGATATTTTGTTGCTACTGAATATTTTTTTTGATTTTTTTTTGAAATTCCAACAATATATGGATCAGAAGAAACCAACCCAAGTTGTGAAACACGTCTTCCATATTTTGAACACGGGAAAACTTGCGTGAATAACGCTCTCTATAAGCTTTGATATCCTTATTCCGAGACTCCTGAGCCTCTTCCGAAAGGAGACCTAAAGGCACTATTGCATTTTCTAGTATTTCGAATCCATGGAATAAAATTTTGTGTAAAGTTATGGGCATGGGATACCAAGGGTAATTTTTTACAAATATTGCAGCTGTTTTTAAACAATAATTTTTAATGGTAAAAGTACTTAAAAGAGCTAAAAGAATTATGTGGAACCTATAAATAATGTTTTTGTTGATGCCTGTGATTTCCGCGGATTCTTCAAAATTGTGAAAAAATCGCCTAGCCGTGTTGCCGTCATTACTGCTACCATACCCAGGCTTTGGCTTGTCTACTATCAATCCCATCATAGTACGAAAATTTTCTTGAATAGTTTTTTTTTCATTTTGCACAATTTCTTTTTCTTCTTTGGTCCTAGCTTGCCATTTGCAAATTTTTAGTTTGTAGCTCAGGTGAAGTAGGCATTCAAATAAACGAATTATAGCATGTAGTGGTGATATTCCTAGTTCAAGCAATTTTTTGTTATTAACTTTGGCTAACAAACATTTTGAAATCATATTAAAGTCTTTGGATGTAAGCCCACACAAGTAACAACGTTGTTGTGATGTTATTTCAGCAATGGCATAAACAGTTTTACCATCTATCATGCTGAGGATTAGGTGATGCTCAATTAAAAAAAATTTGCCATTCAAATCAACCTCGGTGAATGTAAGAAACTCTATTTGATTCCTAACATTTTGGATTTCATTTCTAGTCAGATCTGCAGTTTCCTTGGCAAAAAAAAGTTTTAACGGCCTGCAACTTCTTGGAGAAGAGGCAGAGGGGTTTCTCCAAATTATAGTTGAATTGTGGAAACAGCTATTAGAAAAATACTGGCGTCCGATACTGAATTATCTTCGAAAAGCTGCTTATACTCGGACTGTCCAGATGTGCCATCACAACCCCATTTTGACGCCATGTGAATAGTATGGGTTTCTTCAGGAATGGAAGATAAAACAGCGCTTAAAGACTTTAAAAGTCTTTTACCGGTATGATCTAGTAAGTCTTGTAACGGTACTTCTGCGGAAGACTCAGTTATTACCATTTTTTCAGGATAACAGTTTTTTCTTGCAGATGTAATCAATTCATATGGAGGATACATTTTACAGGTATGATCTAAAGCTCCTTGTCTGATTAAATTATATTGGAATTTGGTGAGTTTTGCAAAAACAACAAGAGCTAATGATTCGTCTGGGGTATATTGTGCATAGCTTGAATTTGAAGTATTAGGTTGGTTAACAGAAAGTATGTTTTGAACAACTTTTGCCGCTTTTGATTTTCCTTCAGCCCTAATCTTCATTTGAGTGGCAAAAATTAACTCCTGGGTAGAGTTTAAACGCAAATTTTCCGTTTTCCTAGTTTAGATCTTTCACTACTTTCCTCAAATAACTTGGACGGTCTACCTCCAGGCAAATGTGGTACTGAAAATTTTACCACAGTATTTAACCAATTTGATTCTTTGGCATAAAAAATATTTTTAATTCTTTTTGCCGAATTCCATCTAGTTTTATATTCATTTATAAATTTGTATAGCTTTTGTTTATCTCGAGGTACTAGCTCTTCTTTTATGTTTAATAACTGTTTAACTTTGACGTTAAAATATTGAAACGTTTCTTTGTTTTTAGGACAACTAAGATAAAGTTCCAAAAGCTGGCTTCGAGAAATATTTTTTATCTTGAAATCTAAAACCAATAATTCAGTTTTAATTTAAGACCTGTGGTCTATAGTATCAATATTTTAAACTCAAAATTTATTTTCAATTGATTTTAATAAAGATATGGTTATATATCATATAAGAGGTATCGATAACGATAATTTTTTACACTTAGATTTGTAAAAAAGTTTTTCTTAAGTATATGCAAAAAATTTACGGCCATATTATCGAGTTAATTTTAAGTAGAAAAGTTTATATAAACCCTGGGTTTGCAAATATTTCGTTTCCGAGATACAGGGTGTTCAAAATTTTTGATTTTTTGAAATAACTTATATATAAAAATATATATATAAAAAAATAACTTGTTATAAAATAAATATTTTGCAGAAAATTTAGTATGTGGAGTTTTTTTGAAAAATTATAAATTAGGTATTGATATTTTTGCAGCACCTAGTCTATTTGTCGGCAAACTTCTGAGTTTTTTATG
Source organism: Kuschelorhynchus macadamiae (assembly GCA_030620095.1). Lineage (NCBI taxonomy): Eukaryota > Metazoa > Arthropoda > Insecta > Coleoptera > Curculionidae > Kuschelorhynchus > Kuschelorhynchus macadamiae. Next base: position 278,174 of record JAUTXW010004486.1, on the reverse strand, counting down.
AATAAATCTTATTTTTACATATTTACTAAGCAAAAAGGTACATTTGTTCAACATTCATTTTCAACACCCTGTATATCGGAAACGAAACATTTGCGGATCCATATTATTTATATACACTTTCGTACTTAAAATTGACTCAAGAATATGCCGTAATTTTTTTAACGTTCTTAAGAAACACCCTGTATAACGTGTAACCTATTAAAAAACAAACTCTTTAAATTCTATTGTACTAGTTAAGATGACTACCAAATTTTTAATCTAGAGCTAAAAACTAGCAGGCAAAAAATATTTGATTGTTTAGCTATTATATGCACCTTTTCATAAAAGCTGCCGAAATCAAAGAAGTTTGTTGAAGTTGATACTTTTTTAGTCGTGACCTTATGATAACGAATGATTTAAAACAAAAAAAAATAATATTTTTACATCTGCATAATTTAAAATAAAGAGACAACGTAAAATATATTTTTCATTAAAATAATAAAATACATACCTTGGCAGTCTGCCTCCATGTTATGTAACTTATTACTTATCACACAACTGTTAAAAAAATTAATTTACTTGGACACTACGTCAAGAAAAATTCAGTGGTTTAATATACGCATTACAACTGGTAAGTTTGACATGTCAAAACAAAAACAATTGTTATTTTTATTTGAGCGTCACATTGTCATAGCCTACTATGGTTATCATTAAATAATATAATAACATTTTTATCTTGTTTGGACCAGTTTGATATTATGGGGTTTTGGCCAAACTTTTTTTAATTTCCGCTTGTGTGCGTCGTTCTGAAAAGAACAGTTTTGCTGACGTTTCGCCAAAATCACATTTGGCATTTTCGAAGCTTTCTTTCTCGCGTCCGAGAGATTGACTGTCTATTCGGACGCGAGAAAGAAAGAACATATACATATACACTATGGAGGATATAGACCGAATATAGGGTTCGCTAAAAACACGTGACAGATAGAAGTTTTTTTTAATGGAATACCTTGCATATTACTACATATTTAAATTCGTTATTGAAAATTGGACCAACTACAATTTAAAATTATTTGGAGATATAAAGGCTGTGTCAAAATACGTGGAAGGTAACAGTTACATTTATTAGAATGGAACACCCTGCATTTTATAGCATCTTTAAATAATCCATGAAAAATTGGGCTAACTTTCTTGAACCCAAAAAACTAGCTTCTAGTGTTTTCAAAATATTTTTTTTTGAAAATATCGTTGTTTTTCAAGGGGTGAATGACATGGAAAATTACCAACATAATCAACTAAACAATAAACTGCTAGTTTAGAAAGCTTCGGTCTATCAGTATTTAGGTCTCCTATCATTCAATATTATATGGGATGTACAAAAACCATTAGTATACTTTTCACAAGTAGAAGAATTTCAGCAAATTTTCTCATCAAGAGAATGTAAATTTAATTCCCTATTAAACTATATGAAGGTGTCCTGTAACTAGATACAACCTTTTTTTAATATTTTGCATTTTTTTAGTACGTATAGGGGTGACGTCTATTAAATTAAGAGTATTAATTGAGAGCACCCTGTGCTTAGTATTATTAGATTTTCTTAGGCCATATATTTTTCTAGTAAATAAAACTATTTTACACTTAGATATGAATTTCAAATAAGGCACGTAGCGGTATCAAGGCTAATCGAATTTTTGAAATTGGGTATTATTAAAAAGCTATTGCATTCAGATGTGGAAACCCTAATGTATTCTGTTACACAATTAAATACATTTTCCCACTGTACCACTGGATTTGAATTTGGGAAAAGCGTACCCCTGATTATTGTACATCCTGTATAATATTAAATAACGGGAGACCTTAATTCTGATAGTTTAAAGCCTCTTGAACAAGCAGTTTTTGTTCAGCTACTTAAGATGATTATTTTCGGCATCATTCATTCTTAAAAAAGACGATATTTTCAAAAAAAAATTAAAATGTCGAAAACCCTAGAAGTTAGGTAAACGGAACCCTTAACAAAGTTGGTCCAACTTTTAATGGATAATTCAAATATGCTATAAAAGCAGGGTGTTTAATTTTAAAAAATGTAACTTGTAAATGTCACGTGTTTTTAATGCACCCTATATATCCTTAAATAATTGCAAATTGAAGTTTTATCCCATCATTAACCTTCACCAAAGTTGTCCGAACTTTTAATGGAAAATTCAAATATACGTTAATATGCAGGGTTTCCATTAAAAAATGTAACTTTTACTACCACGTATTTTTGACGTACCCTGAATTTTTCCAAATAACTTTAAATTTAGCTCTATCCCATTCGTATATAACCTCCATGATATATTTAAAACTAAGTACAATCTAGCAGCTAGAGACCGATAGATATGGAGTGTCCCACCTTTAATATGCACATTGGATGCACTCTAGCGGCTACATTCAACATACAAATAAGTTTATGTTTCCAACCACACAATATATTACATTTTTTATTAAAATCAATGTCTTTAGGTTCTCTGTGGGATCCTTTATTATCAAATAAACAAAAACAATTTTTATTTTTACCATAGATAAAAGACCACTTTAAAGAAAAATATTAGATTGTTCCAATTAATTGTTTCTATATTATACTTTCCATTCACCTAGCCAATTTTCTAATATTGTTAGAAAGAAAATAACTATATTTTAAGATAGAAATGTTGATATAGAATTATCTGCTTATCTGCATTTTATTAGGTTTTAGAATTAAGTTTGTCGGTTGTTTTGGTGATAATCGAATTTATTTAAAAAAAACTCTTCTACTTTTCAAGTCCTAAACAAACGGTAAAATTTCTGCGGGCATCTGGGATTTATTCAGATTTTCCTTTTTCCACTTTTTTAACAAATAACAAAGTTTTAAATTTATGTGGAAAGTTTAAGGAGCCCTTCTCTCTGTTACTTTTTAATACCTACTTTATTTATACGGCCCATTAAAGCAGAGGAAGTAACCGATTTAAAACGTGTCCAGCAAATAAAGGATATCATTCTATAGCCTAATGTGTTTTTTTTTATTGTTTTGCTACTGTGCAGTACAATAATTGAACTTCGCAAACAAATGTGATTGATTATGCATTGAGCTCTGGGGATTTCGTAAATAACGCTATTCACTGGTTTTGATACCTCTGAAAACGCTTTCTTTGGGCCAAATATAGCCCTCTCTACGTTTTACCCATAACTAAATAGAAATTTACATAATTTTGTGTTAGTTGATACAGATGTTTCTAGTTATTAAATTCGATCGTATATTATAGTGTAATTTCCGTTAGCTCTACACCTGATGTTGAAAGACCAAAAATAATGACCTGTTTAGTATCCAATATCTGACCTAGCGGCCGGCGGTTAGCTGTGTACTTTCCGAGACAATAACAGCTGCTGTATTTGCTTCTGTGTGCCCCTCAAGATGCCCACAAGCAAAACCATATAGAGGTCTTCGTGATGCAATTTCGCACCCAAAACTGATCGTAGGCTGAACATACCAATAGATATATTTTTAGCTTGGAGGTACAGCCATTCTAGCGCCAATACCAGAAATTGTGAAGCAATGGTAATGTACAGGGTATCACATTTTCGGCAGTTTTTCGGGGTATCTCCTTTATTTCTAGAAATTAAAGGTTGCAGAATTTTCATAGCGTTTTTGAAAATGCATTTTCAGGCACAGCTCGTATCTCAGCCATCTGATAACTTATCAAAGAGGTGAAACCTGTTCCTTATATGACTTTTTCTGAAGTATGCGGGGTCAGGTCAAATAGTTATCGGACCCTACTTTAGTTTTTTAAATGGAACACTCTGTATATTATTGTTTATGTTTATTAGAAATAATGCGGGATTTCCAAAAATAAAAAAATATATCCATGTATGCAGTTATGTTAAAGAACAAGCTTAAAATTCCAGATTTTCTAAAATTTTCTTTTGTATTCATTTAGTAGGTAGAAGGTTATGGCTACAATGTATTAAAAACAAAATTCATGTTAGTAATTATTATCCTAAAGATCTAATACTTTCAAACCTAGTTCAAAAGATGTTTCTTGATTCTCAACTCTTATTTATTTATTACAACATTTTAACTTAATTATGATAAAGTTATTGAATTTTACTCAAAGCAAAACAATAATTACCTATCTTACTTAAAACTTAAAACAAAAAAGAAATGAAAAAGCAAAGAATTTTCAAAGGTGGTTTTTAAAATGACGGTCATTTTCCCATATGCAAAATTGGCACATTTTCATTATTCTTCTAATAGTGTTCAAAAGAATCATAGTCCTTCTTTGCAAATTTCCGAAAGTTAAATCGATTGCCGGACGAAGAAAAAATCTAAAATAGAAAGATCCGGAGATCGAGGGGCCATCTTACATGTCCGTGAGTATTAATCCATTTTTGGGGAAAGTTATCGTCTAAAAATGCCATTAGAAGCACAGAGTTGCAGCTTGGGGCAACGTCTTGTTGAAGCGACATTGTAAAGTGGCAATGGAACGTTTCCTTTCAGTTGTGGAATAACTTCCTCAAGGCACCGATGCGCTGTGGGACCTCCTTCAAAAATTATATAGACTATGAGTCTTCCAAAAATGAAACACGAGACCCCAACCCTTATTGTTCATTCTCAAAAATTAAATTGTGATTTTCTTTGGACCAGTTTCTTGTATCATTATAGCGATTAAAAATTTCCCCAGTTGAAAAATAAGATTCATCGGACCAGAAAACGAATTTACCAAAAGATTCCTCAATATGGATTTGTTGTAAATACTACTGGCAAAAGAACATTCGGCGCTCAGCATCGCCGGGGTGTAAATGTTGAACTATTTGGAATTTATATGAGTGATATTTTAATTTTTGCAAAATTCTTTGAACATCAGACTTGAATACACCAAGTGCTTCATCTATCTGCTGACAAGAATATGAAGGCATCGTTTCTACAGAACCCAGTACATTTATTTATTTTTTCTGTCTATCTTGTTTGGTGTTTGCTTTAGGACGGGGCTGGATAAATGATCTGTGCTCTACCAAATTTGATTTAGGGAAGGCAGATATGTCTCATAAAGTTTGCCTTCTCTATGGATATCTAATATGAACAAAGAGGTCTTCTAAAATATTATCCTAACCATTGCGCTCCAAATACGTTATCTGTGTAAATATAATTCCGAAGCTTCTTGGAGATTTTCAAGATTGTATAAAACAAACCAACATTATACTTTTCATAATTTTAGTAGACCGCCATTATTGTAAAAAAAGTAAATTAAATATAGTGTTTAGTTAAATAGAAACACCAGAACCTCAAAAATATTTCATTAATAATCAAACAGTGACAAAACCTTTTTTGCTTTTGCCTTTTGCTTTTTGTTCCAAACAAATTAGCCATAACCTACTACCACACAAAAAAAAAATATGTTTTATAATGAAACTTACTATTTCTTTGAAGTTTCTCCCGTCTTAGTAGGCTTTTTCAAAAGGTCTTATTTATTATTTAAGTTTTTTTCCATTTTGAAATCACATGTTAAACCTAAAATAATTTTGAAATTTTACAAATTGTTAACATTGATACAAAACTTACATTTAAAATATCGTAAATCTTAGAATAAAAAAAAACAATACATTTTAAAATTTAAGCGAAAATGGGACAAAAACAGGAACAGAAATTGGTACATACTTCGAAAAATGTTTATTGTTTACTTCTCGGTTGCTAATCTGCTTGCCAACTAATTTGTTTAAAAATCAACACTTGAGGAATATATTTTTTTCCCTTTTTTTTTTTAAGTCAGTATTTTTGTTTTTTTATATGAAGCATTTCTTTTATAATAAGTTTATGATATTTAATGTCAGTATCTAATATTTTGGTATTGGCGTAATCAAATTCATGTTTTTCTGTTTTTTCGTGTAAGGCTGTCGATGCGTTTTTTGTATACTTGTGTCCCTTCAACCTATTCTCCAATAGTTGAGTAGTCGTGCCTATATATTTTGTTGGACAGTTTTAACAGGGTACTGAGTAGATTAGATTAGATTTTTTATTTTTCGGTACTTTACTTTTTAGTGTAGTACACAAAGAATCAATTAAGTTGTTTGTTTTGTGATATGGAATTATATTATGTTTTCCTAAAATGTACTTTATTTTTCTGATAACTGATTTGTGTAAGGTATTGCTACATATTTTTTTTAATGTTATCTTGTTTTAATTGATTAGTTTGGTTATAATGTTTGTGGGTTCTTTGTTTAATTATTCTTTTGATAAACCTTTCAGGAAAATGATTAGATTTTAAGATATTTATTACTTTTTGGAGAGTTTCGGGGCGATATTCGGAAGACGTGAGGGCTATAGCACGATCAGTTAGACCAATTACGACACTTCTTTATTGGTTATTGGGATGATGAGAATTAAAGTTAAGTGACGTCCAGACCACGTTTCTTTCATAAACCATTTTGTTTTTAAATTATTGTTAGTTTGAGTGATTATGGTTAAATCTAAAAAATTTATTTTATTATTATCTTCTGCTTCAAATGTGAATTGAAGTTTAGGATGGAAACTATTAAAAGCTAGTAATACACTGTCGATTTTGTTTTCTGGAATTAAAGCCAAACAATCGTCAATGTACCTTTTAAAAAAAGTAATATTAAAATCCAATTTTTCGAGAACTCTTTCTTCTAGAAACTCCATTACTATTTGGGCCACTGTGAAAGAAATTGGTGAGCCCATGGCGCAACCGTCTAATAGTTGTTAAAAAGAAATCCAGGAAACTTACAGTTTTCATTGTGCTAAAAAGCTCAGAGAAATTTCAAAAACATAGACGAGACTGGCAAAACAAAAAAACACAAGAATATTTTTACTAAGAAGCAAACACATGGATATCTTCCCTTTTAAACTTCAATGTGTCTCATATAATTTTTACAGGTACGTAGCTCGAAAATAAATTTCACAATATTCTTAATAATACAAAAACTAAAATCTTAAATCTATGCATTACTGAAACGACAAAAATTATAAATACTTTAAATAATGCCATTCAACAAAAACTTAATGAAATAAAGTCAGTAATTCCAACTAACATTCTTGATAAATTTATAAAACCAGAAACTATGAAATATGAAAAATTTCAATTCAATAAAATACAAAAATTAAAAAAAAATTCAAAATTAATAACACACACGGAAAAAAATGACGTTAAAATCAACACATCTTCCTGGCTTGAGAATATTTCTGATACTAATATTTCAAACGATATAGCTGAAGTTATGTCCTTAGGTGATAGTTTCTCATTATCAGTTAACAACGAAAAAAACCTACCAATAACCGAATACATATCTTGCGTAGAACCAGCGATTCTACCATGAATAAAAGACAGCATAAGTGTCGTAAATGCAATTACTAACCATAAATTTAAAATCAGGCTTAAACAAATTAAAATGAACAAATTCCAAAATATAATTAAAAAAATTAACAAAACTAAACAATTTATTAAGGATAACCCTCAAATTACCATCCTTAAACCTGACAAAACTAGCAAAAGTATCATAATGAACACCACTGACTATGACATGAAAATGATTCAACTTCTAAATGACACAAATATATATATATATATATATATATATATATATATATATATAATATAAAATATTAAAATCCGGCCCTACAAACGTTTTACAAGATAAAAACAATTCTTTTATAAAAAAGCTTAAAAACAAATATATATTAACTGACATAGAAAGTAAAAAATTTGTCTATACACAATGCAGTTGCACCTAAAATGGACTACCCAAATTGTATAAACCAAACATTCATCTAAGACCAATTGTAGCTTGTGTTCAATCGCCTTTCTATAACCTTTCAAACATCACAGGAGGAAACAATCATTACATAAAAGACTCTTTTATCTTTAAGCAATTCATTGATTCAGTAAAATTAGCACTAAACTCCAAACTTATATCTTTAGATGTAATTTCTTTATATACTAATATACCTAATGAACTTTAGCTACAGCGATAAAAGAAAAATGGAATGAGCTAAAAGAATTTACAACTTTAACTTACAACGATTTTACAGAAGCATTAAATATCGTAACCCTAAATAACTACTTCCAATATAAAAATGATTTTTACCAACAATTAGACGGTTGCGCCATGGGCTCACCAATTTCTTCCATCGTGGCATAAATAGTAATGGAGTTTCTAGAAGAAAGAGTTCTCGAAAAATTGGATTTTAATATTACTTTTTTTAAATGGTACGTTGACGATTGTTTGGCTTTAATTCCAGAAAACAAAATTGACAGTGTATTACTAGCTTTAAATAGATAAAGATTTTAAAGATAACATTAAAAAAAATATGTAGCAATACCTTACACAAATCAGTTACCAGAAAAAATCAAGTACATTTTAAGAAAACATAATATAATTGCACTTCACAAAACACACAACTTAATTGGTTCTTTGTTTACTACACTAAAAAGTAAGGTACCAAAAAATAAAAAATCTAATCTAATCTACTCAGTACCATGTTTAAACTGTCCAGCAAAATATATAGGCATGACTACTCAACTATTGGAGAATAGGTTGAAGGGACACAAGTATACAAAAAATGCATCGACAGCCTTACACGAAAAAAACAAAAAAACATGAATTTGATGTATATATATATATATATATATATATATATATATATATATATATATATATATATATATATATATATATATATATATATATATATATATATATATATATATATATATATATATATATATATATATATATATATATATATATATATATATATATATATATATATATATATATATATATATATATATATATATGGAAAGCCCATATTCTTCGTAATAAATGTAAAGAAAAATATACAGGGTGTCCCTGTATTCGCCCCATTTCAAAAAATAAAGTAGGGTCTTGTATGGTAACTGACCTTACACTGTATACTTATTCCGAGAACATCATTGAATTCTACGGATAAAGTCGTATAAGAAACAGATTCCGCCTTTTTGATAAGTCATCAGATAACTGGAATAGAAGGGGTGCCTGAAAATGCTACAATTCCAAAAACGCCCTGGATCTTAAAAACCAAAAGGGCTGTGAAAATTCTTTAATTTTACAAAAAGTAGCACATTCTTGTGAAAATCGCAATACTCTATGTTTAAAAATAAGGGAGATACCCCGTAAAAGTTCCCCAAATGAGATACCCTGTACACCACATGACTTGTGCAGTACGAATAGCAAGTCTTTTTATGGGTATATTGGGTATGTTAGAAAATAGAAAAATCATTGTGAATGATCTAATTTGGAGTCATTGAAATTCCGAGGTCCTTTAATATCTGAATCACCTTCACCTGAATGATGCCTATAATGTATCCTGAAAGGCTAAACGTCGACCTGAAGAAGACATAGAGAAGCTGGTGACGTCGGGAGCTAATTCATCTTAAAAAAAAAAGAAAATTGAGGCGTATAGGGAAATAATTTTAAAAAGTTTAAAAGACTAGCCATATAAAGACAAAGAGAAGCATAGAGAGCATAGTATGGGAATATCAAGCATTACTTATGTGCTGCCAGGTTGTAAAACTCCTGGGTAAAAAAACTAGGAATTGGTCCTACTGAAAAAATCGATGTGTTACTATGACCCATATAAATGAAAGCATGGAGCGACATATGTAGATGTTTTATAGCTAATATATTTCCTGGTGTTCTTCCTTACATTTGCTTTACTGATTTGCCAACAGCTACTATTAATTTATCATTATCATTTTTTTTAAATAAAATAAGTTGATCATTCTTTAAAATTCCTGAGATTAACTGCGTATATCAAGACCTAATACAAAAAACTCCGACAAACTTATTGCAGACCTTGTTGGAATATAAAGTGCGTGACTTGCACACCACTACGCACCAAAATGCAAATCTAGGCGGTTCAGGTAAAACCTCTAATCTAAACCCTATTAACTCCTGCTGTATTGTCAATAATACGTTTTTAGTGCTCAAGAATTTTATTAAATTCAGTATAATTTTATTTTTTAAAGCGAATATTATTTTAACTTGACTTAATTGAGAATTATTAACGTAGTTGTTATAAGGAACAAAATGAAAAAAAAATATATTCCCGTTAATACCAAATTTAGAACGGAAAGTGATTAGAGTTTTTACTTTTAGCAAGCATTAAATTTTCTGTGAAAACCTTCTTCGCGTGCATGCCTTTCATTATTAGCTATTTTTATTTTTGGCTGCACTTTGTTATAGGTATAGTCGTATTAAATTAATAATAGCGATAATATTCTAATGACTAGGAAATATAAAAATATACTAGCCTTGATCGACTAAATAAATGAATGCTAACCGAAAAACAATTTAAGCCAGATGGAAAAAATCTACTGTTTGTTTATTTTTCGTGACTGTTTATTTTATTTTTAGGGCATCTTTGATTTAAATAAAAAAACAATTTGTCAAATAAAATGATTCTCTTGTCTCACCTACGCCAGTTAATTAGTTTCGTGTTCATCCACTCCTTGAAAAAAAAAAAAATCGATAATTCCACATGTTGCGAAAAAATCAGATATCAAATCGGATGTTTCGGTTCGTAGTAGGTATACTACGGATACCGCTTTTAATAAGAGATAGGTAAACGAATAAATAAGAAAAAAATTGGTAAATTTCCTTTACCCGGCACTTCCTTCGTTATGAATCTTTCCCTTTACTAGGAATAGAGTTGTGTGACTCAATATAGTTCACTAAATAGTTATTTAATAAAACATATTTTTTATTGGGCGCTATTTTGTGCCACCATGTTTGATTCATACCAACATTTTACTAGTTTCTCCCTAGGCCACATTTGATTTTTGGGCATAAATTAAAATATATTGAATAAGTAGTTTTTACAGTGACACATAGTCACATTTTCTCCTTTACAAGACAATACATTAAGAGTTAAAATACGACGTTTTTTCTTCGATCTCTCGTCATCAATTTATTTTTTTTTAATACGAACCTGGATTTATATCTCATTTTCAACAAGCGTATCACACTTAATGTGTGAGGAAAAGATTTAATTTTTCGATAAGAGACAATGTATTAGAGTTAGATTGAAAACTATAATCTTCACAAAGAAGAATATTTAATTGCTCTAGACGAACCAGTGCATCACATTAAATTTGAGACGTCAAGGACCTGTTGAAAATGATATTAAAAATGCAATTCCGTATTAAAAAAAAATAAGTTAATGATGAGAGTTCGAAGTTGAAACATTGGGTTTTAAATCTGAGCGATCTAACTTGGTCTAAGTATATAAACAAAAGAAGACTCTTAATAGTGCTTTAGTTTTGGAGTTCAAATAGTACCGATGGCTGTTATCTTTTATACTGAAGTCGAACTAATATGAACTAAAATGCGTTTTTATAGTTTAATGTAGACAATACTCACTAATTGGGTTCCCAAGCTGTATTACATACCTGAAACCATTAAGCTACCACTGAAAAGAAATAGCAATTTTGAAGTAAATAATGAAATACATACATATAAAAAACTAATCAGTTGTATTACTTATTGTAAAGTCTAAAAGGGGATATCTATTAGAGCTGTCCCGTTTATTATACAGGTTATATATTATCGTGCATTTCGAAACATTTAAATATTTTATACTTATCATCAAACCTAAGAGTTAAAATTGTTAATATGTCCGACTAGTTTATTAATGATAAATAATGACATTATATCAAAGTCATTTAAATGAGAAATAACACTCTAGGTTATTAAGCGACATAACCCCTAAGGCAATGAAAATAATAATTTGGTTTATTATTATTAAAACTAGATTTTTCTCAAAAAAAAGTATATTTACTGGGGCATTAAACTTCGTATTCACTAAAGAGGTTTAAATTTTTACCAGGTCTAACTTAACCGTTATAGGTTTAAAATGACATAAACAGCAATTGAACAAATATTTTTTCTAAATGTCTGAATTACAAAATGACAGTGACATAAGCAAAACACAACTGGTAAACTAACAGTTTTAGTTACCATATTAATTAGATCTGGCCTAACCTAAACCTTTCTAGTGAATACGGGGGTAAACGTTAAATGCACCACGGAATAAAGCTTTCGGTCGACATATATCTCTCAGGCCAGAGGCCCTCTGATGACACTGTGTCGACCTCAAGGGTTCTTAGCCTTCCCAGCTAGCACTAAAGTAGCTACAACTGTTTCCACTACTACTCTTTAAGAGTTTTTACCTGTTTATTACTAAGAATCCTACTATACCTATATCAACAAACACTTTTTTTCCCACGTTTTTTAAGTATTATATATGTATTTGTTACTGCGAATAATGCTTTATAGTAATTTTCCATGTAAAGTAATTATATAATAACTAATGCCAAGCAACTACTTAAGGAATTGACTCCAAATTCGTTATTCCTTTTCCGTTACATAATAGTAATTATTCAAAGTTACTGTTTCTAATCTGTTTACTAAAATATAACTTTTGTGTTTCATTACCTTCTTGCACTTTGCAGAGACTACTCCATTACGTTCAAATGTACTCCTATAACATATTACTATAAAGTAAAATGAGTCGTAACAGAGTAGAAAAAATTATCGTCTACTGCTACTTTAAACTGGCTATTACCAGTCGTTATTCTTTTGTTGCAACTTAGAAGTAAGAATTAAAGTAATTATTTACTACAAGTAGATGATTTTCTAAGAACAGTGGCAACAATAGAGTAACCAATTTTTGATTGGTGCCGCCATATTGCTGCTAAAATCTTTTTGTTTACTTCTCGCCTACGTGGGTTTTTTCTAAGGTTTGTTGTTTTAGTGTCTCATTTTATTAGTTTGCGATTATTAACAATAATATTGATTCAAACAAGAAGTTGTCAGTCATTGGCTATATTGGGAAATGTATTTAAGCCTGGTTCACCTGTTTTTTGCTTGTAATTATAAAGTGTTTGTGATGAAAGTGTAAATGACTATGACTGTAAATGTCTTGAGTTTACTCCAAGAAAAGTTATTAAATATGGCACATATTTTGGTTTTATTTTGCTGTAAAAGACAATATTGTTTCATGTCTTAGTGTACGTTTTACTTCATTCAGCACCTAAATTTGAGGTAGAAGCTCTCTAAGTTTAGCGTAGAAGAAACTTTATTTTGTAGGCCTTCTTCAGACATATTACATTACTAAATTCACTTGGCAGACAGCTCTCATTAATCGCTTGTACAAACATTGTTATTTGTTAGACATCTAAATAAAAAAGTAAGTTTGTACTGTATAGTTCAAATAGATTATTAAAGTAAAACATTAACATAACCCTACAGTTACAACTGACGTTGACAGAGATTGTCAATATATAAGTAGATTAATTTTAAAGTCGTATTTTGCGAAAAACTAACTATAATATGGGTGCCCCCATTTAAACATTTATAAATTTTGCATCAATTTCGCGGGTGGGCTCCTATTGTCGCCACTGTCCTTTTAAAGCTATTGTAATTCAAGTTAAAATAGTTCAGAATGGCGTCACATACCATAAGAAAAAAAGTAGCTTTCGTCACATTTTATGGAATATTAAAAATATCGCAACTTGGTTATGTCATACCTGAACAAAACAACCTAAAGCGATATTTTAAAGAAACAAAAAATAAAAACGAAACAAAGGGTTATGGTTATGATAGATGGCAAAATTATAGTAGTGACTCAAGTACTGCAACTCTCCGCATGCTATGACACAACGCATTAAATTTTAAAGAACCGGCGGAATGTTGCCAAATCGTAACCGTTTGGTAATAATATACAGTATAGGTTTAATAAGAACTTTGTAGATAACTTTATTCGTACCACCTAGTGTTCAAGACTTCAATGTAATTGGATATAAGTGACAGTTGCGTATTTAAAGAAACAGACACTTGATATATTGAAGTAATTTTCTCAGTAAAGAAATGCAGCGAACCTAAAAGTAAATAGAACGCCATTGTTTATTTTCATCTCCCCTATAAACATTTAGCTATGATGTTTGTTTTTGTGAGTATAAAGTTAAAAAAAGAATCACTCTTTATAATAAGATATTTAATGATAATTACTATTTAAACCAAGTTCAAAATTACATTTCTGAGATTTAAATTGGTTAATATATTTGACCAAAATGTATTGAAAATTAACGAATTTTAAAGGCGCGTAATTTTTTTACGACTATCACAGCATATTCAGCATACAAATTGTCTGCGTTTTAATTTTAGGTCCTTAGCATAGCCAGAAAACTTAGTGAAACGCATATCCTACTTCAAATACCAATAACGTATTCTATATGCTCTACACCATATTCTCAAGTGTTTGTAGTCGCCATAACCGTTTTTTAAAACGAACCATACATATTTTTAAAACAAATTAAATAAATACAGAAATAAGGAAGTGACGAATTGGGTGAATTATTACTATTCGGCTACTTAAATGGAACTACACAAGTTCGTACTATCTACGTAATAGTCAAAGTCACAGTTACATGTTATTCACGAAATAGTTACCCTAAAATTGTTCCCCATTTTGGTAATGACTACGTAGTCTCAGCGTAAACACAACGTAGCGACACCAAGTTCCGGTTACTTCAATGAAAATACTTATGATAACAATGACGTATTCATGACTAAAATTGCTAATTGGGATATAATACCCTTGATACCTTAATAACTATAAAGAAATAAAAAGGATTTACAATAAAGCTAATACTTTAAAATGCGTATTATAAACACATAGTAGACCTAAACAAGTTAAAAGAATCAGATACAAGAAACATAGCTGATATAAACTCAAGTCAATAAATATATCCTCTGAATTAAAAACCCGACACCTAGAAAAGAGCTATGCACTTGAAAGAGAATAAAATGAGTATGTAAACAAAACAGACTCTTGAAAGAAAAAGCTATCAATTAGTGAAAAATACCTTGACGGTGTCAGATGTAAATTAATAAATACAGAAATAAGTGAAAAAATAAAACAGGCTACTTGTGTGGTTCATAAAAAATGTATGATGATGAAATAAATTTTCAAAAAATACGACAGATTCTATCTACAAAAAAAAAACTAAAGACATTACAGGTCTTCGACGGTCGCTTACAGTCAGTAAGTACATTCTGGACGTATGTTTTTTGAGATGTTTAGATTATACTCAATGTTAAATTGACTGTTTTAAAAAGAGATAAAAACGGATCACAGCTGTAGTTTACAACTCAAACAAAACACAAAACATCACATGAACCAATAAAAAAGAGAAGCGGATTACAAGAAAAAACGTAGTTAACAACAATTTCGTACATGGAAATTATACTAGTGATTTTTTTAAGAAACAAATTTTTTGGTGACTAGTTTAAAATAAGAGCAAATTAATGTTAGTTCTACTTTTTTTTACTTCTGCTTACGCTATATATTTAGCGTTTTAGAAAGTCCAATGTCGACAAAACCTTTATGACACCTTTAAGTAAATATTTGCCTGTGTGAATTTTTGCTTGTAAATCGAACACTATATGAATCCGTAGTCCATTCTCTTCCAATTTTTGTTTCTATATTAAAAAATCCCGATTGTTTTCCTTAATGCTTTTAAGGGTTATCTCTAGTTTGTTGAATTGATGCAAACCTCATAGCTTGAATTTTATTATTTTATATTTATTGTCTGGGGTATTAAGTTTCCTTACACATTTCACAAAAAATATAGTCCTTGTCTATGATGTAGACATCGTATAAAATGCTGCACCCTGAAAAAAAAGTTGGCAGAACTGTCTTGTTTCTGTCACTTGAAGATTGTTAAAAATATAACCTGAAATTTTTAGTTGTCAAAAGTTTGTTTACCGGGTAGTAACAACAATAGAGAGTGTAAATACTAATATATTTTGAGTGAAAGACTAGTAAACTTTAGTTTTAGGTTAGTTTGTAGGTTCCTGTAACATTTATATTTTATTGCAGATTAAGGAATTTAGTCGGACCAATAGCTACACTCACGATGCTGAGAAATTACGTGCCAAATCCTCATGGAAAGCGATATAAGAAACATGAAAAAGTGCTTTTAGAGCAGGCGGTGGATGCTGTGTTTAAAGGGATAAGTTTGCGAGAAGCGGGAAGGGGTTTTGGGTTCCATTTCACAAAAATAGGCCAATATATTAGTTGTTAAATGACAAGGTGGACAAACTGCACAGATTAAGTACGAGGAGGAATTAATAATAGATCGTTAAAAATGCGTATTAAAAGAAGCGAGGATTCAAGAACCCAGAAAGAGTCATGAACTCATCGAAATCGTCTACTTCCACAATGTTTGTTGAGTCTGAAGATGGTGAGTATCTTCCTTTCTATGTAGTGTACAGATCTACACATTTGTACGACTCTTAGATAAGCGGTGGACCGAAAGGAACTTGTTATAACAGGAGCCAGTTAGGATAGTTTGACAGCATTAGCTTTGATGGCTGGGTTAAAAAGGTTGCTGTCCCTTTTTTAAAGAAGAAAGGTGGAAAAATTCAATTCAGCAACCTGTTTGTTGATTCCATTAAGATATGCAAAGAACACAACATTGATTTTGTCTTTTTACCGGTAAATTCGACCCACCTCACGCAACCAGTTGATGTTGCGTGCTTTCGCCCACTGAAAACTGGATCGTGTAAAATCGGAGTGGAAAGTGGGACCTGGGCGAACAGCTGCAACGATACAAAAAAAAATTGTTTTTACTAACACTATCAAAGTGTCAAACCTGAAATCCGGATTTGCCAAATGCGGAATCTTCTAGAAATGCTTCCTCCAGATATAGTCAGTGTCGACTGTGACACCCCAGATCATATCGATAATTCCCTTGTAAGCTTACTGAAAATAATGCGATATGGTGATACAGATTGGAAAAAATCTCAACAACGAAAAAAGAAAGTTCAAGTTGACCCGGAAAGAAGCGTCACTGTTAACTTACCTGACTCAGAACTTGAAAATTTTTCATCCGAAGTAGATGATCCGGATATGACACTTCCTTATACAAGACTTCCCAGTACAACGCTTCCCAGAAGTGGGAGCTCAACAAATGATGAGAGTGACTCTAATGAAGATGTTCCGTTGTCAACCATAAAGGCAAAAATCAAAGATGCTAAAAAATTTGACAAGAGTAAAATTCAAGTAGGTGATTGGGTTCTCGTGGCCTTTGCCCCCTTCACAAGTAAAGCGGGATCATCCAAAACTTGCGATTATATTTGTAAAATACAAAGAAAATTACGTGACAAAAGCTTTGAAGGTTCTTTTTTTAGACTTAATTCACCAGAGACGACAGAGGATTTGTTTATGGATATCATGATATTCCCGACACCACCTTCAATGGGTGAATAGCTACACCCATGTTTTTTTTAAGTATAAACATTTCTTTTTCACTTTATTTCTCTAGAAGAACATGTTAGTCTATACGGGGACCATTGTTTTAAGTACAAGATAGATTTTCTGTTAAGCCGGAGTAAAAAGATACCGAGGTTTAAATTTCAAAGTCGTAGCTATCACCCCGTTTTAAAGTACCTAGTACAAACATTTGTTATTTCAATGAATTTGTTGTTAAAACCTATATCTAAATTTGTTAATAATTTTTAATTTATTTCTTGATCTCGTAATAATAGTTGTCTAAATTGGGGGGTTGTATAATGTTTTCAATCTGGTTTTACGGATATAGTTAAACTAATTTATCCATCAAGGCGCCTTGGTATTGTTCTTTGATATTTTAGCTTTTTGGGCCTAGAGTACCTATTCTAGAACTAGAAACCTTTTAAAAAAGTACGTGTTTGGTGAGCCCTTTTGCGTGTGATAAATAACTAAAAAATTTGAAAATATGTACCTTGTTATTTGTATATGCTGTTGTAACCCAGAGTATAGTTTAAAAATATTTAAGATATATTTAATCATTTGATTAATTTCGCTCTTCTGCTTCTTTTCAATTTTTTCTAGAAACATTCGCAATAATTTATACCTCATTCTTAAAACAAATCCGCCACGAATCTTGTCCCCGAAAATTCTGACAAGGGTAAATTGAGATGGACACAGCGAAATAATAAAGATATATTAGTCTCGACAACAGCTATAAGGGATATAGGGCCGAAATCCAAACAGGTATTGTATTGAGTTTTGAATTATATAACGCCTGTAGAAGACATACAATAATAGATTTGTTTTTAAATTTTTTAAACTTTTACGCTTTTGCTATGCTGGATTGCATAAATGGTAAGAACTGTAAGAACTATACCAAAGGTTAAATAGGGGTCAAGTAGCTAATATTCGGAACGGATGGATGAATTCCGAGTTATACGCAAAAAAAAAACGAAATTAACCGAGAAAGAAAATCAGGTTTTAAATCTAACTTTTAGTTTAGTAGAATAATTATCGGTAATTTTTTTAAATGCGGACTTAGATGTATCAAGTATGTAAATTATCAGCTTAAATCGGCCTTGTTTTGTTAGTCCAAATATCAAACCTAAATATTTAGTATAAAACTAACAAGATGTGCTCTTTTTGCCTACCACGGATCTCAAATATGTTAATAATTATTTATCTGCCTATAAAAATGAATGCAGGCTTAGGTAATGGAAAAAAGAGGTGTCTCCAGATAAATAAAATACAAAAAGTTTTGAACTACCAAGAGCCACCAAAATTTTGATCTTTGTTCTAGATTTCCGAGTACCAGTATTTAAATGGATAGATTGCCCATTACCTTTTAAAATTACTAAAAATATTAAAGCTTTCTTTATTACTTCCCTCATAAAAGGGGAGTATTGTAATCGTAAAAAATTCACCTTCCGAGATTTTTTTCAGATCTTTATCTTTCAAGATGCCTTAAAACATGTTTTCGCAATTCCATCGGTCTGTCTGCCTGTTCGCGGCATAACTAAAAAACTACTTACCAGATTGGCCTCAAATTTTGGTCAAAAATTAAAAGTCATATGAGGATGAGCTGGTAACATTTTGGTAAAAATATATTATGGCAAAACAAAATATGTGAACTGTTAAAAAAATTACGTATCCAATTTATCTCAAATTTTGCACAAAAGTTAATTATTATGTAGGAATCCACTGGTAAAGTTTTGGTGCGAATCCAAAATGGTGGAACAAAATGGCGGCTTAATAAAATATTTAAAAATTCAGCCTGAAAAAAATACTTAATGGACTGATTTCAAATTGTATGCTGTAACTAACTGTGGTATAGACATGAACTAGTTAAATTGCGGTACTAATTCAAGATGGCGGAACAAAATGGCGGCCAA
The DNA here is from genome assembly GCA_030620095.1 of Kuschelorhynchus macadamiae. Taxonomy (NCBI): domain Eukaryota; kingdom Metazoa; phylum Arthropoda; class Insecta; order Coleoptera; family Curculionidae; genus Kuschelorhynchus; species Kuschelorhynchus macadamiae. Next base: position 258,941 of record JAUTXW010004486.1, on the reverse strand, counting down.
AGAATGTTTGTAATCGTGAAAAAATCTCCCTCGCAAGTTTTACATATTTTCACATTTCAGCGTCTCTACATGCCAAAATTAAGCTTTATCAATTCCGTGGGTCCGTCTGTCGATTTGTCTGTCCGTCTATCGGTTCGCAGCATAGCTTAAAACTACTTATCAAATCGACAAATTTAATTAAAAAATTAAGGAATATATGGGGCTGATATGGTAATATTTAGCGTCCCTAGATGCCAATAAATTCATTTGTCTGTCTGTCGGTCTGTCTGTTAATTCGCAGTGTAGCTAAAAACTACATCCGATTGACTTCAAATTTTGATAAAAAGATTAATGATCTGGTATTATTTTGGTAAAAATCTAATATAGTAATAATAATAATAATAATAATAATACATTTCTTTTATTGTTTTTTTTTACAAAACATACAAATGTATACAGTTAGACTAAAAGAAAAAAATGACAGAAAGCGAGGCGCGGTCTAGCCGAGAAAGCTATTCTATTGAACCTGGCTCGCTGATTATGTTAAAAAAAATTCTTTAGAAATTGTAGTAAACGGAAAAACTAATTTAGAAAAAAGTGGTAGTAAATAAAGTTGGGAGCCTCTCCTGTACCTGCCCACAAGGAAAACACGAAATCCAAAAGAAAAATGAACAGTTGAGAAACTTATTTCAGTGTTAACAAGATATTTCTTTTATTGAAGTTCATCATCTGGCAATGAGTTGTATAATTTTATACCGTTATAAGTAAACGACCTTTGAAACATGGCACTCTGATGATGAGGTAGTGTAATTTTGTTCCGAAATCTAATCTTTAGAGAGTGAATGTCTGCTCGAAACAAAAACTTATTTCTTAAAGATGATGGTAGAATTTTATTATTAAGAATTTCCATTAAAAAATTACCTAAATGTAGAGATCTACGGTTATCCATTTTTAACCAGTTTAGTTCATTAAAAGTATGAGAAATATGATCAAATTTTCTAAGACCGAAGATAAGTCTAGAACATGTGTTTTGTAGTTTCTGAATCTGATTTTTATCTGCCGCGTTTAGACAAGGGCCGTAAACAAAATCACAATAATTAAAGTTTGACAAAACTAGTGAATCACAACGCATCTTGCGTAAAGATAAGCTAGTATCTTCAAGGATAAATATGATCTTTTAATTGTTACATTTTACGTGCAGAGGTGACCACAGGAAGCCTAAAATTATTAATATTAACATTCATACTTTGTTCTAAAAAGTCTCTTCTGTTTTTAGAGCCAAACATCATCAAAAATGATTTTAAAGGATTAAGTTTTAGATTGTGAAGACAATTCTCTCAATACATTTAAATCTTCGTTTATTGGATTTGATGTGTTTAGAAAGTCCAGATGATTAAAATGGTAGTAAATTTGCGTATCGTCGGCGTATTTTTGTTGCGTTTTCTTAAACCATATCTAATATTTTTTTTGTTAAAAATTCTTGGCTACTGGTTTATTTTCTTTAAAGAATTATTTAATTCCTTAACGTTTCGCGCTTCAAAGAGAGCTTTTTCAAAAGGATATTATTGGCCTACAATAAATACAAAACTATAAAACATCGATTGACACACTAAAAACTATTACAATATAAATATATATATATATATATATATATATATATATATATATATATATATATATATATATATATATATATATATATATATATATATATATATATATATATATATATATATATACAACAGGAAACATTATTTTCTTGGGTCTAGGTTAATAGTAAAACACAATTTATCATATCAAGTCAACCTTTGCTCATTGTGTTGAGCTTTCTCAAGACTTTATTGAAGTTTGCTTGATCTCTGAAAAATATTTTTTTCGTTAAAACAAAAAACACAGGAAAAATATATACAAAGACGCAAACCTTTTATACATACTAAAAATATTAAAGGGTTTAAAAATATAAAATTGTCATATAATAATATCAAATCTAAAACTTATTTTTTTATATTTTTCATTTTTTTTATAGAAGAAACACCCTTATGATATTATAATGTCATGATAAAATATATTATGTATGTTACGTTTGGTAAATAAAATGTTTAGTTTTGACAAAACACACATATTCAAAGACACAAGTTTAAGACACATCTATCCATTAAATACTCAATTTTATGGTGCGCACCTTGGATAAGCAATTTATATTGCATTGCGTTTTTCCTCTGATAAAAATCAGTTACCCATACTATATCTCCCTGAAGATGAAAAATATCTGCATACTTAATCTGTAATTTTAATTGGCCAGTAAGCTAAAAGATTATATTCACAATATAAAGCTAAATGACTCTCCTCTTGTTGTGAACCTCTTGTTGTGAATAAGACGATGATCTCTTATCTCTTTGTTTTGTCATATTAATTTTTACTGTTTTGGTGTTTCTGTGATCTCATAAATCAAATAATCAGTAAATAGAATAATTAATTTCCCAGAGAAGATAGATAGGAACCCAACATGGACGAGATTGCCAATAAATTACTCTCCGCCCCGTTACAAAATACAGAATTTTAGCCTAACGCGATGTGTCATATAAAATTTTGAGAAGGTAGTCTACCAAAACTGTAATTTCTCTACTACACTAAATAAAAATTAAAATAAACGAAATTTTACAATTATTTTTACTATTGGTAATAGATTTTTTTAAAGTAGTTGGAAAAAAGTACCGTCTATAGAGTAACAATTCATACTTATATGTATTTTCAAACTGTAAGATGTTATTTCACCAAAGTAAAAATACATGAATATTTGTGAGTTTACGATGAAAAGTTTCGGTTAAGAGAATTTAATCGTCATATTGCGTCACGTGGTCTATTTTGCGACCTAATACGTATCCCTTTAAACACTTATTGGAATGGATATGTAAAAAGCCTCGTTATGACTATTGGAATGTAAATAGCAAAATGTTTACTCATTACAGTCAAGATTACGGGTAAAAATGTTATTTCTAGGAGTCACCACTTCTAATACACAAGGCGGGTGTTAGGTAATAGTAAAGCAATTATTTACTGTTTAGCTGGAAATTGCAATTTTGTAAATGGTAATAAAAATAAATTTTCTATCGTGAATATAGTTATATTTGGCATTATTTCCATGAAAAGTTGTAAAAAATTTACCATAAATTAACCATAAATCAATAAGTTTAAATATTATCTAATGTGTATGTTGGTTCGTAGGTACTGAAGGTACAAAATGCTTTAAAGAATATATATGGGAGAAATGAAGTTTATACATCAGCCTCATTCATTCACAGTTTTAAATTGTGTTTAGTCTACTTATGTATTAGAAAAAGTTACCGAAATTTTTCAGAGCTTTCGATACATCCAGATACATGTGCTTAAGAAGGCAATGTTTCCCTAGAAAAGTAAAAAGTACTTATAGAAAATGTAGAAACTCAGCAAACCTACTATTTATAAAAGTATAAAAAAATTGAATAATTAAGAATATTAGGTTTTAAAAACGGTAATAACAAAATGGATGATTATCTCTCTCTAAATTTAAAGATGCTGCCAATTATTATCTTCGATTTTAGGTGGACTTTGCAATAATTGTGGATATTTATATCGGTGGCAAATTCTTTTGTTTTGTAAAGAAGTTGGATGTAATCCCGTTTTATTCGAGTTTAATTTCAGTTGTTCCACTGGGATCATACTTAAAACATGTAATATCGTTTATTGAGGGATATCTTTGATGTTTAGGCGAGAACAGTCTTTGAAAAGTTAGTATTCGAGCCTCACTTGTTACTGACTCATAATCAGTCGGAAAATGAATTTCGGTTTTGACTACCGCAGCAAAGAATACGATAATGGGCTGTGGATGTTAAAAGACTCTTATAAATAATAAATTATACATCTTTCAAAAGTAGAAGCTATACGTTTACTTTGATGTTCCACAAACAAGGAGCAAAGAATGTCTTTGGTTTTTGGGTTAAAATCGTTAAAACTGTGACAGCATAACTTAGTTTTAAAATAAATTGTGATTGTCAATAGAAAAGGATATAGCCTAACTGCTTGTCAGTCTATAATAAGGGTAATGAGATTTTCCTTTTCAGGCTCAATTTTATTATTTATTTTTGTCTCTCTAGCTTTATTTGTTTTCTCTAGATGTCGTTTAATCTCCTAAAATATTTCCCTATTTAAAGGAAAAACAGGTATTGCACTGATCCTTCTGAGGCCTTACAAGGATAAGTTTTTCAATCTAAAGGATTCTGAAAAATATTTTGCCTAAAGAAGTAAAAAAGCTTTAAAGGTGTGACATGTTATGAAAACAATTCCATCATATAGCACTTCACTTTTACTTGACGGTTGTCGAAAGTCGTAATGTATGCTATAAGATGTAGCAATACTACAGCTGGTTATAATATTTTTAAAAAATGTCAGTTTAATTGAAACGTTTTCTCTTCAAAAATGGATTTTCAGTCTCTAAACGATTTTTTTTATTTTGATGAACATAATTTAACATCGAACCATCCATCAAAACCATAAGGATATTATACGAGACAAAAATGTCCGAAGGGATATTAATATTCTTATTTTGGTCATTGCTTTCTTTTTTAAGTGTATTATTACTTTTGTTGAAATTTGTGGGTTAAAATTTAAATTGCAATCTACCATACGAATAATACGTTGAGTTCATCTATTTGGCTAGTTAAGCCTTGCTCAATCGAATGCAAATCCCCCTATCTGAAAAAAAAATAAAGGTTATCATTTCGAAATAATTAAAGACTTTAAAATCAATAAAGGTGCGTTCTATTTTACTATTTTGATAACATTTTAATTAATATAACCTATTTAATCTCGATTTTTCCACACAAAATACATCACAAAACTGGACAACGTTCCGTGCAGTATTAACCTACTATTGCAACTGACATGATAGGAGGTTTTACGATTAGTTTTTCCCTTTATTTTAAGTGGGAGAAATTACAAGTTTAAAATTACTTAGAATGTTGAACATAGAAGAGTTCTAGGAACGACGTGGTTTTATGCTTAAGATTATCAATCAGTTTAAATTTTATTTTGACAAAAATGGCAGATAGTAAATATTGCCAGGTCACCATTTGCGTGAAATTACACTTATTTTTTAAAATAGAAATGAATCGTTCTTTGTTAACTTTGGATAGATAATTTTTTACAGTGAAAAGTTGAAAGTTTATTTTCACTTTTACATTTTTAACTCATAGCAACCATAATTTAAGTAGGGCACCGCAAAAAAGTTATCTATTATGGAAATCTATTAAATTTTAGTTATTTTTAATTTATATTAAATTATGTTTTTCCTTTGCTTGAAAGAAAATATTAAAAAAGTAATTTTTTGTTGTTTCATATCAGACCTGTACCTGTAACTTTTCCTAAAACAATTTCATATTATAAAGAACACATTGTACATTTTTAGCGTATTTAAAAATATGCAATCTTTTATCGCATTACAAGTAAAAATATTGTAAAATGTAAATAGTATTAATTTTATAATGTATTATGTCAATAATTGTATATTGCCAGTTTAAAATCGGAATATTACTCACGTTAGTGAAACATTGCATTTTAAACGATTTACATAAAATATGTCTAATCACATATTCAGAAAGTAAAATTATAATTCTTCACGTATGTACAGTGTGCGATAAACCTATCCTGATAACATTTTAAACGTTAAAAACCTTTTTTACCAAATTGTAGGATTATATTTTTTTTTCTAGTTATTCAAAAAATAAAGTCTCTCAATTTTGAAAGATATCACCATAAGTTGTATTTTTTAAATGGCCTCTTCGTGCTGGTTAAAAATACAGGGTTATTCGAACGAAATTCATAGCTTCTTTATGAGTAATTTTTCACAAAAACGCTAGAACACGTGAAGTGGTTTAAATGGTTATTTTTTTTGTAATATTTTCAGCCCCCCCCTGCAACCCTTAATTTATTTAATTTAAATTTATAAATAACTCCATAAAAAGAAATCCAATGGTGTAAGGTCCGAAGACCTTGATGGCCATTCAATGGGACCCCGTCGACCTATCCATCGATTGAATAAATTTCGTCAACTACCTACGGACATTTATATCAAAATGCGGTGGTGCGCCATCTTGTTGAAAGTATATTCTTTCACGGAGAATATCCGGATCACCCCCGTTAGGAAAAATTACTGATAATGCGGGTATTAAATCGAATGAGATAGGGGAAATCTAAGTAACGCTCAGCAGTAAGATTTTCTTCAAAGAAATATAGTCATAAAATTAGGTTGTTTATTATGCCAGCCAACACATTGACTGTTTGGGGATGTTGTGTATGTCCCTCACGTATCCACACCGTGAATTTTGACCAGATCAGAATCAATAATTATGTCTATTCATGATTTCATTTAAATAAGATATAGTCTCATCGGAGAAGATTAGTTGAAGAATGTGAACTTTCTTGTACTGATAGGTGCCTATCATGTCTTTTGTCTTGAGTTAAAGCGGGTGGTCGGCCCGTTTTAGGTAACTCCGTAACCGTCCCAAGCTCTTCAAATTTGTGAAATATCCTACGCACACTTGAACTCGTAATTGTATTCTCGAGATACCTTTCATTGAACAACACACAAACATCATCCTGGCTCCGTACTTTGTCTCCACAACCCATCAATATCTAAATTTCGATACGCTGCCTTTCTGAGAGCACCATATTTCAAAAATGTCAAAGCTTACAAGCAAATTATCAACCTGAAAGAATAACTGAATTTATTATTTTGTGTGTAGGTATTTGTCTAATAAACAACCAAATGTGGGAAAACCCTGTCCTAGAATTTCAAGAATTTGAGTACATTTTTACCTGCATTTTGCAGAGTAAAAACTTTAAACGTTAAAAAGTTGCTTCTTAACGTATGGGGCAATAATATATACCACTATTTACGTTTAATCAATCTTCTCAAGACAATTCAATGACATTTTCCCAAGTCACTGGGCAGGTTGATAACACAGGGTCTAATAATTGATGGCAGTCAAAGGTCGTTTCCCATTTCATTATAAGGATCTACTTTGATAGTTAATTTTAATTAAAAACTTATGTGGACAAGTTTTACTGTAACGAAATGAGCAGACCCCTAATTTGTTTCTAGTATCGGATTCAGTTTTAGAAGACCTTTTTATAGAGCTTCACATGACCTAGGTTGCCATTTGAAAAAAAAAATTGGAGTGCCTACAAATTAAGAAGTTGCATGAAGGGAGCTGAAAATATTACAAAAAGACGAACAACCATTTAAACCCCTCACGTGTTCCAACGTTTTTGTAAAAAATGACTCATACAGAAGATCTGAATTTTGTGATTTCTTTTGTACAACCCTGTATATCAGTTTTAATATATGTATTTTTAAAAACACCCGAGAAAGTTAAGACTACACTTTGTAATACAGCTTTTTCCGTCATTCTCTAACACATTGCCTCTTATGGCAGGACTTTTCTTAAAATTTTCTGGTGTTTTTAGAGATAGAGTTATTAATTCTGGTATATTGGTAATCAGGAAGAAGAGGCTATTTTATGAGCATATAATGTACAGGGTGCTTTTTTTTCGTTGATATTATAGGGTATAGGCTGAACGGTAGGAGATACAAAAAATTAAGATACGTGTTCCGTTCTCTTCTTTAGTGTTTAGTTTAATATCCCGGTCAGATCTACGCTAACTGGATTAGTTTAGAAAATACAGAGTGATTCTCAAAATCTCCCGTTTCTTATCTTGTATTACTCGGTTATTTATGGAGATAAAAAAAGCTTTAAATACAAAAGTTTTATGACATCTTACGGAGAATCCAGCGGCGTACTTAACAAAATATAGATGTTTTAATTTTTGAGATGTTATCAAAAGTAGCATTTTCTTAAATGGGACACCCTATATCGAAGTATCTAGAAAAATTGCATTTTTTCTTGCGATTGCAACAATATATAATACTTAATTTTTTTTGTCTTAAACACCTAAAATACCAAAAAAACATTTTTTTTTTAGTTGGCCATGGATTGAATCATTATTCTTTTATTTTATAATAGGTATCTTAAAAACTCAGTTACCAAGAATATTGAAACAATGATAAACGAAAACATCTACAAAATATTATAATAACAACTCAATAATTATCTTGAATACCTAACGATTAGCATAATTGTTTAATCACAAAACGTGCTAAAATTTTCTTCCATTCTGCTAGGTACATTTTTGAAATTTGCTTGCAACTGAACCAGTGGCGTTATAAATATGAATATTATACATTCTTCAAATGCAATTAATAAAAGTTGCTCTAAGTATTACTTCGGGTTTTATATACTTCATCCTTTATAAATCTCCAAAAATAAAAGTCTAGTGGCGTCATGGTCCATCCGTACCAAGTTAAATTTCACAGAAATTTGTAGTTAATAAGTTCCTTACCATATGGCTGTTATGGGCTGGGGCATCGTCTTGTTGTAGATAAACATTATTTCTTGCAGCTAATGGCATGTTACCTAACTCGTTTATTACACCTTCTTCCAAAATTTGAATCTATTCTTAAAAATTAAAATTTTCATTATAAATCTTGTAGTTAAGACTCTATTTTGATATAGGGCCACCCACACATGGAACCCAAAACGTCCTTGTAGTACCCTAGCGGCGGTCTAATGAGGATTTATGTTTGATCAATATATATTGTTATGTTGATTAAAAATTCCTTTGGTAGATATAAAAGCTTCGTCAGTCCATATTACATTTTGAAAAAAATTGGGATTCCGATTAATCTGTTGCAAATACCAATTACAAAATTCTAAACGCCGTTCTTCATCTTCAGGGTGTAAGTTATAAACTTTCCTTACTTTATATGGTTTACACTTATGCTTTTTTAACGTTTTTAGAGCTTTAGATTTACTTATGCCAATGTCTTTATCAATATTACGGCTAGATACTGTCGGATCAGCAGCAACACAAGCTAATATATTTATTTCATCTCTTTCTCTATTTTCCTTATTGTAACTCTTAACTCTTGGTTTTGCTAATGATCCATACGCACTTAAATTGTCATATAATCTTTAAAATATTCGTTTGTCTGGCTGCCATCGTTCCGGGTAACGCTCAAAATATAGGTCTAAAGCTTCGTCTTTATTTTTATTACTCTGAATATAGCACTCAAACATGTTTAACTTTTCGCAGTTTTGAAAAACATTAATTTTGGACACCTTTTTTTAAAAAATATAATCGAAAACTGAATTTGACAATCAATACTTAATTGTTATTTAATTTTATGATATGTAAGCAAACAAAAACAAACGCCTAGAGAATTCAGTCTATAGCCAACTAAAAATAAATGTTTTTTTTGTATTTTAGCTATTAAGGACAAAGCAAAATATTAAGTATTATACGCTGTCGCAATCGCAAAAAAAAATTCAATATTTTCTAGAAACTTAGATATAGTGAGATTTTTTCAGTAAGTACAGTAAAGTACTTTGCTGGATTCTATGTAAAAAGGTATAAAACTTTTGTATTTAAAGTTCTTTTGTATCTCCATAAATAACCGAGTAATAGAAGATAATAAGAAACGGGAGATTTTGGAAATCACCCTATACCTTCTAAATCATTCCAGTTAGCGTAGATCTGATCGCTCCATTAAACTAAACAGTAAAAAAGAGAACCGGACACCTAACTTAGTTTTTTGTATCTCTTTCCGTTCAGCCTATACCCTATAATATTAACGAAAAAACAAAACAGGGTAACCCATTTAAAAAAATACAGCTTATGGTGGTATTTTGTAAAATTAATACTGTTTTTCTTATAACTACAAAAAAACATTTTTGGTTTTTGTTCGTTCCGATAAGTTAAAAAGTGATTAACGTTTAAAATGCTCTGAGGATAGATTGATCTCAGTGTACATACCAAATTTCAAAACCATTCAAAATAACCAGCGATAATCTAATGTGAATTTGTCAAATTTGCTTTGTCAGTTTTGTTGTAATCAGTGACAATAAAGAATCACACTTGACGTAATTATTTACATTTTATTAACACAATAATAATTATTCTTAACAATTTGATAAAGTGTAGGTGTTTTAAATTCCCAATGAGAAATATGTTCGTAAAAAGTTTTATACTTAAAACAAAATATATTTAATAATTATTATTAATGTTGATGTTTCCAATAAGTATAGAGTAATATTTTAAAAGTTATAAAATTTCATGGTCAAAGATAGAGTGTTTAGTGACTAGAGATAAGAAGACCAGAAATAGACAGATTTTATATATCGGTAGATTGTGTCTAATTATTGAGATTTAGGTTTCCTCCAGAAGGTATACAGTATAAGTAAACTAAATAGTAAGAGCGTGCGTACAAAATTAGTGTACAAATAAGCTTATTAATATGCCACTCGGCAAGAAGCGCTAAAATTAAATTTTATATTCTCTTATTTCCAATATTCACTTATGCAAATTATTAAATCAAGATGTTTAATTGCTTTGTTTTAATGAGTTGTTTATTTGAATATCTGCCGAGTGGTTTATACTTAGCAAATTCTTGAGCGAATTCTGGTTCTAACAACACTGTAAGCTGAATGCCTTAATTGAATTTTGTTTACAAAATAAATGGATCTCCTTTTATACAGCATTAATGAGGTACTTTGAATGAAATTAGAAGGCAGGATCTTTCGTTCCACAAACTTGAATATAAAGGATTATGAAATTACGGCCTTGACTGAACCTAGGGATTTGCAATTTTATGTTATTTTTGATATATAAATATATGTTTGCACATTATCAATGAACAGCATATTCGGTAGCGTTGTGATATTTTAAAGAAAAATTGTTTAATATTATTTTATTCTTAGCCTTTCAATCTAGTGTTTAGAAGTGTGCAAAAAATATGAAAGAACATGTTCTTACTCCATATTTAAACTGCTTCTACTTAGTTTATAGTTGGATATGGAGAAAAACTTTTCAGATTGATTTCAAAGTTGTATGAATTTACCTAAATTGCCGCGGGCCTCTTTTAATCTATAACATATATTTTTTAAATGACTCAGCCTACTTAGTTTAATGAGAGATCCGCGTCTAAAACTGGTTTTAGTTGAAGTACGACAATAAATTATGGAAAATGACGAATCTCGTTAAAAATTGTACAAAAAATGCTATTTTCAAAAATATATAGTTTGCCTATATTTTCTCCAGTCACTTTCGATTTTAAAAAAATGAGATACTCAATTTATACGAAATTAAACGCAGTAGCCTTGGATATCAAGAACTAAATATGGTATGCTATCAAATTTATATCGTAAATGTCAAATGAAATTATTTGGTGAAAAACAAATGGTTTACACCGAAGAGGAAAAATATGAAATAACTTATTTTATTGCAGAAATGTTCCTGCATTTCAAGCAGAAAAAATCTATAAAATTATGATAAAGTACCATTGCACAATATTGCGCTGGTTCATAATTTTTTGGCATGGCTTATAGATTGGCAGATAGGAAGAAAATCAGTGACCCCTATAGTCCAGATTTTTTATGGAACTGTCTAAAAAGCGAAAGGTATAGAGAAATAAGTATTTAATGTTTTAAAAGCTACAATTTTAAACTGTGTAAATATTAAAGGCAATTTTCATTATACTATAAACACTATTAACAATAATTTAAACGGCGACTACATGGATCGTATTCTTAATAACTATGAGCATTTTATAGAACCTGCAATTTTCTAAAAGTAACCCGGAATTTAAATAGCCTTAACTTGTAAGCAAAATCGCTGTTTATAAATGGTTTTTTTACATTTTGTAGGCTTATATTTTAATGTGTGGTCTAAGATTTAAGATTTGCTATAGTCTGCCATATACGATGGGTAAAATAAAAGTAGAATTATTTACACGAATTTTGTCGAGTGTGAGATTTTGCAAATATGAAATTATTTTAATTTTATGTATTTTCATAATAAGTGGGTTCTTAGGAAAAAAATGAATCAAAATTCTCAGAATTTTGATTAATTTTTTTTAAACACAGATTTTTTCCTTTAAATTAAACACTCTTATTAAAAAGACTTTTTTTGTCGTTTTGGTTTCCCCAAGAAAATTTTCAAAAAAAAATAATTACGAGCTTAGCTTTCTAAATGTTAATTTTACCTCAGGCGCGTACCAATAAACTTTTTCTGACCGTGTTATATCTTTCTTATTCTCTTAAATTAGTTTTTGTATGCTGAATTCTGTAAAGGATATTTTTACTTTTCCTTATAATTTCTGAGAAAAGTTATTTCAAACCTCGAGACAGTTTTTTAATTTTATAGAATTGTTACCCATAGACTGAGTAATTTTGATTATTATTTTGAACTTAATTTTGTTAACACAAAAATTACTTAAATTAATTACCAATCCTAGGTACTTTTTTATTAAAGTTATACCTAATTGAGTATATTTTCTTCTTTATCAATTATATAGTTGTTATTAATACAATCTATATAGTTGCCGTTTAAATTATTGTTAGTAGCGTTTATAGTAAAATGGGAATTGCCTTCATTTAAAGTATTCATACAATTAAAAATTTTAGCACTTAAATTATTTAATGATCTACGTATTTCTTTATTATGTATATCCCCCACTTTTAGATAACTTCATAAAAACATTTAAGTGTGACAAATCTGAGCTATAGCGGTCACTAATTTTCTCCATTTATGCTAATCCATAAGCCATGGCGTTGGTTAAAAAATTACGAATCAGTGCTCCATTGCACGATGGTGCTTTATCATAATTTTTATAGATTTTTTTGTCGATTCGTTAAAATACTTGTTGGTATCAGCCACAGAATAAATGGGATTTTCTGTAGACAATAAATATAAATTACCATTTAAACTTAATGGTAGCAATAAACTTTAATTAAAGATGTAATTCTTCATCTTCGTTTTTCCGTACGGTTTTCATAACATTTTTCGTTCTTCGTGGTAATTTTTTACATGGTATAATGGTTCGGGTTGGCCCTAACCTTTAAAGGCGTAAAATGTTTTATTGTGCTTGCGCTACATGAAAAGATGGCAGCAAGCATGGGGCAGAAATGATTAAAGAGGCTGAAGCAGTTGTAGTCCCCAAACCTAAAATTCTATTCAGTATGAACTTTACAAACAGAATAATGCCTGATGAATGGAATGCGACCGTTGTAGTTATTTTATTTAAGAAGGAACCTCATAAACTACTCACTTGAATAATTACAAAGAAACTAGAACTCTATCAATTACCTTGAACAGCCTGCATTTCGAAAGGAATATAGTGCTTGCGATCATCTTCTTACTGTGAAAACCTTCAAAAAGCAACAGAATACATCTTACCCCTATAAATGGCATTCGTCGACTGTGAAAAGACATTCGATTACATAGAACATTGGACGATCATGGGCGAACTGGACAATGCAAGCATCCTTACATGAACTTAATCAAGAATATTTACAACAAAGCGCGATCAGCAGTCGACATAGACGAAACCAATATCTTTCCAAAAATAGAGGCATACGACAGGATGACACCATCTCCCCGCAACTCTTAAATTCAACTCAGAAAAAGATATTTAAAATGATGATGACTGGGAGAAGTGAGGAACCAACATTAACGATGAAAGATTAAATTACTTTAGGTTCGCAGATGCCATCGTGCTATTGGCGGAATATGAGCTTAATATAGTAGACATGCTAAATGAGCTAACACTGGAATCGAAGACTATTGGTTTGAAAATGAATATGACGAAAATAACAGTCATGAGCTCTATAGAAATGGACATAACGATCGAATCGAGAAAATAAATCTATCGAGATAGATAGACGAGTTCAATTAGTATGGCAGCTTGCGGAAAGCTAAAACATATACTATCAAAAATCTCAGAATTAAATTATACGACACGTGTATTCCACCAGTTATAACATACGGGCAGAACATGGACAAAAAAGAAAATTGGGAATTAAACACAATAATGTTGAATTATGCAGGCCACATGGTAAGAATGACAAAAATAGATGAAATGCAGAAATTATGAACTTAAGACCATGGGTCGGGGGAAGATCTACAGAAAGAGTTATCATGAAATAGCAAGATGATCTCCAAAAGGACATCAGGAGTAGTTTGGTACAGAACTGCCTCAAATAAGGCTAGATGGAATGAGCTGAGAGAGGCATATGTTCAATCGTGGACGCAAGAAGGTTAAACATAAACTACTGTACAATTAAAGTGAAATTTTTTAAAATTCAACCCATTTAAGTGGCTATAATTTGTAATAAATAAATACTTTGTTTACAAATGGTTCTTTACATTCTGTAAGCTTATGTTTTGTTAATATTCCTGTAATGTCTAAGTTTAAAGATTTGCTTTGGTCTGATATATAACAGCGGTATAATAAAAGTAGTATTTTTACACAAACTTTGTCAAGAGCAGGATTTGGCAAATCTGAAATTATTTAGATTTTATATATATTTATATAATAATAATAAGTGGATTTTTAGGTAAAAACTTATTTATCAAAATTTTGATATCTGATTTATTTTTTTGTTAAAATACATATTTTTTCCTTTAAATTAAACACTCTTATTAAGAAGACTTATTCTTTAATTGTTTTGGTTTACCCAAGCAAGTTTTCAAAAAAAAATACAAGTTTGCCTTTCCGAATATTAATTTTACTTCAGGGGAGTACCAACAAACTCTTTAAGACAGTATTATATATTTCTTGTTTTCTTAAATTAGACTTTCTCTGCTAAACTCTGTAGATGATATTTTTACTCTTCTTTATTATTTTTAAAAAAAGTAATTTAAGACTGAAATATTTTGATTATTTTTTTCAATTCAATTTTGTTACCACAAAAATTATTTCCTTTTAAAATTCTAGGCACATTTTAATTAAAGTTATACCAAAGTAAGTATATTTTCTTTTTACAGTAGGTCTTCATTACCGAGAGTCCAAAAAAATATGTAATTATTATAACCTTTATACAGGGTGGGGCACAACTTACACGTCCGTCTCTAACTACTGAACGGTACTTACTTTGAACTTTGCATGATATATGCAGATCAGACAGAGCTACAATTTTAAATTATTCTCAGGTATACAAGGTGCCTCCAATGCTATATTGCAATTAAGAGTGCAATTCCTTAAAATTCAACTTTAATGTAAATGGTTTGCTTGCAAACGTTTTCATACATTTTTTAGGCTTATGTTTTATTAAATTTTTGTGGAATCTGAATTTTATATGGTATTTAGAATGGAGATATCAACTTTTTTTTGTGCTTTCACACACTTTTATTCAAGATTTCTTGGCCGGAAAAGGATATATGTAGGAAAGCAGAAATACTTTATGTTTGCAGGAAAACGGCCTACGAAAAGAATTTGCTTTACAAACAGATATATAAAATAAGCATGCTCGATGTTAACTTGTTTTTAATGAAATGAAAGATTTTGACGATGTAGGTAAATTCCTACTAGTTTTATCTAAAAAATATTTTCTGTTTACAACTATAAAATCAATAGAAACTGTTTAATTAAGGCAATGCAACTAACTGTGACCAAATGGATTGATCTATGTGATGAGCAATTATAGAAATGAGCTACGTTATGGCCTATAAAATATATGTGCATGGTAAAAATATCTGCAGACCTAAATAGTTAATTTAATTTTTTCCACTTCGTTTCTAATATTTCATTATTTTATTTCTTAATTTATACAGTACGCAATTTACGTTAATAACTGACAATTTTAGTGTAAGACACCACTATAATAATTCATTTTTTTCCTAAGTCTTTTATTTCAATTTTCATACGATAAAACTGATATAAACGCAATTCCATTTAATAAATGATCTAGAGGCCACGAAACATAAGTCATCTTATCTAATAAAAGGCAAGAGAAGTTAGAAACTAATCGGACTTTCGTTTTTCCACCTGCTCGCAATATTCTATTATTTATTGTCATAAGAAACTCAGGAGTTTCCATTAAAACAGGTAGGTTTCCATACTACGCTTTTATAGTGTCCTGTAAAAAAACTGTTGTGTTTGTTTCCCGAATATATTAAAATACACATTAAACCATCCAATTAATTCAAAATTGGCAGAATTCAATTAATTAATTTAATGATACTGGGTGCGCCTTTTACGTTTAAGAAATCTATATTATCTTCTTTTCTAACGGCGACAAAACATTAAGTTATTTCATTTAGTTACTGTTGCCCCAGTAGTTCACTTCATGATATTAAACAAAATGCTTTGAAAATGTTCAGCTTTATTTGGCCATCAAGCTATCTAGCTAAAATACTAATTGCGACCTACCATGATAAACGCCGAACAATTTTCTTCTTTTCGCTAAATCAAGTTTAATTATTAAGTTTCTTTACCGAGAACTTCGGTTCACTGGATTTTCGTAAAAAAAATAGAAACTTTATCTTAAGGGTAATAATTGCAGTAAAAAAAAATGCATAAGATATTCTAATCCAATATTAATGAAATCGACAAGGAAAGCAGAAGGAGGTAATTCCTGAAAAATAGTTTTCTTTCTCTGAAACTGAAGCCAATGTACGGATTTTTACTTCTCTCGTAAAAGGGAAGTATAGTAATCGTGACATCACATCATCACATTTCAAGGTCCCTAGATGACGAAAAACATGTTTTCTCAATTCCGTTAGTCTGTCGCGACTGCGGCGCGGCGTAGCTAAAAAACTGATCGCCCGATTGACTTGAAATATTGGTCAAAAATTAAGAATCATATGACCTGGTGATATTTCGGTGAAAATCCAATATGGGGAAACAAAATGACGGTCTTGTGAAATGTTAAAAAAATTATTATTAAAAACTGCTGATCCAATTTATATCAAATTTTGCTGAAACATTAAGTATTATGTTGGAATACACTGGTAACAGTTTGGTACAAATCCAAGATGGCTGAAAAAATGGCGACTTAATAAAATATTTAAAAATTCAACCTGAAAAACTACTTAATGGGTTGATTTCAAATTATGTGCCATAGTATATTGGGGTATACGGGTCAACTAGCAAAATTGTGGTACTAATTCAAGACGGCCGAGCAAAATGGCGGCCAAATCAAATGTTTGTCACGTTTCAGCGTCCCTAGATACCAAAAAATATGTTTTGTTAATTCCGTCGACCCGTCTGTCGGTCTCTCGGTTTGTCTGTCTGTCACTTCGCGACATAGCTTAAATACTACTTATCCGATTGACTTCAAACTTTGACCAAAAATTAAGGTTCATATGGGGATGACCAGGTAATATTTTGGTTAAAATCCAATATGGCGGAACAATGTTAAAAAATTATTTAGAGTGGTGAATTACTCGGGGTTAACATCCAGTAAAAAAAACAATTCTTTTTTTAAATTGTCGATGTTTCGTAATTTTATTGTTGCATCCTCAGGACACATATATAGATCCTATATCCCGCATGAAACCAATATTATCAGTTTTTACTTTCTCTGTTGGTCCGCATATATATTTCCCAGATATTAAGTTTCTAAATGGTTTTCATTAACAATCCTTTTGTTATGTTAGCGGTGTATGATTTGGGGTCAAATTAAGGTTCATATGGGGATAACCAGGTAATTATTTGGTTAAAATCCAATATGGCGGAACAATGTTAAAAAAATTATTTAGAGTGGTGAATTATTCGGGGTTAACATCGAGTAAAAAAAACAATCCTTTTTTTAAATTGTTGATGTTTAGTATTTTTATTGTTGCATCCTCAGGACACATATATAGATCCTATACCCTGCATGAAACCAATATTATCAGTTTTTACTTACTCTGTTGGTCCGCATAGATATTTCCCAGATATTAAGTTTCTAAATGATTTTAGTTAACAATCCTCTTGTTATGTTAGCGGTGTATGATTTGGGGTCAGTTGACAGTTGACGTTTCGCAACTTTATTGTTGCATCCTCAGAACACATATAATCTATATCCTGCAAGAAACCCATATTGTCAGTCTTTGCCTACTCCGCTGGTCCGCAGATCTACACAGATTCCATATCCTACATGAAATCCATATTATCAATCTTTTTCTACTACGTTGGTCCGCAGTTATTTCTCAGATATTAAGTTTCTAAATGGTTTTCGTTAACGATCCTCTTGGTTTTATTTTAGAGTGGTGTATTATTTCGGCTTAGGATCCAGTAAAAAAAAACAAAAGTCTATTTTTAAATTGTCGACGTTTCGCAACTTAATTATTGCATCCTCAGGACACATCGATTTTATATGCTGCATGAAACCCATATTATCACAGTCTTTACCTACTTTGGTTCGCAGATATATTCTAGATATTAAGTTTCTATATCGTTTTTGTTAACGATCTTCTTGTTTTTATGTTAGAGTGGTGTAATTTTTGGGGTTAGGAAATATCTGCGAACCAGCGGAGTAGACTGATAATATAAGTTTCATGCAGGATAATACAAAATTTATATGTGCTGAGGTTGCAACATTAAAGTTGCGAAACGTCGACGATTTAAAAAAAGGCTTTTGTTTTTTAGTTACTGGACCCTAACCCCAAATAATACACAACCCTAACATAACAACAAGACGATCGTTAACGAAAACCATTTAGAAACTTAATATCTGGGAAATATGTGCGAAGTAACGGTTAGGTAAAGACTGATAATATGGGTTTCAATTTAAGATGGCGAAACGAAATGGCGGACACATAAAATTTTTAAAAAATCAGCGTAAAAAAATCATTATTAAATTTTGTAGAAAAATTAAATGTGAAAATAGGATAAACGGGTACGAATTTTAACATGACGTAACAAAATGACGGTATGTGTCAATGTAAAAACTACTTATTGAATTTATTTTAAATTATGCCCAAAAGTCAAGTGTGCCATAGGTAGAAAGAAAATGGTAAAATATTGGTAGGAATCCAATGTGATGGAACAAAATGGCGCCCAATAAAAATGAAAAGACAATACATGAAACACGTATATACTGTGACTATGTACTGAACTGGATCACACTGGGAAAAAAATCTTACACCTTTGCCGATTTTTTCTATTTTCATGTTTTTTTAAATTTCTTGAACATATATCTCTTACAGATAAAGTTGTTTTTGATTTTGTTATTTTGTTACGCTTTATTGAATTTCCATCGACATTTTAGTCATCACTATATCACACTTTACTTTTGTGCGAAATTTGAAGTCAGTTGAATAAGTAATTTTTATCCTAATTTATGAACATTTTATAAAGCCATATTATTGTATTAAAATCTTACCCGCTTATTCCTAAGTCAGATTTGATTTTTTCACAAAGTCTGAAGCTAGTTAAAAAGTAGTTTTCTTACACTAATTTTCTAAAAAAATTATTAGGTCGCAATTTTATTTTGCTACACTAGATTCGCACCAAAATCTTACAAGTTAATTGATATGTTACACTTTTTTACAAAATTTCAAAAAAAACAAATAAGTAGTTTTTTTAAACATTTAATTAGGCGTCCATTTTTTTCCCCTTATCCTCTCGCCAACATCATACTAGTTCACCCTACATCACACTTTATTCTTTGTGCAAAATTTGACTTCGAATAAATGAGTAGTTCTGTGCACCGCGGCATTGATTCTTTAAACAATTCAAAGGTCTGAAAAATATTTGAAAGGGATTTTTTTACTACTACAATACTTCCCAGTTACGAGGAAAGTAAGAATTAGCTTAGTACTATTACATGCAAAACTTATCTTTAGAAAACAGGGAAACACTCGATAAAATGCTGCTTTGCACACATATAAGAAGTAACTCTAATTAACTGCAAAATGTGTTAAATTCACATTTTCCATTTGTAACAGGCTTTTATTAGCTTTCCTTGTATGTAACTATGTATGTAAACAAAAGTAGGAAATCGACTTTAACCTACTTCTAATTGTCGTATCGATTTGAAATGTTGCAAGTGTATGTAATTCGGCTGTCATTAAAATAAGCTAATCTGAACAGCTCGACGGTGCAAATTCGGGTGAAAATACAATATTTGGTTACCATCGAGTTAATCTGATAAGCTCGATTGAACCAACTGGGTGCCGCTGGTACCAGCTAGTAAACCCTTCGGGTTTGAAATCTTTTAGTTTGTTTTCACGAGTCAAATTCATAATTTGGGACCATCGAGCAGATGTAATCAGCTCGATGATATCAAATGATAGTGATGGTACCTGGTGGTATACTTCTCGAGTATGGGTTCACTTGGTTTGTTTCGACGAATCCAATACATTACCAGTAAGACATTTTAAGATTATAAAATAAAGAAAATAAATTATTGTCTAAAAAAAACTAGAAAACCCGCTTTTGTCAGAAACGCACTAAAATGTTCAATAATGTAATCTACTTAAAATTTTGTTACGATATTATATTTGAACTTTTAATTCATTACTCACAAAAGCGTGTTATCTAGTTTTTTTTCTAGAATCTTCATTAAATATAGAAATGTATTTCATTTGAAGCAATCTATGATGTGTATAATACATTTAGCAAATTGCATTAAATCTAGTAGCATCATACATATTCCAATAATTAAACTAAGCACAGAGCATTAAATCCATAATTTAACTAAGTTGCATAAATCCATATAGGTTAAAACAAAACGTATTAAAAATCCGTAAAATATTCTATTATTTATAATTCCAAAATACGTACATTAAAAGTATAAATAGATAGCAATATAATTTGCTAAGGAAAGATCGGTGGAAGAGTTTTTCTCCATAGTGCAATACACGATATTCTGGGCTGCGCCAGCTTCCAATTTAGTTTGTGAAACTTGGTGCGTAGAAGTGGTTCATTTCGAGGGAAGATTCGGCTTTTGGCCTTCATCTTAGAGAAAATTTGCATGATACAAAATTTTAAAATATTAATTAAGAATTCATGGTTCTTGGGATTAGACTGTATCAAAATGGAATCCGCTAGTTGCACCTTCGGTTGGACGAGCCATGTTCAGGCATCTTTACTTCACCGAATCGGAAAATTGAATAAAATAAATAAATAAAATGTTACATAATAAAACGAAGGGAGTCAGGCTATATGCTTTCAAGTTCTAGAAATGCTAAGATTGCACGGGAAACTTTAATCAAAATCCTCAACGATCAATTTTTAGCCATTATCGGTATGCAGCAAGCATTGAAAATGTATTCAAGTATTAACGATACGCGACAACATCTCTGCGAACCATAATCTCAAAGATGTATTTATTTCTTGTAATTAATTATTGTCTTATTCAAATAATAAATTTTATCTGTTGGGTGTGATGTAATATGTGCTAGCACCTTGCTTTATTTGTATATGACTGCAAGTAATCTGTTCAGATAAGAATTATTAATTTTAATTTTTTTAACTAGACTAAAAAATAAAACCAATACTATTTGGCTTTAGAATGCTTCTTTGATTCTCTTGGTAATGACATACAATTTATATGATACCATACTACAACCTAGAAATCTTCGTCGAAATCATGACCTCTAAGTTTTAAATTGTTCGACTCCTGTCAGAACAACAGCGTCCATGCTATAATTATACTGCATAGAACTTCTACTTCTATAGAATGTTCTTTTCACACAATTGAAGAAGTTTTACAACGTTAATGCTTATGTTGCAGTAATCACCAAGGTAGTCAAATGTGCATAGTATTTTTTAATTGTGAGCATTAAGTAAACAGTTATTGATCATATCGTTTACGTCGTTTATAAAGATGTTTAAAAATAAATAACCCAGAGCAGATACCTGGGGATATCCGACTTACTACTAGTAAGTAGAATATCGTGATCAAAACGTTTAAACGCTTTAGAAACATCCGTATGAAAAACGTTAACTTGAATGTTCCAGATTGTCAGAGATGTATTGTGCAATAGTACAGCGATTTGTTATATTAACCCTACCAGATACAAAACCTTGTTGTTGATCAATTAAAAGAGAGGTTGCGTAAGAAGACAGCTGTCTGTAAATAACAAATTCAATCACTTTGCTAAATTGCATATTATAGCAAAGAGCCGGTAGTTTTCTATTTTACTCCTACCATCAAGACAGATTTTTGACTGTTTCCATATATTTGGAAAAGTGCACTGTTGTACACATAAATTAAAAATTGCTGTTAAATGTTTGGCAAAAACCCTTGTGTAGTCTCAGACAAAAAATGAAGGAATAAGATCAGGTCCGGAGGTCATTTTAATTTTAAGTTTTTTACATGCAAGTTCAATGGCTTCGGGCGTTATGTTAAACGATGAAAATAGAACGTGACACATTTCTAGATTAAGCTCGTTCTGTCGGACTTGCACCGCCTTTATAATTTTGGTTTAACAATGTTTCAAATGGTAACTCTCTCCAATCGCATTCAAGTGTAATATCTAGATAATATGTGTATGTATAAGTAGTAGATATTATAAAAGATTCCGTCAATATGGTTGTAAATGAACTAACAATGTTCGTGGGACCGCCTAATTCAGAATTTAGATACGACGTTATAGAGAGCAAAATTCCACGAGATTTTCTAGAATTTACGTAGGACCAGAATCACCGAGGATTACTTTTAAATTTTATTTCAACATTAGTTAAGTAAATTGGTAGGATATGTTAATAAGGTTTCTTACAGCCCGTCTGGTCATTTTAAAAGCTTTATAATAATTTATTTGATTGTTAATACGTACGCCACTGTAATTCCTTATTTTTTAATAAAATCCGTATATTACTTGTAAACCAAGGTGCATATTTACTCTGTTTAACATGTGTTTTCGGTACTGTTTCTCCAAAAATAATATAGTGCTGATTAAATGCTGTGACAGTATTAGCAGCGTTAAGTTCGTGGTTAAGGAATGACTAATTTGTTGATATATATTTTTGGAAAATTGACTTTTTAAAAATATAGGCAAAATTTTCTCTAAATTTAAACTTATCTTATTTGTAAATTTAGAACGGGAAAGAAATTTATAAAGTAGGATGATATAAGTCAACGGTTATTATTCGAGCAAGAGATTTGATTTACACAAAAGAATTTTTGATTGCAAAAAAAATAAATCAAGAAATCTATCTTATAATGTTTAATCATATTCAATGGCCTCAATTTATAGAAATTTTGAAAATTATTAAGGACCTGTGATTTTGAGCTACACGATATTACATATGCATATCTTCGTACAGTAATCCAAAATATTAAAATCATCTAAAAACAGAACATCTAAATTATTATTTAAACTAGGCAAGGCAATAAGATTCCCAAAAAACTCCTCACGTGCTGGGAAAGTAGGCTGAATATACATATCAATCAAAATAATCTTGAAACGTCTCTCAGTAATGCACCTAACCTAACCACAAAATGTCTATATCAGGGCAGGCAGAAAACTGAATATTTATTAGAAAACAATTTACTGTCAAACACGTGTGGTGTTAGCCATGTCTCCGTAAAAGCAGTTAGATCGGAGTAACAATAATACAAAGTATTTAATAAGTTGTTGGCTTTTAGTTAAGACCGAACACGTTTTGATAGTACTACCTAATTTTATTATTTCGGACAGGTTGACAAGTCTACTAAATCACCGGAATTTCGCTCCATTTCATATACCCATATGGGCGATAATTGTTATTGCCTGCTAGGTTCTTGAGCCTTGAACCTAGACAGCTTACGTATATAAATCGGCAATTTTAGCACTACCAGAAGTCCTGTTTGATAAATTGATCTAGTTAATGCATTTTGAAACAAAGATTAGCATTCCGAGAGATCTTGTTCCTGTGAATACTTAGAGCAAGTTTTTTTAATAGTACAATTCTTAGAAATGTGAATGTATTGAAAACTAAAGAGCTGTGTACACTGATAAAAAAAATGTCTGTCTGTATAACTTGTATATTATCCAAATCAAATGAAAGCAGAGCACTTTCGACTATCTAGTCATTATCAATGCTACCTACAAACAAGTACATCGAGTAATAAAACCCTTCAATTATAAAGAAGGTGGGCTCAAAGCCGATAGGAAAAAAAAGTTGAATCAATCGATATACTTACTTGTCAGTGAATAAGCAGAAAGGTACATGGTGTTAAAATCAATACACTGAAAAAAGCTACATATAACAAATGTTGGCGACAACTAAATTACATTTAAAAAACTTTATTGTTTAAAAAGCAGCCATATTTTATGTAGACGTGATGAAACAGAGATATGGATGCATTTCTTTAACAAAAATGACCATCAACGTGTGAGGTTGACACGGAGTTAAAAGTAATTATAACTGTTGAAAACGTTATGAAACTATTGAAATCTTTATGTATATTAGACAAATTATTGAAATTTTTCTATTATACATATAAAATTTTTTTCTAATTCGTTTAACCAAAATAGGAATTTAAATATAACTTAAATATAATACTTATTTATAGATAGCATTGATAATGACTAGTTAGTTCAAAGTGCTCTACTATACTTTTGGATTTGGGTAATTATACAGACAGATCTTTTTGTTTCATGATTATAGATTAAACAATTAAAACACCTTAAGGGTCCAACGTCGTCATAAATAACGCATCTATCATATCAATCAGAGAGAGTTAAAATATCCAGTTCAACAATCGCTTGCAAACTTTTGTTAAACGTTTTAGTGTACCAGTTTTTAAGTATTTTATACTCAGAATCAGCATATACAAAAGGTTCATCTTAGACCGTCTGGCACTGAATCCGTTCTTCTTCAGGAGGGTCTTCACTTAAATCCACAATTTTAATTTTTGGTTAAGGAACATTCACTTCTTTAACTTCGAAATTGTCAGCTAGCTTGTCTTATTCCAAGCTGTTTCAAAGAACCTTGACAACAATGGACGAATCAAATGGAGCACTGATGCCAGATTTTAATAGCTCTCTGTCCTTAATAATAACAGCAGATTATATAGAAATTTAAATAAATGTGGTTAAACACCTACAAGTCCGGCTTTTTTGAGATCATCATTTTTAAAAGTTTCAATTTTAATTCCGCACATAGTAACACATATTTACTGTCTTTTCAAATATTTTTATTAGGCGCCTATTTGTTTCACCATATTAAACTTTTCTATTTATGCAATACTTTTTTGAGCATAATTTATTTTAAAAGAATGATTAGTTTTTACAGTGATTTTTTTAAGACCGCCATTCTGCTTCATCATATTGAATTCATACGAGTCCTTATATCACAATTAATTTTTCTGTAAAATTTGAAGTTAGTTATAAAGAAGATTTTTTACTTTGATTTTTTAAACATCTTATTTGGCCTCCATTTTGTTTCGTCTTCTTGAATCGAACCAAAATTTTACCATTTTATCTCTGCCGTACTTTGAAATTAATCTAATAAGTAGTTTTTCAGGCTGATTTTTTTAAACATTTAATTAGGCCGCTATTTTCTTTTGCTATCGTGGATCTGTACTAAAATACTACCAGTTCATTCCTATGAAACACTCGATTTTTGTGCAAAATTTGAGGTAAAATGGATAATTAGTTTTTTAATAATAATTTTTTTTAACATTTCACTAGACCGCCATTTTATTTCACCATCTTGAATTCGTACCACAATTTTTCCAGTTCTCTCTTTACCATATTTAATTCTTGAACAAAATTTTAAATCAATCTAGTATTTCTTTCAGGTTGAAATTTTAAATATTTTATCAAGCCACTATTTTGTTTCGCCATCTTTGATTCGTACCAGAATTTTATCAGTTGATTCTCACGTAACATTTGTTTTTTGTGCCAAACTTGAGATAAATTAAGTAAATAGTTGAACGAGACAAGACGAGATTAGCCTAAGTCGAGACGAGACGGATGTTTAATCTCGTCTCGTCTCGCGGCATCGCTAATCACTATCTGCATAAGCACAACCGCGGATCATATTTACAAACGTAATTTTCTAATGTGAGTGGAGAACATCTAAAATCTTTTTCTGTTTAGTCCGCTCTTGCAAAACTTCGATTGAGGAGATCGTGTTGATCAACATTTCATGACTACTGATCACAAATGTTTTCATATGACTCCAAAAATAAAAAAATTAATGAAATTAATCTTCTGATATTGCGTTTACTGTTTTTCGTACTCGTTGCTACTAATAAAAATGGTTTAGAAACTAAATAGAAATTGTTATTTAAAAAAAACGGTAAATTTCCTTTACGCGGAACTTCCCTCGTTGTGATCTTTTTCTTTTATTAGGAACAGTGAATTGTGACCCAATTTGATTCCGCAATAGTCATTTAGTAACACGTATTGTATTGGTCGCCAATTTGCTACACCGTACTGGATTCATACCAATTTTTTACCAGTTTTGGATTTTTACCAAAATGTTACCAAGTCTTCTCTATATGACCGTTAATTTTTCACCAAAATTTGAAATCAATCGGGTTGGTAGTTTTTAGCTATGCTGCGACTGGACAGACCGACAGTCAGGGAGACCGACGGAATTGAAAACATGCTTCTCGGCATCTAGGGTCCCTGACACGTAAAAATCTGTTAAAATCTCGGAGTGTGATTTTTACGATTACAGTACTTCCCTTTTACAAGGGAAGTAAAAATAGAAGATTCAATTTGGTCGGTTTGCACAAAAACTACAGACTATTAAAATTTCGAATTGAATTACAGTTCTTGAGTGTTCAATTAGAGATAAAGACCTAAAATTTGGTTTAATTAGTAGTGGCTACCAGAAGTAACTTTTTATAAGTTTTTATCCAAATTAATCAATACAAGTTAAATAATATAGAAAATTCAAGAATGCTTTCTGCCATGTGGTTTCTCTGGTTTTGTAGGATGTAGATATCCAAACCTAGCCCAGTTTTGTCGGCAATTTAAAAACGAATAAATTATTTTTTATGGTTGCGATAGGACCAATAGAAACTGCTATACTTTCAAAAACGATATATTTCTACAAAAGTAAAGAAAAACTTCCGGTCATCGTGCAATGCAAAAATCCCCGATACCTATACCTTTGTCATCCCATAACATGTTTAGGCAAAAAGGAAATCCGAGGAAAAGAGTAGTTCCTTATTCACAAAAATGTTCGAAGGATTGACTCCACTATACGTTTGCCAAACTTATAATTTATTAAAGAGGATTCATAGTGCAATAAAGATTTTGGGACCCAAAAAAGATTTAAAAGAATTTACAAAAATGTAGGTACTTATATCTTTGAAAGATTAAGAATATGTTTGAAAATTAGAAAAAAAAAATATAAGCTGCAATCGACAGAGGTATATAATGCATGTG
Organism: Kuschelorhynchus macadamiae; assembly: GCA_030620095.1. Taxonomy (NCBI): domain Eukaryota; kingdom Metazoa; phylum Arthropoda; class Insecta; order Coleoptera; family Curculionidae; genus Kuschelorhynchus; species Kuschelorhynchus macadamiae. Next base: position 231,767 of record JAUTXW010004486.1, on the reverse strand, counting down.
TTCAAAATGAAAAATTAGGGCAGCGCGAGGTGCAGCGTTCAAAGTACACAATTGCAATGTTTCCGCCTTGTAAAAAAATCAAAATAACCATAACTCTAAAGCCCTTGAGCCCCCATTTTATATAACTAGTTTTTGCTAAATTACTGATACGATTTGTACTTCCAGATGGTAAAATATTTGTATATCTACATTACAATATTACGAGGGGAAGGACACTCCATAAATAGGTGTACAAATGCAGAAAAAATATTTAAGTAAATACATATAATTACATTTAAATACTGTCAATAAGATTTAAATATTTTTAAATAACAATAAATACACTTAAATAGAAATAAATACATTTAAATAGAAATAAATACATTTAAATAAAAATAAATACATGTAAATACGAATAAATACATTTAAATGGAAATAAATAGATCTAATTACTTTTAAATATAAAATAAAAATCTCAAATAGTTTTAAAGACAAATTTCCCGGCAAAATGCTTGATCACAGTTTTATAAATGCCACCGTCACGTTGGACCTGTTAGGTTATAAGATAGTGTCGTGTGCAGTGAATACTGGAAACCATAAATAATATATTTTTCCATTTGGCGTGGCATAGCTCAAAAACTGCTTATTTGATAGACTTTAAATTTTGACACAAAATCAAGGGTGATATGGGGATGGAATGGTAACATTTTAGTGAAAATCCAATATGGTGGAACAAAATAATGGCCTTACAAAATTTAAAATCGTTAAGAAACTACCTATCGGATAGACTTGGAAATTTGCACAAAAATAAAGTTTGATCTAAGGGTAATCTTTTGTTTAAAACCAATATGGCGGAACAAAATGGCCAAACATTCAGTACCAAAAAGCTATTTATCCAATTGACTTGAAATTTTGCACAAAAATCAAGTGTAAAACGGAGACAGACTAGAAAAAAATTAGTGTGAATACTAGATGGAGAAACGGCGGCCTGATAACATGTTTAAATATTCGGTAAAATTCCGTTTCCCGGAACAAAACCATTTTTTTATGGAGGTAAATAATTATTTTTGTATGAACTATATAAAGATATAAAAAATAAATAAAGATAATAATTAAATTAAAAACTACGAAACATTTTAAATAAATTGCGCTTTTAGGTTTTGTGTAAAGTTATTTCCAAATAAGTATATGTACCTAGTAAAACTATGTACGAGGGAATCTGTTGTGGGTAAAGGCGAATTTACCGTTTTAACTTCCCTCGTAAAATGGGACTATTGTAATTGTGAAAGAAATCACCCCCCGAAATTTTTTCGGGGGGTCTGTCTGCCTGTCCGTCTGTCTATTGGCGGCATAGCTAAAAAATTACTTACTCGATTGACTTTAAATATCGGTTCAAAAATTAAGGGTCATATTCAAGATGGCGGAAAAAATGGCTGCCAAATAAAATGTTTGAAATCGTGAAAAAAATCACCCTCTTATTTTTTACATATCTTCAATGTTTTAGCGACCGTAGATCAATTCCGTCGGTCGGTCTGTCGGTCTTTCCGTCAGTTCGCGGCATTCGCTCACTGGATTTTTGATATATTTCTAATTTTATGATTTCTAAAATAAAAAAAAATCTGATCTTAATAACGTCCGATTTCTATTATTTAGATTTGTCTATAATTAAAGACTTTACAGAGAGTTTCTACGAATAATAAGCAGCAAAAACTAGAACATAAGGAGTTTTAAGGACGTTATACTGCAACATTTGTGATAAAGAATCGGTACAAAATATGATTTATTTTTATAACTTTTCTTATTGCATAAGTTTAGAAACATAATGTCTAATGCTACCTTTACTTTAGATATCTATAAGGATGTTCAAAGTGGACAAATTTAATTTAACTTTTTAAAGTTTGTGTGAAATTTATTTGATATAATTGTTAACATAATATATATATATATATATATATATATATATATATATATATATATATATATATATATAACTACATATATCAAGCTGTAACCTCAAAGATTTATTAGAAAAATGGTAAATTGGCCTTTACCTAGATATCACATCGATTACAACTTATAGAATTATATAAATTTGTTGTCAAATAACTGTATGCATATATAAACTATGTTATACTAACTCCTACATTCACTTCATATACTAAAATAAAAACATTGCTTCGATAATTCAATATATCATTTTTAATTTATATTTGTTATTAACTTACATAAATTTTAATAATTTACTTTATCTTTTTTTATTTTTTAATAATTTTGCTTTCATAATCTATAATAAAATATATTATATCATTTATTTTCTTTGGTAACAAGAAGGTTTTACTTTTTTTTTTTTAATTTTTATTATTTTTTAATAATTCTACTTTCTTGAGCCTTGCTGCGCATACACACATCAACAGACCGACGAAAATGGGAAAACATGTTTTTTGATATTTAGAAACCTCAAAAAACGCAAAGGTCTTAAGTAATCTGGGAGGGTGATTTTTTGCAATTACGAAGGAAATAAAAACTTAATAAAGGGAAAAGAACCTATAAAATAAATGGTTTTATAGTGGAAGAAAATACATCATCTTCTGAAAACGCGCAACTATCAGTTCGTGATTTCAGCAGCTATGATCTTAGCTTAAGCAGTGATGATTCTAATGACCAAACTAATGACACAGGCAAAAAGAATGACCAACCAAATATAAAAATTGAAATTGAAAAGTATTATGCTGTATATTATGACATTGCCTGGTACATTGGCAGAATTATTGATGTCCGTGAGAAGGAAGATATGGCTAAATAACTTAAGAGATCGTTAGAAGATTATATGTGGCAAAAGAGTCAGATATTCAGTGTATAAAAGATATTTTTTTAATTTATGATCCCATCAGCCTTTTTGGAAATGATCCTTTTTACCTCAAGATAATTGAGAAGTTAATAATAGAAAAGCCGTTTAGGAATAAGACAAATAATCTATAAAGCAATTTCTGTATTTTTGCTTAATATAAGAGTATAATAAAATATTGTTATTCTTATTACTAATAAGTTGTTTGTTAAGAATGATAAATTCCTTTATACGAATATAGGTATGCAACAATATTTTTGTTTTCTGGTGTTCATTGTATTTCTTCTAATATCTCTAGTGTATAGTCTATATGTCGGTTTAAGAGTATAATTTTTTCATACATTTTAGACGCGCCTTCGAAGATAAAAAAGAAAATTCATTTTTTCAGATAGTATTTTACTTTTTGTGTAAAAACTGCGTAAAAAAACTGAAATAGTACTTTTTTATTGGATAACCTGTCTACAGGCGAACTCTTAACGTAAGGCTTTTAAAAGTATTCCCAAAAAGTTTAAATTTTGTAGTCATACGTGACCAGGATCCATATTTGTAATAATAATTATTTTTTTAATCTAAAATAAATATAATAAATACACATGAGTTATACACATAACTAAATATATTTGAATGCATTTAACTTCACATTAATACTTTTATATAAAAATAAATATGTTCAAATACATATAAATACTTTTAAATATAAATAAATATTTTTAAATACATATAAATACTCCCAAATACATATAAATAGTTTTAAATACATTTATTTATTTGTATTTATAAATAGGTGTACAAATTTTGAGTTACCTTCCCCTCGCAATATTATATTTGGAAACCACACTTTCATAAAACTGTTTCCAGTGCAACTCTAATATTTTGACTAAAGAACTTGTTTGATGAACTTATATCTATTGTTCATAAATATATAATATTTTTTAATAAGGAAAGGTACTAGAGTCCTAAACAATAAACCTTAGAAATTTTGTTAATATTTTGACAACGGCTTTTTATTTCATTAGTTTAGGTGTCTGTACTGTTCCTAATATCATGAATTCTAGTCGAAGTTTCAAGTACAGCCACGGTCATTATTGTATCTACAAAAACGACTACCTATTCTTAGCAGCCATGTATGGTCACCCATCCAATTACTAGCCGCGTGCGGCTATGCTTTGCTTCATTATCGTCCGAAATCGGACCAACGCAAGTTACCACCGCTCTAGCAGTAAAATGTTTAATGTGAATAAAGATATTTATTTAGTTATTTAATAGCTAAGTAAACTCTACTTTAAACTAATAAACGCAATAAATAATAAATCGAAAACTAAGAAAATTTATATCGGTTACACTCGTTTTATGTAGGCAGTCTGGAGAAACCAAATTATAAATCAATATCAATGGCAAATAATGTAGGAAACCTAATCACTAATTTAATTTTTTTTTTTGAAACTTATGGTTATTGATAGCTACACGCTAAAGCATAGGTAGAGTTAAATTATCGAGCAATGTGCTTTGGCAGACATAGGGCTTCCTGGGTATTTTACGTTCTGATTTTCGAACTTTATTCTTCCTATATTGGTTGATATTACCATACTATGTTGTAATACATTTAAATATTAAAAATGTATGCCATAAAGTTTTATATTTTGATTGTCTAATGAGCCCATGCTAGCTACATAATTTTTTTTTAAGTTTAATTCTGGTTAGGGAAAGTTTTCTTAATAAAAGTCATTTTTTTTGTTTTATGCTTTTGATAAAGTCAAGACTTTCTCAATAAATGATTTTTCAAAGTACGCGCCTCTTAAACAGGTATGTAGACAGAAATTCAGTTCGGTCAAATATCAAAAAAATTAATAAGACGTATGCCTATAACATTACTTTTATTGTTTTTGCTTATAATGCTATAATAGAGAAAATTATCATCTCAATTTTTTATTGTATAAGTACATACTGTACTAATTTAAAACATCAAATTTTTAATTTACCGACATAAAATAACATTTTTAACTAGCTAAACATATTATTACTCACATTCAACCATTACACAACCAGACAGTTGCAAATCAGAAAGCAGAATAAATTAACATTAAAACATATTCCCAAAACAACGCCAATATTTAAAAACAATTGAAATTTGGCTTCAATAGCAGACAAAATACTCTCTTCCGTGTATATTTCGTGATTGAAACATTATTTCAAAGTTTCGTTCAGACCTTTAGCCCCCCCCCCCATGGCTACGTCCCTGCTCTTAAATTTGTTATTAAAGATGCTCATGATACCAAAATTTAATCTTCACGAGATAATGTTCTAATGCATTTATGCTCCAGATATGAAACGAATCATAAGACCATATAAACGTGAAAGAGTCATCTTTTTTTATTTTTTTTTGGAAAACATGTTTATGGTTCTCTGCGGTTGAAACGTCAAAAAATCGGAACCTACATTTTAGAAAAAAAAATTCGCGATCTCTAACAACGCATTCATAAAAGGCAGTTAACTACAATTATATATTTAAAATACTACTCAGATACTACGAGATATATTATTAATATAATAATATGAATTATGACCGAAAGTAAAGGTAAAGTAAAATAAGAAGCCAAGGATTTCTTTGTATAAAAGCTTTTCACTAAAGGCAGAAATCATTTCAGCTAATAAATGACTTGCCGATTAGGAAACGCTAGTCCTCATGACCGACAAAAAAACGAAAAAAAGAAGCCAGGTGCACTTTTGTTTCATCTCTCGCTCTACTTCCCAAGCTATTTTTCATTTATGTAGAAAATGGGCTCTCTTTTCTCAAACTGTATGTGTTTTAGCACTTGGATGAAAAATAAAATTGTTTCTTGATGTTTCATTTTGTAAAGGATTACACGTCTTTCAGAAATATTACGAGTATAGCGTATGGAGTATGGAGTATGGATGATTCGATCCCCTAAGGTTTTAAGCCAAGGCAACTATAAAAAGCCGCCATGTTTTTAATATCAGATTATTCGTTAAGCTAGGTGGAAACCAAATTAGACATTTGAATTATATACTATTTGGAAAAATAAAAATAAAACTTAAAAATATTTCATTACTAGATTCGCGCTATCCTCGACTACATTCTTCTACTACAATTTTTATTAAAAAACGGACAATAGCACAAAGCGAATAAAAAAATATACCAGAAAGTTTTGAATACTACGATAAAAGCAAAAAATCGAAATCCAAAGGACTGATAGTGTTAAATATTGGCAAAATAGTATGATTAAACATATGTATTTAAAAAATATACAAATCCAAGTTAACTTCAAATTATAAAAGATATGTGGTTAGATTAATAAAAATAAGGATTTACTTTTACTTACGATTTTTCTAGCTTTTGCTTACTTTGGTATTAATAAAATTTCAGCAAATCCTTTAGCTCTAAGGTTTTACTTATTTGGTTAAGTATAAGCATTTGCTTGCATGTGGCAGTAATAATAATAAGCTTTTGCTTTTTAAAATAAGCAAATCCTTTGACAAATATGTCTCCATATTCAGTTGTTTATTAATATTTTAACAAAATGTTTGTTAATGTTCGAGCACAGAAACTGTATAAAAATAGACGTCAGGACCCGCACACTAACCTCTGAGAATGTACAGTGGGTTACTGAATATTTTTTGGATGAAGTTGAAGAGACTCGTGGTGAAGCACTGGATGCCTAAACAAAAATGTTTTTTTTTTTAATATATATCTGATCCGGGTAAGATACTATGCATATAAAATAGAAGATTAAGGCACTCTCCTGCAAAGGTTGCTGCAAAAATTGAGGATAAGGCTAATGCTTGGATACATTTTCATCAACTGCTGATGAAATTAATTCTGCAAAAGAGATGTGGTTGCAGAAATACAATTTTCCTACATCAATAGAAGCACTGGGTTACACGCATGAATACATTTGTAGAAAAGGTTTTCGTAGCATAAATATACAAGCTACATGTAATGCCGATGAACAGTTCATAAGTGTGTGCGCAAACTGGCCGGGGTCAGTTCATGGTAGTAGAATTTGGAGAAAGAGCTCTGTTTGTCAAATCCTTAAAACATTTCAGAACGCAGTATTACTAGCCGTTCAAGGTTATGTCATAGATAATTACCTTATGACTGCATATTCGAATTCGCAAACACCCGAACAGATTGCTTATAATAATCTTCTGAAAAGAGAAAGAGTTATTATGGAACGTTGCGTTGAACAATTGAAGCAACGATTTCCAATTTTACAGAACACAGTAAGATTATCACTGCCTGCAATATCAACGGTAATAACCGCATACTTTATTCTACACAACGCGTAGCAAAATACTTGGGAGATAATGCGTTGGTGGATGATGACATTGAGAATGTTCCAGATGATAAAGAAGACATGAATAATGACTTGAGATTACAAAGAAACATTAAAAGACGTTGATTAGCAGACGTTATATATTCTGAATTTTTAATACGCCCTTATAACATTATAATATATAATGTGATATGATGAATTTTATGTAACCCACAATTTTCTACATTTAAAAAAAAAACATAAAAACACAATATTTATTTCTATTTTTCTTTCTGATACTAAGTATAAAGAAACCAAAATTAACAATATTTTTTACAGTATGGACATCCCTAGCTAGGTTAACAAACCTACATTGAAAATAATCTTTATTGTTTATGGTTACAACATTATTTGTATTGCCACTGTCTCGTTGTAGTTTTTCTTGCAATTGGCAATTGGACAGATTTCGGGTCTCTTCAGTTTCATAAGAAGATAGTGTAGTTCTTTTTCTTTTTAAGATTGAAATACCGACAAAGGTAGCTGCGGTTGTGAGCTTGTACCAGGGACATCGCTTCTATCATTGGTAAACATTGGTAATTGTGATGGTTGAAGTGCATTATTTGAACTTGTTGCGCCGACCTCCAATCTTTTTGCTATTTTTGTAAATATTGGGTTATCCTCACGTTCGCCTTGCATTATACTAAAAACTATTTGTTTAGCAGAGCTAAGCTTTATTTTTCTATTTCTAGTAGTTTTTATATTAACACAAACCGCTATTTTATTACGTCATGTTGAATTAGTAAAACGGTTTTACTAGTTTATCTGTATACCACAACTATTTATAGCACACAATTTAAGATCAGTCCATTAAGTGGTTTTTCAGGCTGAATTTGAAGTTAATCGGGTAAGTAGTTTTAAGCTATGCCGTAAACTACCAGACAGGTAGACAAACTGACACACTGAGCTACGAAATTAATAAAACATATTTTTTGGCATTTAGGAACGCTAAAACGTGAAGATATGTAAAGTCTGTGAGGGTGATTTTTTCACGATTACAAATATTTTATTTAGCCGCTATTTTGTTTCGCCATCTTGAATTAGTAACACAGTTTTACTAGTTCATCTCTATACCATAATTATTTATAGTACAAAATTTGAAATCAGTCCATTAAGTAGTTTTTCAGGCTGACTTTTTTAATATCTTTCTAAGCCGCTATATTCGTACCAAAATTTTACCGTTTGATTCCTACATAATACTTAATTTCTGCGCAAAATTTAAGATAAATTGAATAACTAGTTTTTTAGTAATAACTTGATAACATTTTACTAAGGCACCATTTTGTTTTGCCATATTGGTTTTTTACCAAAATGTTACCAGGTTATCCCAATGTGATCCTTAATTTTGACCAAAATTTAAAATCAATCAGGTACGTAGTTTTTAAGCTAGGCCGTGAACTGACAGAACAAACCGACAGACGGACAGACGGAATTGATAAAACATATTTTTTTGCATCTAAGGACGTTAAAACATGAAGATACATAAAAGCTGAGAGGATGATTTTTTTACGATTAGAAATATTTTATTTAGCCTCTCTTTTATTCCGGCATTTTGAATTAGTACCTCTGTCTTACTAGTTCACCTGTATACCACAATTGTATTTGGCACACAATTTGAAAACAGTCCATTAAGTCGTTTTTCAGGCTGAATTTTTAGATATTTTTCTAAACCGCCATTTTGTTCCGCCCACTTGAATTCGTACCAACATTTTATTAGTTGATTCCTATATAATACTTGATTCTTGGGTAAAGTTTGAGATAAGTTCGATAAGCAGTTTTTCAATAATTTTTTTAAACATTTGACTAGGCCGTCATTTTGTTTTGCCATATTGGATTTTTACCAAAGTGTTTTATTTATTTAGTTTTTAGTAGTTTTACTAGTTTATCTGTACATCACAATTACTTACGGCCCACAATTTGACATCAGGCCCTTAAGTAGTTTTTCAGGGTGAATTTTGAAATATATTACTAAGCCGCTAATTTGTTCCGCCATCTTGGATTCGTACCAAAATTTTACCAGTTGATGCTTACATAATACTTGATTTTTGTGTAATTTGAGATAAATTGGATAAGTAGTTTTTAGTAATCATTTTTTTTACATTTCACTAGGCCGCTATTTTATTTTGCCATATTGGATTTTTATCAAAATGTTACCAGGTCATCCCCATATGACTCTTAATTTTTGAACAAAATTTGAAGTCCATCGGGTAAATAGTATTTTAGCTATGCCGCGGACAGACAGACAGACCGACGGAATTGAGAAAACTTGTTTTCTAGGGCATCTAGGGACCCTGAAACGTAAAGGTCTGAAAAAACCTCGGAGGGTGATATTTTTTACGATTACAATACTTCCCTTTTACGAGGGAAGTAAACATCGGTACATTTCGTATATTTTAGAGTACAAATTGTTTAGTTTTAAGCATTTTCGATTGTGAAAAGATAAAGTAGAGTTACCCAAATAAATGTAATGAAAACTCAAAGATTTACATAGGCTCTGAAATATGACACATATTAAGAATAACAACGGATTTAAAAAATCGGTAAATTTCGTATATTTCTGGATGCAAAGTGTCTAGTTGTAAGCATTTTCTATTGTGAGAAGATGAAGTATTTAACAAAATAAATGATATTAAACTCAAAGGTATCTACAGACTCAGGAATATATCACTTAATATGAATAATAACCAATTAAAAATATCAGTAAATTTTCGTTTTACCCGGAACTTCTCTCATTATAAAAATAATCATTTTCATTTTAATAAGAATAGTGAAGTGTGACCCAATTTAGTTCCGCACATAGTCATTTGATAATACATGCAATTTATAGGATTAGCATTCCTGACTATATTTTGAAACCGCATTATTGCCGAAATTGACTTATTCATGGTAGATATGCAATATAATACATTAAAAATAAAGCAAATTTTAAAGCAACATTGTTAGATTGTACTAGTTTGCTCTGAAATTGTACTTTGATGAGTGTTAAATATTCAAAATGATTACATCAGCTCTGATGTGGGGGAGAAATGTGGACTGTATGTTTAATGCATCATCAAATAATGAATTCAAAATAAAGGGCCAATATCCAAATTTAACAATATAATACATTAACTATGAATATCAGCCAAAAACTTACTCGGTAACAAGCTAGTAATGCTACTGGAACTGCATTCACTGCAACTGATGAAATTACGTACGGTAAACTACCTAGTCGAAGGAGCCCGTGACCTAGTAGCTAGCGGTTCTGTTGCGGACTGCTGATCGGTTGTTCGAATCAACGAAGTTCTCCCAAACCGAGTGAAGTTCTCATTGCAGTGTTACACAGTGAGCAAATAAAAAGGTAGCTTCGTGGGGCTTATACATATCGAGAATTTATTGATTCTATCAAGGTTAAAAATATATAAAGTTCAGAACTCACTCATCTATGGCGCGATTTAAATGTATCTTAACAGTTTAACCCCAGATTCCAATTGTCACGTAGTTACTAAATTCTTCAACTCTAGCTGCATGGTCGTGGAAACTTTTTTAATTTCCGAGATAAAAATCCGGTTCTATTTTCTACGTGTTAAATGTATACATTTGTGCTCGTGCTCGCCTTTGAGAACCAGTGTTTGTTCGTTGTGCGCGAGACGTTCTATTGAGTACCGAGCATAACTGAACTCACCGTCACATATTTAAGTCTAGGAAATCGTCGGATGGCATTTCGGTCGCCAACTTGAAATTTGCCTTTGAGCAGTTTATTGCTCTGTCGATGTTATAGAGTTCTGCCAGCATCGACGTGTAAGAAATTCTAAGTAATAAAAAAATTCCGTACTATTTTAAGTTAATAATTAAAGTTGAGAATTCCAGGGTTCTTTCGAATTGCCAGCTGGAAGTTTCCGTCGTCAACTAGAAATTTGCCTTTAAACAAATTCTCTGGCTCCGCCGAAGTTAGAGAACATTGCTAGCACCGACAGAAAGGGAACTTTAACTGCTAAGATAACTCATTAAATTGGAAATACATCTTCGACAAAGAATTACGCCGAAAATTATATACTTTTCTATTGTTTATTTTAGTATCAAAAATTAGTTGTATAATAAAAGACAAACACAAATGTAGTTGTAAAACCGACCTGTATTTTATTATTTGACCATTTTTCGTTTAACTCCTATTATTTTTGCAAATATATCTTAACAAAATTGATAGATGCCTTTTTGGGATATAATCCAAAATTTTTGCATGACTAAAAATGTACTATGCAAAACGTGTAGATATTTTAAGTGGTTAAAATTAATAAGAAGCGTAGTCGAAGAACATTGCCTAATAAACCCGTTTTTTAAATCATAATTTTGCTGGGAAATTGTATTACCAATAATAAACCCTCACGAAGTTTAATAATATATAGGTTTTTTATTATCCTATTAGAGTTATCTATAAAGGGTAAAATAGAAATAATAGAATATATTATTATTACATGAGATTTTATTCTCTTCGGTAAAAATTTGCGAGTTGGATAATCGTGAATTAAAAAATATTTTTAAAATTTATCCATGATGAAAGCTCCTCTGACAAAAACTAGGACCGTTAAACTATACAGAAATGCACACAACCAAAATTTGTAGTAAACCACGTGAGGCAGGACTGTCAGGATTGTCAGAAGAACGCACATGATGCTAACGCGATTTGATCCAACATAAAATAATCTTGGAATGGGTATAAATGAACATCTTACTAATAAAAATATAATTGCGGTAATTGCGTTAATTAAAGCAAAGTCTTCTTTAAGAAATACTTACGCTACAGAATTGGCTTTCCTAGTAAATTGGATCTAGTTGTTCTAGTAAAGCTATGTGTAAGGCTATGTTGTTAGCTTAGTTGGCCACTGTTTAAAATCGATCACTCATCAAAATTCAAAAGCAATTGCTATGGTCGCCTTAAAACATCGGAAAATACCTATATAAATTTAACGACCACATGTGATGAATAGTATTCATCGTTTGGAGCAAAACCTTATAAATTATCGAGTAAAGTATCTGCCTCGGAATAATTCATATAATATTTATTCGACTCAAAAAGACCTAAAAAGAACTCTTTTGTCATCCACCTTGACTAGTAAATTAAAAAATTATCCTGGAATATTGCCAATATTATTCACTATTCTAGTACAATGTATGTATCAAGCTCTCTCATTTGTCTCGACGATACTCGCACAACTTGCTTTAGCCTCTTCTATCAAGTTTATTTATGTGTTTCACTACGATTGTTTATACATGTTATACCTGCATAATTTCGCTACTAAAAGCAAATATGGAATTTACAAGGAATTCGTTAGCTCTTTATACTGGATAAAATCACTTGCACGCATAAAGTGCTATTAGGCTTTCTTAAGGATGCAGATTCTATGCCTGCCTAGAAAACTTACAAATAAAGATGCATTCGAAAACTATAAATAAGTGTTTTTAGCTAAACGTAATTATTCACGCACTTTTTCCAACCAGAGATAAAAAAAACAAAGCAAGTTAATGTAATAAAACTGAGTTGGCATATTATTACAATGTCATGAAATTATTATTCGAGAAAATAGGATCAATTTGGGTATCCTGAATATCATGTTATTATAATTGTTATATAATAAATGTATTGCTTGAATTTCACTTATTTGTCATTTTTACTCTAAACTTAATAATTTAATAACATTGTATATATATATATATATATATATATATATATATAGGGTAATGGAAACTCGACCTATTCGTTGAAAGGAGTTAATTAAGCCTATCAACTATGGGAAATAGCAGTTTCCGAGTTATCGGGGTTTTAAGATTTTACTGAAATTTTTGACTCATCTTCAAAACACAAACTTATAAAAAAAAACACTAATTTCTGGGCTCTAAGTTGACGCTTTTCTGAAAGCTGATAAACAAGCGATTTCAGAGGTAAATGCCCGACCAACATTCTCACCATCGCAGAAATAAAAGGTCTTAATTGACAAGATTTTATATTTTTTATGTTTTTCTAAAATATCTACATGAATTATTCGAAACAATTGTATGACACTTATTAGTGGCCAGCAATTAGTAGTTTTTTAATAGGTTTTTGTTCTGAAGATGAGTAAAATTTTCATATTTTTCCTTCTAATATCCATTTTTGGTGAATATAGAATGACACACATGGAAATTTCATTAAATGAAGAACATGTACTGCATCACTTTTAAATGCGTATTTATTAGGAGTTTTTTTTAAACACAGTAAAACTATAAACAAGTTTAATGAACATATTCTTGATATTCCAACACTAAACTTGTGTTTTAGATAGTAGCCTTTCTCATTCAGCGTTTTGGCCAGTTTTTTTATCATTTGATAAGAATATTATAGAAAATAAATGCAAAACATTTCTAAACTCACACCGTTTAAACCGAAGAATCATTACTTATAAATTGATCGCGAATTTAGAAAATTTACTCGTAATGACGATTTTCTCAAATATTTTCAAAAATATCTAACCATAAATCGTCATTTAATTAGACGCACACTGTATTATGCACAAATCCATCAGAGCTCTTACAAATATTGCAATCTATTAAAAACAAAATCTCATCCGGAGATGACAAAATATTTGCAAGGATATATTAATAGAACCTTTCCACTGCTTTAGATTGTTAATTTCCGTCATCACCTTACTGGCAATTCTCTCTTGCTTGTTAAAAGCCGCATGATATCCTTTCTTAAAAATAATAAGAATCTATATTCTTGTAAATTTGGTTTTTAGTTAGGTTAGGTTACATAAAACGGAAGCTTTCACGGCTTTGGTCAATTAAGAAATTATGGTTCTTGGGATTAGACTGGGTCAAATTGGAATTAATATTTGATGTTTCGCTTTCGACTGGACGAGGCATCTTCATGGATCTTCACCCTACAAGATCTAAATACTGAATGAGCTTTTATTTTTATACCCGACTTGTGAGCGCCGAGCCATGACCATGTGTTAAGAACGTTTTCCACGTTCCAGACGATCATTTAAACAAAAATAATGTAAATTGGTGCGGTACAACTCTCTTACGAACTTGCTGAAAAATCTGGCGCAGTGTTCTAAATATTTAGATGTTTATACTGGAAACAGTCTGCATGATTTATAAGAACGGAAAAATCCGTATTATTCACACGATACCCATCGATCGAGAGACTTTTATTTACCAGTTCTCTCATCTTGCCTTATTTAATGTTCCATAGTTCATGATAGGAGGAAAATGTTCAATCCCCTAGCTCAAGATATTAAGAATAGTGTCGTCTCTTGGAGATTCCAAAACAGAGTAAAAGGGCCTTTGCTTGAGAAATCACATTATGAGATGGGAGATTTTTATAATGATTATTTTTAACTTCTGGCACAGTAGTATACATAATTTAACCCTATATATTTATGTATGAACATCGACTACTCCGCAATGGTTCGAACAATTGGGATGAAATTTTCAGGGAATATTCAGGATATTACCGGAGTGGTCTCGTAGAAAGCATATTAAAAAAAGTGTAAAGCATAGCGAAATGGCCCCATTTTATAGGTGAGCGCCGGAACATATATATATATATATATATATATATATATATATATATATATATATATATATATATATATTGCTTTCATATATCATCAGGAAAAAAAACGATGCATGTAAATGTCGTGTTTCATATGATTTCCGTGCTTTTTAATAACACGAAGTTCATTTTTACTCATCTTTTTAAATTTTGACCATTTTTATAGTATTAAAATACAGTGATTCTGGAAAAATTTCATATGCAATGGACCCAGTAGCTACCTATTTATTTTATTAGGGACCTCCAAAATTTTAACCTAACTTGAGACTTTATAATTTTGTATAATTAGGATGGAATAAAAACTTTTTATATTTCGAACTGAATCGAAAATCTTGGCGAACTTCTCGGTAAAGAGAAAATGTGAGCATAAAGAAGTTGAAAGACGCCTCATGCAGTTTGTAATTCCAATTTGACGCTTTTTCTCTTTGGGAATAATTTACTGGAATGCCATTAAAAAATGCCAAATTGGTTAGCAATATTATCAATAAATAATAAACATGTTTATTATTCCAAATTACAGTACTCTAGGTACTATATGTATACAGTTAAAATAGTCTTATCTGCTGATTTTGCCACTGAAATTAAAAACATGCCAAGAAAGTAAGACAGGCAGAAAAGAGAGTAAGAAATAGTGCGGAAAAAAGAGAAATAGACGCAATGAAAAGTGAGTGTAACAAAAAATCTTAGATGAATATGGACATATTCCGTCAAGGAAAAAGATAATAAAAGTAGATAGATATAGAGTTTTTCTTCTCGAGAGCAGCTTAATTTGATAGGATTAATTTCTTTTTTAAATATCTTAACTGTGAGAAGATACTATCAGTAGAAATGTATGCGAACATTTAAGTTGTGAACATCTGTGCATATATTTTTTGTGGAGGTACCTAAGATATTTATATTTTATAAATTTACAGAAATAGCATATGAGTGAAAAGTTCTTGGATCTTTCATATTAAGCCATCTCAAATCCTTGATTTTATGAGACACTGTGTTTCTACATCTACAATACCGCCAATTAAACCAATATAAAAATTTTGTATTATGCGCATTTCTATACGGTCTAGACATGGGTCATATTATAATCTCTGCGAAATTAAAATTGGATAAGAATAGTGCTTACAGAGTGTTTTTTGTTTTTAATAATAAAAAAAGTCTGTGAAAAAACAAAAGTTTTAAGATAGAAATTGTTAAGACATAAAGTTATATATTCTTTGAATCTTAATTTTAAATCCAGAATAAGACTTAAACTAATTCTTGGCGGAATTCTTTATTTTATATTTTATATAATGTGATTCACTAGTTTTAAACTAATAATTTCAGTAATCGGTTAACGATGATTTTCACATCACGGTCAGTATCTTCCTTGGATTTATTTTTAGTAAATGATTCTTAGAATCTTTCCATATTTTGGGCAAATCAGAGTTTAAATGTTCATTAATCTCGTTAGATTTAAAAGATAAATATATTTGGGTGTTGTCTGGGCATAAATGGTACTTATCATATTGCAGGGATTTTATAAAGTTTGCCGAGTAAAAACTATATAGCAGGGGTTCTAAAATACTTCCTTAAGGTATATCTAAAGTCACCCCGGGAAATATCTTTATTGAATTAATTGTTTTCAGATATCTTAAGACGTTTTACGACAATATAGCATAAGTATAAAATAAATGTTAATGAATAAATTTTTGTTTTCGCCTATCATCAGATGCGTTCGTATTTGCACCTTTAAAATTGGTTTAATTATAAAACAACACGCCAATCTTTTTTAACTGATAATAACAGTTTACCAATTGACTGAGACCGAAAATTAACATTTATTGTTTGAATTTAAATACATAAAACACAGAACTTTCAAAAATTATTATATTTTTTTTGAGGCTTGGTATGTCATTACCCTTGAAATAAAGCCTCAAGCTTTTAAACAAATTTTCAATTTTTTAAGAGTTTTGTGTATATATATTTAAATTAATACACTAAATATTATTTCTCTTTAAACTTTTATTTGGTCATGAATAATACAAATTAAGTTTACATTCGTCAGTAAATGTGACAGGAGATTTAAATTTTTATTTTGTTGAGACCGTAAGAGCATTTTAAAAACTACCAAGCAAAACATGATTTATTATTCTAATTTTCTAGTGACGTTTAAAAAATATTTAATTATTATTTTTAGAAATTAAAAAACTGGTAACTATATAAATTAATTTAAATCAAATTATATTGGAGCTATAACATCAGAAAAATATTTCTTATCTAATGTTTTTTCGAAGGCAGCAGTTT
Organism: Kuschelorhynchus macadamiae; assembly: GCA_030620095.1. Lineage (NCBI taxonomy): Eukaryota > Metazoa > Arthropoda > Insecta > Coleoptera > Curculionidae > Kuschelorhynchus > Kuschelorhynchus macadamiae. The sequence goes on along the minus strand of JAUTXW010004486.1, from coordinate 214,756 downwards.
AAAAGCATATAGATTATATTGCTAAACATACTGAATACAATTTCAAGTTGTTGTCAAAAACTACTTTTTAGAAATAACTAAAATTTTCTTTGATTAGAAGCGCAATTAAAAAACTATTAACAGCTTCTCATTATTCTATCTAACGTTAAGATGCAAAATAATGCGACACAATGTATTGGCGAATTCCTTCCCCATTTTCTTTCATTTATTTTTCAATTTGTTTTTATTTGTTTGTCCGGCTTTTTGGGCTTTCATAGAAGAAAAGTATATGGTTTTTTAGATGAGGTTATGAGATAGTCAGTATTTAAGATTTTGTTTTTCTCTGTTTCAGGTATTTTTTGTTTGTTGAAGAACTGTAGACCTTTCCATATTCAATAAAAATTTTATTTGTACTTATTTAAACGGTTTTTTACCACACCAAAAAGCCTTCTCAAGTTCAATCGGCATGTTTTACATTTGGCTAAATATGCCATGCGTTTATAAAGGCTATTATTCGTGGAAAGAATCATTTAACCCCCATTTAAATTACAACACTTTAAAATTGATGGAAATTATGTGGTCTTTCGGTTTTATGTAAGGCCTAGTTTTTATTGTATATATAAATAAAGGGTTAGTTCTAGCAGACCAGGAAAATAATTCTGGTATAAAAAATAATTTATATAAGAAGAAATATGGGAAGACTTCTCTAAATTTGTTTCATAAATTGATTGTAAGTTTTAAGTTTTAATAATAATTAATTAACATTCCTTTGCCTTACTAGTATTAGTTTCTGACTTGCGGCTACAACAAATGTTTTTGCTAAAATTAGAGTAATTTTCTATTAATTTGTAAATAATATAGATTTATAATTATCAAAATAACCTGAATCAAGATTTTTTTTAAAAAACAATAAACCAAATTTCAAGGTAATATTTCAAATTATTTCAAGATCGGAGGAAACTAATTCGCAAAAAGATTCCAATTGAAACCATTCTGTCATTAAAATTTTTGATCTGAGAGCACCTAGGCCTAGTTATTTCATGAAAAAGTCATTTGAACTGGTACACATTAATTATTATACATACATGAAAAATACATAAGCTCGAATTGCGAAATTTCTTTATTTTTGAAGATATAGAAGTCGTATAGGTCAGAAAATGTTTATTTCCATTCAACAAAACTATATTTTTATTGTTAAATCAAGTTCTTACTAAACATTTTTTTAAAATCAACCATTCCAACTATATTGTCCGATCTATAAAATATTTATAACAACTTTCGAAATAACAGTAAACAAGTGAAAATATAAAAATTCGCCGACAACCAAAAAATATTGTGTCCAGGGATTATTTTCATTCAGTCGACGTTGACAATATCCCAAGTCAATCCGCTTTTTTAAGCCGAAAATCCTGAATATATAAGAGCACTGTTAAAAGCAGTGAAAGCAAAACCTCGTGCTCTTATAAAATTTATTCCGAAATGGGTGTGCTAGAGAAAATAACGAAAATTAGGATAGGTTTTGTGCTACACAAAATGCAAAACTGAAAACAATGTAGCTGTATAAAGTTCGTTTTGAGTTATATATAAAGTTGCAACTCTATAATCATTATTCATGTAATGCAGGATAATTTCAAATTAAATTACACCTTTAAGAAGCCTATTATTGTCAAAAAAAATACCTTTGAATATTAATTAACCAAATTTGGGTATTGCCAGTGGCACGCATATTCTTGAAAAAAAAAATGTTCCACTAGTGGAGGTTAAATTGGAAACTGGCTATAAAAATAACACTTATCAAAATAAGTTGATAACGAAACCCTACTAATGCAGGATAGTATCCTATAAATAAACGTTTGCATACTTATGTTTCGAGTTACCCAAAAATCGCCTATACACGGTATCTAAAATTCAAAGAATTTTGAAAACGGCTGTTTCTAGAGGGCTAATTTGCTTTTTTTTACTTAAAAAATAGTACAAAACTTAAAAAAAACATCATTACGTAAAGGAATTAAAATTATGTATTATCGACTAGAGATGAAACGTGCAATATTGGTTATAATACCTGGGCGTCATTTGGGATCTGCCCTAGCAAGGTTCATTAGGCAGTTTCTTTGAAGAGAATCTGTGTTACCTCTGCAAAGTAGCAAAATCAAACATTGTGCCCTTTCTTTCAATTTAACTAACAACTAACTATTTTTTCTAAAATGTACTAATATTACACTGGATCACGCATAATTCACATATCTATGTAATATTCAAAAACAAAAATGATTTTTTCTAAGAATCTTGATCATAAAAGTTATATCGAAGAAGAAATATGTTGTGTGTTACAGATTAAAACTTAGAGGGACATGCACACTGAAAATCTTAATGGAACAATGGAATATCAAATATCCTATAACCAAAAATGATAACCTGATTTGAAAGACAAATTGATCATTAAGTGAAGAATAAGTCATGATCGGTTGGTAGACAATCCGAAATGGATATCCATACACATTAAGTTAAAATTCCACCAACTATGCAACTGAAGCCGAGAAAGCCAGAGAAAATTATCACAGCCCTAAGTAAAGTACTTCCAATTTTCAAGTTTACAACAAAATTTAAAACATGAGCTTTATATGGAAAATAATTTTTAAATTTTCCTTTATTATCCATTATCTCATGGAAATATAAAATTAGTAATTTTTAAAAATAGTTTCTATTTATACTTTTTACAGAAAACAAGTATTATTATCGATTTCCATCTAGCATTGGCTGACATAATCCTGACATTTGGAAATGTTAAATTTAAATTAGATTTTGAATTTATACGTTTTATTAAGATTCAAGTAAATATAGAATTATTTAATTATTCTCTGGCCACTAAATGCAAATTAAATTCGGCTCATGAATATCTTGATTATCGCTTTAGTGATAATTTCGAATAGTTCAGCTCGATATTAGCTACTTTAATTTGTATCAAAACACCATATTAACATAATTGCTATACACAAAACACAGTCACCCTAGGCCCTATAAAATAAAATCATTAAATCAGAGATAACAATTTGTATCTAATCAACGTAAAAAGGAAATGTAGATAGTTTAACTTAAATATACATCAAAATTGGAACTGGTCGTCTCGAAAATTATAGGAAGAAAATATCGATTTTCCTCTATATTTAAGTTTTCTTACAAAAAATGTCGAAAAAATAACTGAAATACTAGTGCTTATTAGCAAAATCAAATGTTTGATTTTAAAGAGAACATATAAAGAAAGAAAGCTCCAACATAATGAATATTAATAATGCTTTTAGACATGATGCAGGGCAATGGGTTTGCAAATACCTTTAAAATTTGAAGAAATGATCTAGTTATCCAAATTTGATAACCATATAAATATTTAAAATGGAATTAGTTAAAGCGATTTAAATTATAACAGATTGAAATGCAATTAGTTTAGTATGTAAAGCTGTCTAAATTTATAATTACAAACAAAAGGAATTTAAAGTGAGAATTAAAAAAAATAATGTTAAATTTATTTTTGAAACAAATTTAAGAGGAAATATAAAAGTAAAAGAAGCTTTTGACTCATATTATTTTTATTTACTGAAAAATAACTCAGCAAATATATAGTTGTTGGTTTGGTTGGAATCAACTATTACAATTTCAATTACTCTTTATGTCTTACTTTTGCTTTTAATATAAACTACTCATTTTAGTAGAAGTTGCTGTTGTAATTAGATTTTAATCGTAATTTAGTTTTATAATTTAATTTATCCATATTAGTTATTTTTCGTTCCTTTGGTTATTTAATACGTAATTGCAATAAGAGGATATATGTCTAATCTAACAAATATTTAATATACTCTTTCCATCACTATATCATTCCATGCATACTTAAACCCTAAAATGTTCCCAAGAGCAAGATATGTGAAACCCTTGTTTAGCCACAAATTACAATAAAATTCCTTTAACTTATGGTTGTTTAGGCTTTTAGGCCAAACGCTAAATTACTCTACTATATTTGCGCAAATTGAAATATAAAAAAAAATATTTTTTTTTATTTTAGCTAGTAGAAGATCCTTGATATAATGCACTATTACATATTTAGTGTATATAGTAATTTTAAATATCTTTTTAGTCGGAAATAGATGATAGATACATAAACAAAAAAAGAAAAATACACAATTTTGAAATTACTTAAGAGTAGAAGAGTTTATATATATATATATATATATATATATATATATATATATATATATATATATATATATATATATATATATATATATATATATATATATATATATATATATATATATATATATATATATATATATATATATATATATATATATATATATATATATATATATATATATATATATATATATAGAGAGGTTTTAGTTCGGGTCTAGCAGTCCGTGAAAAAAAAAGAAGAAACTCTTTTTATCTTTAGTGCTCAATATTTCGCCAATGTTTATTCGCTTCATCAGGAGCAACTACAAAAATTATAAAGAATAGGTCCAATTAGAATTATAATTTAACATTAAAATGACAATCAAAAGAATACAATTTTATCTAGATATACACAGTCAATACATACTTAAAATTACTTACAAGATCTAGAGTAGTAGAGTCAATAATTTTTAAATTTTAACATTTTCACGTTACAACAGTTCAAATAATGTGGCGTTTTTAATGATAATATTCATGTCCCAGCAGTTGATTTGCAAAAAAGAAGAACAATTAGCTACACAACCCTTATCTAGGTATTAATAAATTGTACGAGGTGAACTATTCTACGGTGTGCATTTAAAAAGTATTGTTATATAAAATATAAAAGATTGCAATAAATATTGCTTAGCTGATTCGTATCTGATTTATAATTAATGCAACTTTTGTTCTTTTTTATGTGATAAAGAATAACCTTTTTTTGTAAATCGATTCCATCTCTAAAATTTTAAGTCAAAATTGTGGACTGTTTTCCGATTGTGTTCGTATTCATATATATATATATATATATATATATATATATATATATATATATATATATATATATATATATATATATATATATACATATGAATATATATATATATATACAATGTGTCCCAAATTTGGCTTACATGCATTGCTATCTCGTAAACCGCTATAGCTACAGGGTGGGTTAAATTAGGAAAGTTTTAGAGAATTTTATTACAAATTTGATGACGTTTTGAAGTTTAGGATATCTTTTGTGGTTTTCAAGATAATTGGGAAAAATCAAAATGGTGCATTTTCAATTTTTGCCCGTAGCTTCTAAACGACTCGTATTATGGTTTTATGGTTTATACATTATTAGGGCACTTTTATTAGAGGAACATTATGCAGGTAAAACGAAGTTTCTAGCTTCAATTGTTTTTGAAATATTGGCATCAACTTTTTATTTTCTTACCGACGCCATATTGGATTATTGTATTTTTGAAAAGATCTTTTTAAGAGCTTTCCAATGATGTATAACAAGGTAAGATTATTATTTTTCTTGAGCTCTAAAAACCAAAATAATTGTTTTTTTTTAAGTAGGCTTTGATTACGCATGGCGGCCATAATGAAACAAAAGAATGCCGCATGTCAACAATCATTTTGTGTTCCTGAATAGTACTTGTTATCATTTTCTCATTGTGCCGAGTTTTTACAAAGTTTATTTGAGTTTCTTATACTACTTAAAATGGAGGGTAATTATTCCAACGAAGAGAATTTGGATATGATAGAACTTTATTTTAAAGCAAATAGAAATACACAAACAGCTGCGCGTTCATACGAAGAACAATTTCCAGACCGACATCAACCAAGCCAAAGGCATTTCAGATTTCTAATTGTAAACTTGTTAGCTTATGGGTAAAAATATTAATTCAATCATCGATGTTTCAGATTTTCAACTAAGATATTATACTAACAGTGAATACCTAGTGAATAAAATGTAACTATCACACTATTGAAAATACCTAAACTAAATTTAAATTAACACAAAATATAAGTTACACCACATGCCTCCCTCCATTTTCCACACATTTTTGACATTTCTCCAATACCTTCCGTGTAACCCTTCTTAAGGTGTTCCTGTTAATATTAGCAAAAACATCTCGGACTCTGTCTTCTAGCTCTCTGAGACTTTCTGGCGGAGAAAATTCGTAGACCTCATTTTTTGCGTATCCCGATAAATAAAAATCGGGAGGAGTAATATCCGGTGACCTTGCCGGCCAAGCAACAGGCCATTATTAGCGATAATATTTTCCCCGAAAGTATTTCTGAGGACCGCCATCACCTCTCTGGTACCGTGAGCCGGACAGCCATCTTGTTGGAACCAAATATTTTGCAGGTCGTTTGGGGGAACAGAATTTATAACTTCTGGAATAATTTGTTCCCGTAATAGTTGCAAATATCTGTTACCCGATAAATTTTCTTGGAAAATGAACGGCCCAATCAAACGGTTATCTAAAATACAAATTGTTATGAGTGTCTTTCTTCTAAATTATGGGGATTCTCGGTGCCCCAGTAATGAGTATTATGTTTATTGAAAATTCCACAGTTTGTAAATCGTGTTTCATCTGTCCAAAGTACTTTAGAATGAAAGTTGGGTATTTGCTGGCATTTGTTGATGAACCATTCACTAAACGTGATTCTTCTAGCAAAATCCTTTACCTGAAGACCCTGTACAATAGTAGGTTTATAGGGATGAAAGTGAAGTTTTTTCAAGACTCGTTGGACGGTTGATTTGGGAATTGCCGTTTGTTCTTCAATCTTTCTTACTGAGGTTGTTGGGTTGTCCCTGACACTTTCTATTATAGCTGCGTTTCTTGCTTCATTATCTATTGAATAGGTCTTTGGTTTCGGTTTCAAAAAAGACCCGTAGGCTAACAGGTTAACAATTAGAAATCTGAAATGCCTTTGGCTTGGTTGATGTCGGTCTGGAAATTGTTCTTCGTATGAACGCGCAGCTGCTTGTGTATTTCTATTTGCTTTAAAATAAAGTTCTATCATATCCAAATTCTCTTCGTTGGAATAATTACCCTCCATTTTAAGTAGTATAAGAAACTCAAACTTTGTAAAAACTCGGCACAATGAGAAAATGATAACAAGTACTATTCAGGAACACAAAATGATTGTTGACATGCGGCATTCTTTTGTTTCATTATGGCCGCCATGCGTAATCAATGCCTACTTAAAAAAAAACAATTATTTTAGTTTTTAGAGCTCAAGAAAAATAATAATCTTACCTTGTTATACATCATTGGAAAGCTCTTAAAAAGATCTTTCCAAAAATACAATAATCCAATATGGCGTCGGTAAGAAAATAAAAAGTTGATGCCAATATCTCAAAAACAATTGAAGCTAGAAACTTCGTTTTACCTGCATAATGTTCCTCTAATAAAAGTGCCCTAATAATGTATAAACCATAAAACCATAATACGAGTCGTTTAGAAGCTACGGGCAAAAGTTGAAAATGCACCATTTTGATTTTTCCCAATTATCTTGAAAACCACAAAAGATATCCTAAACTTCAAAACGTCATCAAATTTGTAATAAAATTCTCTAAAACTTTCCTAATTTAACCCACCCTGTAGCTATAGCGGTTTACGAGATAGCAATGCATGTAAGCCAAATTTGGGACACATTGTATATATATATATATTACACTATTAATTCAAAAATTCACTTTTTAAAAAATTTATTATTTAACTTTGAAATTACTTTATACAATATCGGAACTTAAACTGGCATAAAAACGGTATATAATATGAACTAACTAATATTTACAATTCAGAGCATTTTATATGTTTTAAAATGCTGATGCAGCACCTTCCAGCTGTGGGAATTGCAACTCGAAGGTACTGCTTACAATGCATTCCTTGAAATGTTGAAATTGCTACATCCGATACCGTGTGACCGAAGGTCATTGCCTACACGTGGCTATAAACGGATATAACTACTCCCCCTTTTGGTCAAAAGTTAACCCCCTGTGTAAACTTTTGTAAGATCATTATATTTCGTCTTCGTCTTCTTCTTTTTGGGTTTAAGGGTGGATGGCTGGCCGTCTTCTCGCAAGGATGCTGCTGAGCCTGAGTTTGACTGTCTTTCGCTGTTGTGGTCTAGGCGGAGGTGGTGAACCATCATCCAATGGAACCATGGTGATGCTGGGTAGTCTTTTACGGCGACACTTACACATTATGTACAAGACGAGCAGACTGACTAGAAGAACTATCGTGACGATCGTGAACCATGACAGATGTTTATAGACAAAAGGTTGGTTGATTAATTTCTCTAGTTCTTCGGAGTATTGGTCCAATTTGTGCTGGGCAATATTGACATCTTCTACGTCTATCTTGTTCAGTTTCAGAGGTTTAAGGTCTGGAATGTGAAGCTTCGATGAAATATAATGGCAGCACTTGTATGGGATTATCACTGGGTGGCTTTTATAAGTAACATTTTGATACTTATCAATGAGTGCTTTGGCGTGAACTCTTGTCCTTCCTATAAAGGCATTACAATATAGCTGAAGTCTAAGAAGGGAATTGACATTGATGATACTTGTCCTGACCTCTTTTCATTCACACTTTATTGTAACTGGTAGTGGATCTGACACTGTAATCAACCAGAAGTTTTGATCGATGTCTTTAACATTGTATCCTTTTGCAAGAAGAAGAGATACCTGGCAAGTTTTTGGTAAATTGTTTGGTCCTCTAAGTAGCTGAGCTTCGCAAATCGCTTCACTGTCTATCGTGTAGGGTAGAACATCTGAGCAGATCTTTTGGCCTCGTCCTAGTGATTTGCAGCTTCCCAGGTTTTGAAATGAAATATATAACATTGAATCATCGTCCCCCGCAATATTTTTTTGTGTTGTAGGGATTATATGATGAAATTCTGTTCGATTATCTAATACGGGTATTGGATAGAGATGATACAAAGTATAGCTTTCAGGGTTTACTAAGGGTATTTTTAGAATAAACACTACTTTAGTATCAGATTGATATGCTTCAAGCTCGATTATCTCAACATACTGGGCAAGCGTTGAAGAGTATACAGGTAGAGGAAGATTATTTTTTCTGAGAGATTGTGAAATTTCTTGAAGGAAACTAATCAGATCTCCCGGGGTTATTATTGAACTGTGCAAGATATTTAGCCTAGCGAATGATATCGCGTTCAGAGCGTCGTTAAGAAAATTTTCTATAAAAGAATAACTCTCCATTAAAGATTCACATAAATCTAGAGTTCTTATCTGGGCATGGTAAAATGGGAGGCCGTCGGAAATGTCCATTATCGATTTGTGGATTTCGTTTATGTCCCGGTTAAATGTTTCTTCGTCTATTTGAAGTTTTTGTATTGACGCGTTAAAGGTTTTTATTACTGAGGTAGTAACCGATATCTGATTTTTGAGGAGATTTTCGATATGTCTTTCGTCTTGAGAGACTTTATCAATGCATTCATTGAAGTAGTCACCGTCGGAAGCATCGAGGTTTCCAGTTATTGATTTCCAGACAGTGCCTATACCGTTGAATATTCCGCGCTTCTCCCTGTAACTGTATTTTTTCGTATCCGCGATTATTTCTTTGTATTTTAAATTGACAGTGTCGGATATTTGATTGAGCAGGCTGACATGAGTTTGTATTTCGGATTTGAAAGATAACATTCTGGGCGAGTCAACGTCTACAAAGCCATATAACAATCCTTCTAGGATCTTATCATTATTCGCGATAGCTTCTTTATGTAAGAAAGATCTTTATACACGAGGAGTGTCCATTTGTCGTTTGACACTTTTACAGAACCTTCTTCGTGGAAGAATATTCCGAGTGTATTGTTGATAGGTGTACTCGAAAATTGGGTCAAGCCTACCGAGAAGAGCCCGAGGAATCTGTAAAGAAGAATAATACTTATTCAAAATAGGGTTTTAGCCTATCGAAGTTGACTTTAGTTGATTGGTTTGTTCGAGGATTAAGAAGGATAGCGGAATTTTGAAAAACTTCTGTAATTTCAAAAGGGCCATTAAATTTGTTTTCGGCTTTAGATTTTATTTGTGACTCTTTAACATACACTTTATTTCCGACTTTGTATTCAGGGATACTAGTTACGTGTTCGTCAAGCCTGACTTTTGCTTTTTCTTTTTGTCGTTCTGTTTTTGCCCTAGCGATATTGTAAAAATATTCCATACGGTTATTAAGGTCGTATTACGTATTTTGATATTAATTTTTCCTGGTTGTATAAAGTTTCGGGTGGTCTACTTGACGTGTGACCAAAAATAAGTTCAAACGGTGTAAACCCATGAGTTTTATTTTTCGTATTGTTGTAGCAGATCACCGCGTAGGGTAAAACATTACAGGGATGTTCTTTTGGGTTTTCGGCTATATTTGCTCTAATCATTTCTGATAAGGTTGCATGGAACCTTTCAATGGACCCGTTAGACTGGGGGTGATTGACACTAGAGAAAGTTAATTTTATGTTAAATAGTTCACAAAGATCTTTGAATAATGAGATGTCAAATTCGCGCCCATAGTCGCAATGTATTCTTAGGGGCGTACCGAAGTGTTGGAAAAATATTAATGAGGTATTTACAATTGTCGACGCTTTTTTGTCTTCGACTGCGTAAGCCTGTGTGAATTTTGTAAGTTCGTCTCGAATCGTAAGTGCGTAATATCTGGTTGGATATTCGAAGATGTCAATGTTTATCCTTTCAAATGGGGTTTTCGGAGTTTCCGTTATGACGAGAGGCGTACTTAGGTTTTTTCCGCATATTTTTACCTTTTGGCATATTTCGCAGCCTTTTATTAATTTTTCGACGTCTTTTGTTAAATTCGGCCAATTGTACTTTTCTCTTATGCGTCTGACTGTCTCGTTAATCCCCTATGCAAATTAGTTTTGCCTGAATGGTAGTGTTCTAAAATTTGGGGTATTTCGTCGGCGTCTGGGGTTTTTACAACATTTTGGCATATTTTAAGTTTTATTTCTTTGTCGGCAAAAATGAATGAGAAAATTTCGAGGAAAGGCAGTGCTAGGTTATTTTCCACGTAATACGTTTTGGAAGGGTCGAATTCATTTTGGGCCTTAAATAGGACATAGAACAAGTGTTGGGCTACAATTTCCGGATCAAATGGTATTGGGATAATAAAGTATTTTCTATCTTTCACGGTTTGCTAGAGACAATGTTAACGCTCATGTTTTCAAAATAAACGTTTTCTTCGAAGATATCTTCGATTATTTTGTAATGCATTTCTTCTAGTTTATTTTGCCAGAAAAAGGTAATAATTAGTTTATGTGGTTTATCTAAAAGCTGTGAATTTGAAAATTCGACTTTGGAATAGTCAATTATTGATTTGGTTTGGTATAAGTCTACAAACTTGTTGTATTCCTGTGTAATGTACTCGTCGTCTATCTCGACGTCATTGGACTCTGGCTGGTTTTGATTTTCGTTATCGCTATTATTTTCGTTGGCTGCAAAAATGGGGAATTTTGATCGGAAATTTGCGCATTCTTGGAAATAATTAATTTTTATTCGCGATAGAGCATCTGCATTTTTGTTTATTTTTCCCGGTTTATGTTCTATTTTATAGTTGTATTCTTCTAATTTTAGACGCCATCGCGCAAGTCTGCTTCCGGGATCTTTAATTGAAAACAACCATGTTAACGGTCTGTGGTCTGTAATAAGCGTAAACTTTCGTCCAAAAAGATAAGGGCGGAAATGCTTTACTGCCCATACAATTGCTAGTAGCTCCCTTTCGATGGTGGAATATTTAGTTTCTGCACTACAGAGTGTTCTGGATGCAAAGGCTATTGGGAGATCTTTTCCGACTGGTCCCTGAGACAGCACAGCGCCTATTGCAAATGCGCTTGCGTCTGTGGTAAGGAGAAAAGTTTCTTCAAAATTAGGATAGATTAAAATGGGGTCTGAAATTAGGGCTTTCTTTAATTCTTCAAATGCACTTTTACATTCTGAATCAAAGAAGAATGGGATGTCCTTTTTCAAGAGTTTAGTTAATGGTTTGGATACTTTTGCAAAATTTGGAATGAATCGACGGTAATAACCCGCTAATTCCAGAAAAGATTTAATATCCTTTGCGTTTTTTGGTTCTGGGAAATTTTGAATGCATTCCACTTTTGAAGGGTTAGGTTTAACACCATCTTTGGTAACGAGGTGTCCCAGATAGGCAACTTCTTTCCTTAAAAACTCGCACTTATCTGGTTGAATTTTGAGGTTTGCGTTTCGGAGACGCTTAAAGACTTCTTTTAGCCGGTCTATATTCTCATGTATGGTGGGAGAGTAGCCGATTATGTCGTCCATATATACAAGGCAACGCTCGTTTTGAATGCCCAAGAGAATGTTGTCCATGACGCGTTGAAACGTGGACGGGGCCGGACGCGAGATCAAGCATAGAAAAATATTGACATTTACCAAGTTGGTCCAAAAAGTCTGAAATGTTTGGTAGAGGATATTTATCATGAATACTGAGGTCATTGAGCTTTCTGTAGTCAATAACTACACGCCATTTTTGTTTCCCGGACGCATCAAGTTTTTTGGGTACCATCCATACAGGTGAGGACCACGGTGAAATGGAAGGCCGTATAATTCCCTGGTCTAACATCTTTCCCATCTGTGTTTTCACTTCCTCTTTATGTATCTGAGGATACCTATAAGATTTTGTGAAAACGGGCTTTGCATTATTAGTTTCTATAACATGCTTGATTTCATTGATGAAAGTTAGTTTATCACCTTCGATGTAAAATATGTCAGAGTATTCTAGACAGAGATTTGTGATCATTTCCTTTTCTTCGGAATTAAGATGCTCGGTTCTTAATTCGTTTCGAATGATCTGTATTCTGTCGATTTGATCGGCTTCATAATTATCTTGGGTGTTAAGGTTTAGGAAAACATCATTAGGGGTAAATGGTTCGATAGAAAGATCGGAAAAATCGATGGTTTTTGGAATGGCGTTAGCATTTAAAATAGAAGTCATAAATTCACCGCTTTCGTTAACATGTACAATAGCATTTGGTAAACGAACTTTTTCTTTTTCTTGAGACATTAATAGACGTTAATGTGCGAGCGTCAATAGAAATTTTGATGTTTATCTCGTTTTTATCGACATTTTTTTCTGTTGTAATAGCCCCAACTTTATGCAACGGAATCGTTTTAAAGTTCGTTATTAAATTTTTTGATTTAAGATCAATTATATACTCATAATGTTCGAGAAAATCAAGTCCTAAGATTCCATCAAAATCGATATCTAAGTTACAAATGTATACCTTGTGTGGGTTACCTATTTCAAAAGGGACAAGAGTTGATTCAAATATAGACAATTTCTGATTTGTTATTCCCTGAATAGTTACGTTTTCTGGTGATCTGAGGGGAAACTTTTTCACCGTATTTTCTTTAAAAATGGATATCCCTGCTCCGGTGTCAATTAAAAGTTTGAATGTATTTGAGGCATCGTTAATATAGTACAGGTTCTTGGGGATGACAGTAAGAAACGGGTTTAAAGGAACGCTTGTTCCGGAAAATTCACATTGGGGTCCAAATCGTCTAAATTCATTGTCTGAATCTGACTCTGCAGTTCCGACACCGAGTTGTTCGATTGGGTAGTGATCTCCGGAGGATGGTTTTTGTAAAGAGGAGGTGGAAAATTTTGGAAATCTGAGTTGTCAAATTGTTCGAATTGTGTTTGTTCGTTTTCAGTATAATATTCTTGGTATTCCAAGTTGCTGTCATCTTGAGAATATTCGTCGTAATATTGTGGTCCTTCGTAAGATTGGTAATCATAATTTACATGGTGAGCTCTTTGTTGATTTGGAGAGAAATTCGAATTTCTTTACATTAGAGGTGGACGAGATGCAGCATGACTCTGTTGGGTAGCTGCAGGTTGTCTATATTGAGACGAAAATGTGTTGGGTCTATTTTGCTGTGAAAAATGAGGCACTTGGCTAGAAGAGGGAAACTGCCTTTGATAATTTATGTTACTATTATTTTGAGAATAACTAGGATGAGACATTGATTGGGAACGGCATTCTGCAGCTATGTGGCCGTTGCGTCCACATTTCAGACATTTTATAACTTGTGGTAACTGTTTCCTAATTGGTTGGGGAGGTTTCGGAGAAATTTGTTTATTTACTTTTTGAGTTTCGAAATATGAGAGCTGTAGTTCACGCCTAATGCGGGAGTGAGCATCTAAAAGATCTCTTGGATTACCTGCACGAATAATTTGGCCTAAGCGAGGTTCTAGTCCAGTTAAAAGAGTATTTAGGCTCATTGTCTCAGTTAGTTTGCTTTAGGCAGCTTTTTGATCATTACTTAGGTTGGGAGCTTTTTGAATACTTGAGAGCATTTTTGCATTCAAAACCTGTAAGCGATTGTAAAATGTAAGGGCGGACTCGCCAGGTACTTGGCGGAGTCTTTGAAGGTGTATAAGAGACGATAGGTCCCTCGAGTCGCCAAAATGAAGGTTTAAGAGTTGTTTAATCTCGCAATATGTTGTAGGGTTTCTTGAATTTACTAATGGCGCGGCTCTACCTTTAAGTTTGTTTTTAATGTGAATCGTTAATAACAGTTTTTGGTCAGTTGTTGCCATTTCATTAGCACAATCGCACGCGTTTAAAAAGGTTATAATATATATATATATATATATATATATATATATATATATATATATATATATATATATATATATATATATATATATATATATATATATATATATATATATATATATATATATATATATATATATATATATATATATATATATATATATATATATATATATATATATATATATATATATATATATATATATATATATATATATATATATATGTTGTAGAAAATGGATTTTAGTTGGGATGACCGCTAAAGCAATGAAATTTTGTTAACTATAGACCGGTGTTTTCGACCTAAGGTCTTCATCAGTACAGTCAAGTACAGTCAACTAGTCGAGAGAAGAATACAATTAATGCCAAAGTTAATACACCAAACCACACCAGAGTCTTCAACAGGAGCAAAACCGATATTTATGGTTTCCAAAAGAACATCCGAAATTTTCGCCAGACTTGATACTCTATTGCCACGGAGTAGCATATAGCCACCTGTGGCGAAACACATAACCCAAGAACTAGTATATAATAGAAAATGGCTTTATTTGGGATGACCGCTTAAGCAATGGAATTTGGCTAACTATGGGTACGTGTTTCTGACTTAAGGTCTTGGCCAGTACAGTGAACTAGTTGAGAAACGAGTACAACTAACGCCAAAATTAATACACAAAACCACACCAGAGTCGCCAGCCGACAATTGTGGGTACCAAGAAAACATCATCTGGAATCTTCGCTGGACTTGATTCTCTATTACCACGGAGCAGCATATAGTTCTCTTGGTAATCACAGATGTCGGTTTTGCTCATGTTGGTGACTCTAGTGTGGTTTTGTGTGTTAGTTTTGGCGCTAGTTGTAGTCGTGTCTCAACTAGATGACTGTACTGATGAAGAACTTATTTCTTTGGCGGTCATTTCAAATAAAATCCATTCGACTTTTAAAGTCTAATGACATGACACCTTATTTGTTTCAGGGTTCGGGTATTTCGGTTTTAATACCGATACCCCCCAAGAAAAATGCTTGATGAGCCGTCATGTTCTTTGTCGTTTTTCGAGATAATGGTGAAGGAGTAAATTTCCTTATCTTTAGTTTTATCGTTTCGTATAAAATTTTACGACCAAGAACCGCACATAAATTGATATCTCTGTTTCTCTCTCTCTTTCTCTCTCTCTCTCTCTCTATATATATATATATATATATATATATATATATATATATACATATATATCGGTCAAGATTACCAGATAATCCCAACATCATCATCTTTTTATATATAAATATTTTCTATAGTCCTTGTTTTGTCAACAAATAAAATACATTATGGGAAATGTGTCTTTGCCTCGTTTATTCAAATAAGACACTTCGGTATTGTGGTTTATTACCTATTAAGCAAAGACACTTAGGGTTTCCATTACATCATACTTATATATAATACATAATCTTTTTTTAACATCTTTCATGTTTACTTAACGTCAGAATTGTAATTTAGTCTAAATAAATAAAAAAACTGAGCGTTCTGTATCTGTATTAATGACCCTTGCAACGATACGCAATAATCCTTGTACATTTAAGAAATACGTTACCGGCAATTTGAATATATTTTCAAATTAAATATTCAGATATATATTACATTTAATCATGGTAAACTAGAGCTAAATTAAACACAATATATTATCTTAAAAAAGCAAAAGTATTTTTTAATTAGTTATGTATCAAAAACTTTGGATATCTTAAATTCAAACGTCCAAAAATAGAATGTGTTAAAGAAGTAAAGTGATTCGGAGTTTAATTCCGTATACCATTTTTGATGAATGAAAACTTGTAATAAGCATATCATTAAATAAAATGTTCCGTCCTCTACTGAAATTAAACTCCACACCTGTTGGTGACAGGATTTCTCCATAAAAATCATATTAACATTTATCTCGGCGTTTGCCTATTAAAATTCTCGGCAGTAATTTTCCTGATATTCTACCACAGCCGTTTATAATATACCTCAAATCCAGATGAGGTAAATAAAATTATTAATGAAAAACACAAAATAAAATTGCGAATAAAAACTTTATTAATTTTAGGTACAGAAGGGCAAATAAGAATATAATTGTATTAGGTGGTATTAAAAAGAAGTTTTTGGTAATTGGATTTAAAAATGTTGCTTATGTTTGAATCTTTGTTAACCTCTATTGTATACAATTCGTGCTGCCGAATTGCTTTGACTTAGTAAGACGTAGACAGAGGGTGAGCGACGCTGGTTAAATCTTTTTTTAATTTGCTCTATGCTTCTATGCCTACTTTGTTTCCGACTTTCTGTTCTATATTCAATTAAGATATTTATCATTTTCATATATCATTTTTATTTAAACAAACTAAAGTGCTCAACAATTGATCCGACCAGGTAAACTTCTCGATCAAAGGATACCCAAGTTTTTCTTGTCGAATCTCTATTTTAAAGCCTATCAATATTTGATTATCTCTCAATTATGCATTTTAAACTCTACGATCATACACTTATATCTCCCATTTGTTCTAGGGGTAAATCCAATTTTATCAAAATGATCGATGTGTATTACCATCTTTCTATATCTTTTAAGTCTGTCTTCCTTTGTAGTTGCTTAATTACGAAAATTTGCTTAAAAAAGGTTATGGATAACAAATGTGATTTAATGTTAGCCACTATTAGTTAAGGGCGTACTTAAAAAATGTTTGAATGTAAAAAGGTAGAAATTTATAGGTTGCTAACTATGAGACACGTAGCCGCGAGGACGGTTGTAATTTAAGGGAAGCGTGTTTTACTTTATTTTACTTTTTAAATTTAATAAATCTGTAATTAATAAAAATGCGGCTTAAGTTAGGTTAGGGTTGGTTAAGTTTGCTGTAAATTTGAAACAAGTTTTTTTTTAGCTTTAGGCTGGGTTTGTCGATAAAACCGCATTAAAGTTATAACCTTTCATTAAAGGCATAAAATTACATCTCAAATAAATAAAACGAAAACTTTAAATTCCTTTTGCCTTTTATGGGGCCAAATAGCTAAGGCCTAATTCTCCCGACGTCCAAGCGCTCCGCGCTCATCTGTCTCCGAGTCCAAACGGCCGCGCTCATACAGCCCATCGATTTGACGACTTTTTCCTTGCGCCAAGTTTCACTAATTCAAATCAGCCTTCCAGAACTTGTTGAAATTTTGAGTCCTCCTAATTTTTTCTGGGAGAAAACCTAATTTTGTCGAAATTATGAATTTTACCACTGTATTTTTATATAAGTCTGCTTTACTGCACCCTTATCATAATTTTATAAAAAAAATCTTATATTGATTGTAGTTTAATTTCATCGGTTATTGTGTGGCTTACTCAAAACATGTTTAAATATAAGTAAAATACTATTTTGTTTAATCGTCCAATATTGGCCAAAAATTAAGGTTCAAATACCCAACAAAGTATTTTTTCTAAACAATAAAATTAAACCTCTAGATTTTTTTGAAATTTTTAATTTTTTTTTATTATTTCACCTAACCTAACTTAACTTAATCGAAAATCGCATTTTAAAACTGTGTATTTGCAACAACGAATTTTTTTCATTTGGCAATACGAATAAATTATTCGAAGGGTAGAAAACTGCACGTTTAAGATGCAATTTTTACTATGAAAAAGTATCAAAAGGTTTTATTAACAAAGGTTATTAAATGCATCTTTTCCAAGATGCAGGTTGCTGAAGAGATATTTTTTCAATTTTAACAAAAACTCTATAAGATATTGCTACATATGTAGTGACAGCAGAAGGTATTTTTATCGCTCATATTTTTTTCTGCTTTCACAGGAGAGGTGTATAATAGCAAGTCAAAAATAAAAAAAGGAAATAAACGTCTGCGATTTTGCTCTTAAATTGACATGTTTTTAGAACTGTTTTTATTATTTTTTAATAAACTATTTTTATTATTTTTAAATAAACTATCACGAAAATTAATAGAAAGCATACAAGTGGTTATGCAAAAAAATGAAATATACCTATTACGCATGTCTCTGGTAAAAGCAGAAATAAAGAACATATCCAACGTCCCTTTCGGAGACAAGGGGCTCATTACCTATTAGCGGATACCAGGTCTCCCTACAAGTCCATGATCCTAAAACATATCTATTGATGGCTTTAAAAGAAACTAAAGAATTTAAATTAAATAGTTTTTACCAACAACTCGGCAATAAGAAATATAAAGGCAGGCAAAATCTAATTTTCTTACCATTGAACTTACGCCTTTGACCTTGACAAATCTAAAAAAAATACAAAGATGCAGCAGTAAAATATATAACTGCGATAAAATATCTTCTTGAAGAAATAAAACAATCAACACTTTTTAAAACATCTTGGTGGATAAAATGAGCCAAATTGATCATTTAACAAAATCCTGGCCCTTTAATAAATAATACAAAGGTACCAAAGTAAAATACACCATTTTGATAAAATGAGAATATCTGCTGATCTATTTAGCCCAGATATTTCTAAGGCCTTTAATAATATTCCTGCTACAAATGCAGATTTTTTTAAAAAATTCAAACCAACCAACTAATAATTGCCTAGTTTTTCAAATGATATGATTAAAGTTTAATACAGTTAAAGTTAAAATAGTTTTCTGAAAAAAATAGGAGGGTATTTTACGGCTCATAAAAGCTCTAAAGACAAATTTCTTAAGTTTGATCACGAATTCTTTTAAAATGTAACTCTAATTTGTTATAGATCAATTAGAATTAAAATTAGTTTTTAGGACGAATTAGTCACTTGAGATTAGTTTTTCTTCCTATAGATTAATAATTTGCTTTATAGGACCAAATCCGTACTAGAATACAGGGTAAATCAAATATCATTAATATATATTGCTAATATAGAAAACCTGTTCAAATTATTTTTAGATACTGTTTCAGAATCTGGACAAATAAAATTATAACTCCTTATTATCAGCAGCCACTTTCTCTTGAACAACTTCCGAATCCAAAAGTCTCTGTATTTAAGTAGAAGATACTAAATTAAGTTCTAAAAGTGTCCATCAAGTTCACCAAGTTGTAATTTAACTACACTACCGTATAATAAAATTTAAGTTAGGTATATTAAAAATTTGATTAGTTTTAATATCCATATTATACAAGAAGTATAACTCTTCCAACTAATGATAGAGGGATTTGGATCGAGCTTCCCTTGGCTGAGAAACTCAATTCTTAAGCACTTTTTTTATATGGTTTTGATATTTTTTATCAGTGTTGATTAAAAGGCGAACAATTATGTTAAAGTCACGGTGATGGATCTACGACTACACTAATTGTTAAGCCAATTTAATTGGCTTAACTATCGTGTTTTAGCTTTAAACATTTATTTCCAATGCTTTTTAAAATGCAGGACCATTGTTATTAGATCGTTAATTTAAACAATTTTTCTACAAACTTTAACAATTATAACGTTACTAATTCTGCATATGTGTTACAAATAAAATCACAAATTGTACACAGTTTAAAATATACAATTTTTTTGGACAGCAGAGATATTTTTATCGCTCACATCTTTTTCTTCTTTCAACAGAGGTGTATAATAGCAAGTCAAAAATAAAAAAGGAAATAAACGTCTGTGATTTTGCTTTTAAATTGACATGTTTTAGACATTTTTTTGTTATATTTAAATAAACTATCATGAAAATTAATATAAAGCACACATATTGTTAAGCAAAAAAATTAAATATACCTATTATTTTTGTTGAAATAATAATTTTATTTGGTGTTACGCATGTATCTGGTAAAAGCAGAAAAATAACTAATACATTATAATACTTACTCTTGCATACATCGCAATATCTTTAAGAATTTTTTAGATACTGAATAAATATAAAGAACATATCAAACGTTCCAATCGGGGACAAGGATCTCATTATCTATTAGCGGATACCAGATCTCAGTACGATTCCATGATCATAAATCTGAAAACATACCTATTGATGGTTTTAAAAGTAATTTAAGAATTGAAAGTAGACACAGAAACTAAGGATACATTCTTAAGCACTTTTTAGATATGGTTTTGATATTTTTTATCAGTGTTGTTTAAAAGGCGAAAAACTATGTTAAAGTCACGGAAACGCAGATTTAATTGAACTATCGTGTTCTAAAAGTATTCTGCATATGTGCTACGAATAAAATTACAAATTGTACACAATTGATAATATAAAAATTTTTTTGTCCGAAATCGTAATTACACCCAATTCACAAAGTAGTAACAACATGGCACTCTACATGGTAAATAGATATTGGTTTGTTTAATTGAGATGTAAAGTACGAAAAAGCTATTGCGTAGCGGATAATGTTCATTTAAAAACATAGTTTTTATTTTTCATAAATTTGTTTTTTTTTACGTTTTACATAATATTGATATTATGGATTCTAAACGAGCTCCGGCAGCCCAATCGTATGGTACGCCTAATAGGAGAATTTATCTCAATGAATTTCTTGCATTTTAAGTATGATTTATTTCATAAAAAATAATATCTCTCTGATTCGAATCCAGCAAATTTGAAACAACAATAATGTTTAATACTATTGTGCATATAGAGGATTATCCTCAGGATTATCTTAGGGCTGTACTATTTACATATTTTCACATTCTAGTAATATATATTGCATGTTTTTAAATGTATATATCTAAATATTTAATTTAGCTATTATAATTTAAAATAAATTTCGATTCGTTGAAAATTGTTGAGTATATATAAATGTTAATACATCATTTATAATAAGTAATGTAGTAGCTAATCGCTCTGTTTGTCTTCAGAGGACTAGATTATAAAATAGTATGAATGTTCACTAGGTTTGTGATGTCGGACAGCGAAAGTGTATTTAGAAGTTTTTTCTCTTAATCCGTCTATTAAATATTTTTTATTACATTGTATCTTATTAAAAATAATGTACCCAGCTTACCTTTTTAAACAGTTGTCAAAAATATATGTAAATAAGTCATATAATACGTTTTACTTATTTAAAATATTTTAAATATAAATATATATATATATATATATATATATATATATATATATATATATATATATATATATATATATATATAAGAACAAAAAATCAAGTAACGTCCGTAGATAAATTAGTAGGAAGTTTAACGGCCATTCGGACAAATAATTCTGCCTTTGATAAGCTTATTCAGGTATATTATATTATATATGTATATATATATATATATAGAGATGATGAAAAATGCTTAAAGGCTTGTCGGTATAATAATAATAATACGCATGTCTCTGGTAAAAGCAGAAATAAAGAACATATCCAACGTCCCATTCGGGGACAAGGGGCTCATTACCTTTATTAGCGGATACCAGGTCTCCCTACAAGTCCATGATCCTAAAACATATCTATTGATGGCTTTAAAAGAAACTAAAGAATTTAAATTAAATAGTTTTTACCAACAACTCGGCAATAAGAAATACAGAGGCAGGCAAAATCTAATTTTCTTACCATTGAACTTACGCCTTTGACCTTGACAAATCTAAAAAAAATACAAAGATGCAGCAGTAAAATATATATATAACTGCGATAAAATATCTTCTTGAAGAAATAAAACAATCAACACTTTTTAAAAAATCTTGGTGGATAAAATGAGCCAAATTGATCATTTAACAAAATTCGAATTGATTGATTCGAATCCAGCAAATTTGAAACAACAATAATGTTTAATACTATTGTGCATATAGAGGATTATCCTCAGGATTATCTTAGGGCTGTACTATTTACATATTTTCACATTCTAGTAATATATATTGCATGTTTTTAAATGTATATATCTAAATATTTAATTTAGCTATTATAATTTAAAATTAATTTCGATTCGTTGAAAATTGTTGAGTATATATAAATGTTAATACATCATTTATAATAAGTAATGTAGTAGCTAATCGCTCTGTTTGTCTTCAGAGGACTAGATTATAAAATAGTATGAATGTTCACTAGGTTTGTGATGTCGGACAGCGAAAGTGTATTTAGAAGTTTTTTCTCTTAATCTGTCTATTAAATATTTTTTATTACATTGTATCTTATTAAAAATAATGTACCCAGCTTACCTTTTTAAACAGTTGTCAAAAATATATATAAATAAGTCATATAATACGTTTTACTTATTTAAAATATTTTAAACATAAATATATATATATATATATATATATATATATATATATATATATATATATATATATATAAGAACAAAAAATCAAGTAACGTCCGTAGATAAATTTGTAGGAAGTTTAACGGCCATTCGAACAAATAGTTCTGCCTTTGATAAGCTTATTCAGGTATATTATATTATATATATATATATATATATATATATATATATATATATATATATATATATATATATGATGAAAAATGCTTAAAGGCTTGTCGGTATAATGGTTATATAAGCTTATCAAAGGCAGAATTATTTGTCCAAATGGCCGCTAAACGTCCTACAAAGTATCTACATACATAAAAAAATACATGTATGTAACTGAGTTCTCCTTTATTTGACATTTGATATACCTCAACTTGGAAATTTTTTTCAAGTTAATATTACTTAAGTGACGCGAAAATACGTACGTTTCTGTGTTACTAAGTTCGTAAATCAGCAGTAAAACTGTTACATACCTACAAAAGCTATTTTAGTTCCTATTTTCTTTCATATATTATTTCTTATAAACTCTGATTATAATAATTTGGGCTGCTTACGACGTATTCTTTGTAATCTTGTACTTGCAGAATAAATTTATTGTTATCAATATTTGTGTTGTTATCTAAAGAATGAAATAAAAGTTTATATTTTGAGGACGTGCGCTTTCTGGTAAGAAGGGGTGATCTGGTGAAAATGTCCGATGATGAACGATGAGACCTGGAATGTCCGATAGAATGCTCCTCAGAGGATTCCGATACGACTTGTTTGTCGACCGATGCCATCCGGACAATGTGTTTTAATTTAATAAACAAATCACGTGGCTGTCAAAAATATTGATGAATTAAACAAAGAGAGTCAAAACAACAACGTATTCAACTTTTATATTTTTGATTTATTATGGCTATACAAAAATCCGACACAAATTTTAAAATGAAAATTTGTTATTTCTAGGTAATATATGCACCGATATCCTATATTATAAAGGCTTTCTGTCTCAAATTACAAACTTAAATACAATTCGCATCCTGTGTAAATAGTACCACAATTTGCGTAATGTCCCTTTTAGGGTTTCTGGGGAGCTTCAAATATTATGATGGAAGATTTTCTTAATGATAGAGTAAACCAGTTACAATTTCTTCTTGCGCGCAACCTCCCAAAGAGTTATGTTACATACCTTTATATTTTTTTTTCTTATCTAGGAGTGTTTAGTTAAAATATCTTTTCCAAATCGCAAGTTTCTCTAGTGAAAATTTGGAAGAATCTTCAGAATATGACAGTTTGCAAGTACCAGAAGAACGAATGCTACAAACCATATGAGTATAAAAAGTGATTTTTAAATTACTATACATCTTTATTTTGGGTTTCCATTCACTCTAGCTGTTTGTACAGTAGATGCTCGTGTTTGAAATTTTAAATAAGACATAAGATATAAAACGTAAGATGCGTCGATAGAATGGCAACCAATTTAAATAACGCAGCGCAGCAAATGCGAGTATATAATTGCATTTTTTTCACCGGAAGCACTTTAAATACTATTTTCATCTATTTTATCTTTTTGAAGCAGATTTATAATGAAAGTGCATTTCAATTTTCTTGACTAACAAAAAGAAATTGTAAGTTTTAGAATCTACGAAAAAGACTCTTATACTTCAGTATTAATTTGTTGTCTGAAATGTTTCTTTCTAACATAATTACTCCAGAGCAGCAAGTTAAAAGATGCTTCTTCATTTAGAGATAATTTTTACTGTTTTAAGCTTTTATGTTTTAGGTTCGTAAAGTAAATGCTATAAACCTTAATTACCTAGAGTATCAAAGCTAGAAATAAATGTTATGGACAATTCTTTTAATGTCGATATTCTACTAAATTATATAACCTAGGGAAATATTTTGATTTATAAGAATTTTTTGTAAAATTTAAATGGAAAGTAAATAATTTTGAACTGAAATTTTAATTAGGCAAATTACAAAATCTTCACATTAATACAGAGGTTAACTTTATACTGTTTTCTTGATAAAGGAATCAGCGGCCAAAGAATAGCAAAAATTTGTATTAATCATGGTAGGCATTTACGAAAATGTAGTTACGAAATATATCTGTCAAGTCTGTCAACCATATGTGAATTTGCCCGAATATTTCACTTATATACAAATTTTCTCTAAGAGAAGTGGTATTATAGAAAAATTGCAGCGGAGATACCACGTTGTCTGAGCAACGTTGTATTTCCACTTTTTTAAAAAATATCATTTAAGAAATCATGGTCCTTGGGATTAAACCGTGTCAAAATGGAATAACTATCTGACGTTTCACCTTCAATTGCACAAGGCAGGTGCTTGGAGATTCAGGGATATTTGCTCCACGATATCTAAACATTGAGTGAGCTCGGAGAGATACAGGTGGGCTTTTATACCCGAACTGCGCTCGCCGAACCGTGGCCCTGTGTTAAGATCGGTTTCCACTTGTGATGTAGACCGTTACCCGTTTCACTATTGAAGTTTTTTGTATATTTAAAAATGTCAATAGATTTTCTAATTTTTGTTTATGAAAACCTGGAACCGACATTAGAACCTTAGTTTCCTTTACATTTATAATATGAACAGTAGTATGCTGGTGTTGAGCTACAGCAGATTGAAAAATTTATTTCTTTTAATGCATCGTTCATATTCCTTAAGTCTAGTGGATATCGAGCGTCTTGTTTCTCCCACATACACTTCTCTACAAAAGCGAGGAATTTTACATACTCCTTGTGTTTGAAATAGTACAACATCTTTCGGGGATCGCAAGCATTGTCCAATATTTTTTAAGTGTATTGAAGATTGTACGTTTGTTGGATCACTGAAGTAATCGTCCTATTTTGTCTGTAGAGCCATGTATGTAGGGAAGAATAACAATACCTAATGGTAGCTCCTAATCATTTTTCTTTCGCAGATTACGGTAGCCATTGTCTCTCAGAGCTTCGGTTAGCTTCGATGTTTCCTATGCTAGCGAATATTGATCAGAAATTGAAATGGCTCTAAATACGAGAGAGTTAATAACCGATTTTCTTTGAGCTGAATGGTGGTGCGAATTTCCATATAAGTATCTGTTTGCATGTGTCGATTTTCTATACACAGAATGTTCTAAAGTACCATTTTCCTTCCTTTGAACAAATACATCTAGAAAGGTAATCGTGAATTCAATACTATGAAGTGGTCCAGAAATATGAGATTTTCCTGTTTATGAGGCCAAACAACAAAATATTCATCTACATATTTAAACTACTGTTTTGGTTTTAGTAACGCGAATGTTAAAGCAATATCCTCAAAGGTTTCCATAAAGATATTCGATACCACATGTGATAGAGGAGATTCCATAGCTGCCCCTGCGGTTGTTCATAAAAAGTTCCTTGAAAAATAAAGTAGACAAGCTTTCACGAGGTCTAGTAAATTATTATCAAGACTATTGTGTTCCAATATATCTGATATAATGTAAATTGAGTCGTTAGCAGGTACATTCGTGTATAGTGATTCTACATCGAAACTGACAAAAAAATATCTTTGGGATCCAACTGGATTGACTCAAGTTTTTCCACGAAATGAGCAAAATATAAAATCAGATTGGTGATGCGTCTTTCTATTCTACTTGTAAGGTCTGCCTGCATAACCTTATAGGTATTGTCCAACATTTGCGTTACCTTTTTTATATGTTCCGTTCCTTTCATGACGACTGAGGCGTTGCCTTTGTCTGTTTTTCACTTCAGGGGTTTTAAATTACCAAGGATCTTCGTTATCTCATTCCTGGCTTCGTCGAATTGCTCGACAGGTAATTTACTGATCGCGGCTTCAACGGATGATAATATGTAGTACATGAATGCTTCTCGGTGCTATTGCGAAATTTTGGCCTTTGTAGAGAACAGAATATTCTGCTTCTGTTAACGGCTTCGACGACAATTTAATAACTGGATTTTTTCTATTCATAATGATTTTAAACTTTCTTTGTCGCTTAAATGTAACTTCTTGATGGATTTTTTCAGCCTGTGCATTGGCGAGGTTGTCCAAAGTGGTAAATATGGTTCCTCTAAGTCCAAAAGCTAATTTCAGGTAGAGTTCTAGTAGTTTACGGGCATTTGTACCTAAACCATGACGTATTGCCTTAATTCTATCTCTAAACAGTGCATTGCTGGCACACTTATAAATATTCATAGCAGTTCAAGAAGTATCGCGATGTTTTACCTGTAGTCATTTCGGTACTACATTTTTATCCTGGCATCTAAGGAGAAAAGTACAGACAAAATATGAATATTACAAACTTTAATATACATAAGAGAATTGGACAATGTTTGCGATTCCCGAAAGTTGTTGTACCTTTTCAAATATAAGAAGTATATAAAATTGCTTGCTTCGGTGAAAAATTGTATGTGGCAGAAACAGGACGCTCAATATCAACTAGACTTAAGGGATATCAGCGATTTATTAAAAAGCAACAAATTGTTCAATCTGCTGTAGCAGCATACCACTATAAATGTAAAAGAAACCGAGGTTTTAGCGCCGGTTGCAAGTTTTTATAAACGAAAAATTAGAGATTCTATTGAAATATTTAAACATACAAAAAAACTTCAACAGAGAGAAAGGTTACGGTCTACATTACACGTGGAAACCGATTTTAACACGGGGTCAGGGTTCGGAGAGCACAAGTAGGGCATAAAAGTTTACCTGTATACCCTCGAGCTTATTCAATGTTTAGATCTCGCGGAGTAAAGACCCTTGAAGATGCCTCGTGAAATTGAAGGTGAAACATCGGATAGTAATTCCAATTTGACACGATTTAATCCCAAGAACCATGATTTCTTAATTGATCAAAGCCATGAAAGCTTTTGTTCAATAATATCACAAAATCTTTTTTGTTTGTATTGTAAATAAGAGACGCCGAGAAGTCTGTAGCGACTGACGTTTTTTAAAGTAATTGTCAAAAATTGGCAATATGAATCGCTTTGGTGAAATTCAAGAATTCGATGAAAATATAGTGAAAACCGAACTAAAAAACACCTTGAAGTTCAAGAACAGCGTTTGATTTATGTCACTTTGCGATGAAAAAAAGACACAAATTTGGTCATTATTATAAAAAGCTGGGCTTACAATATGCGGGAGAGAAACGGTAAAGAATATAAAGAGAGGCCCGTCAAAGTTATTTGGAATCTTGCGGCAAAATTGCTGATGGACAAGTATTTCAACGATTACAATATTAGAATAAATTCCCTCGAACAAATTGAATTTAAACCAGCCGGAGACGCAAGAAATGCCAAAAGAAGAATATTACAAGGCATCGACGGCAAATGTGAATTATTTTTATCTATAGTAAATTGGAAAACTCATTTAAGCTTGCGACTAATTGACTCCAGAAGGTTTACAAAAAAGCCTTTATTTTGTTTTCTTATGAACTGGCTTGGGGCGGAGGAGAAGGCGCAACAGCAGAAACAACCACGCAATGGAATGGCCGCTGATTCAAACTGGTTGGTAAAAAACGAAATAAATTCCTGCTTTTGTCCAGTAAGAATGTACCTGAAACTCCAAGATAAAAGAAAAAAAAAGTCACCAACACCCGATTATTTTTGGCTCTAAATCCTCATTGGAAAACTTCAGGTAACTGGTTAAAAAATAGTCCCGTAGGAGTAAAAGAGATCTCAACTAGACCAAAAAGCAAACACAGAAATCAGGCCTCAATACTAGAAAAAAAATCACAAACCATTCCCTTAAATCCACTGCCGTATCCGAGTTGACCAAAAACGGAGTGTCAGAGCAAAACTTAATAAAAATTACAGGTCATTCAAATATAAAATCTACGTCAAGCTATTTACAAATGGATCAAGATTACCATAAAAAATAATCGAACAAATGAGAGAATATGGAAAAGAACCACCTCAACAGCAGATGCGTCCAACTCCTATGACAAGCATCACCAACCTCGTCGTTGCGAAACAAACATGTGGTTAACAGTTACCAAAATTGCAATTTTTATTAATCAATCAATAATAATAATTAACATTTTTATAATAATATTTTGGTTAATAATATGTGTTCTTTTATATAAATAATGTAATTATATTCAATTTTTGTAAGTTTGTTACATGCAATAATTAATGTCAATTTTTTAAGTTGATATGTAATTATTTGATGTTTAGTTAAAATATTTTTGATTCGTGAAATATTCTCCCTAAATACTATATATATTACCCTCGAAAATTTACTTTATGGTGTACAACTTAGCTCTCAAATCTAATGATTATTAATATTTATTTTTAAGTAAGAAATTGCTTATGTGAAAAATTTTGAGTAATTCGTTTTCATCAGCAGTTATCCACTATATTGTTATAAGTTCTCTTAAATTTCTGCATGAACATTTATTTTTGGGAGTAAAATATTTCGTCGACTTGGATAATACAAAAAAGCATAGTGAATAACATAATATTAAGGCAATAAACTATAGCTGGCTTATTGTACATCTCACTATCACCACATGCCATTTTAGTAATTCCGCTATCTGTGTTAAAAGGGTTTATGTTTACTGCTAGTAGCAGGATAAGTGAATAAATCGAAACTAGAAAATTCGGCATTTTGAGTGAAAGCTAAAGTTACAAATATATTTGTACGGAGTTGTCATTTATATTGCCACCCACCTAAAGCTTTAAATATGGAAGGTTTAAAATACTATACAAATGTGAAACTTCTAGGATATCTTTTCTATTATCTTTTAGAAATATCAAAAAAACGTTTTAAATGAAGCATGTATACATCGAGATTATTAAATGAATCTATTTTTACTTCCCTCGTAAAAGGGATGCCTAAAAACATGTTTTCTCAATTGTATCTGTCTGTCTATCGGTCTGTCGGTTGTCTGTTCGCCGCATAGCTAACAAACTACTTACCTTACCCGATTGACCTGGTAACATTTTGGTAAAAATCCAATTTGGCAAAATAAAATGACAACAATGAAATATTAAAAAATCGACTACTAAAAAACTACTTATCCAATTTATCTCAAATTTTGCACAAATATCAAGTATTATTAAATGATTTTTTAATACCAATATATTTCGTTTATCCAAATAGACACGTATGTGCGACAACGTTATATATTTTAAGAATATGCCAAGATATTTAAAACATTCTTGACTAGGATTTATTTGAGATGTGATAATGTGCTTGCTTACTTATCAATTAAGGTAATCAATACCATCAGCTTTTTTTATGCACTGCTCGATATAGGCCTAATTGTCGCACATACTTATATTGTGGGTCTCAAATATTTTTTACTCTTTTACTCAGGCATATGGAACCTACAATCATTGCGCCTAGTCATTCCCTTCTGATCTAAGCAGAAACATATTTTTTCCGCTTTTCCAAAAAAATTCATAAGTAAAAGTTCATGTCGAATTTAGAAGTATCATCTTAAAAAAAGGTCATAAAACGAATGATTAAAGTGTTTTTCCGAAATGCAAACCATTTAGATCTTACGGCATCTCGAAGTTGCAAATTTTCAACATTCAACGTGAATATCTCGAAAACAATACAGTCATAAGGTATGTTATATTAAGTTGGGCTAGAATGTCGCATAGAATTCTGAAATGTAATTAAATACAAGGTGCTGTATGCAATATCCGTTATAAAATAGTATTTATATGCCCTACACATTTTAAGTGACCATGAGACAAATTCATGTTTTCCGGCGTAAAAAAAAATGGAATTCGAACCGAGAAATGTAAATGCAGAGAATATCTAATTTAATTTCAAACGTGATTTTTCATCGAAAAAACCTTTTGTCACTTTGAAATACCTTTATTTTATGGAGAGGTTTCCCTTGCAATCAATTGAACTATTCCAATGGGTGAAAAACGTGCCTTATGATTGTCTTCCACTTTCTTTTATTGTTTTCTTTGCACTCGATATTGAATTTCTGTTTCTACTGAACAAGGTAAAATCAGAAAATAAACTTAAAGTAGCTTTGCTAGGAAAACAGAAAAAAGAATCAGTCCTTATTAATAAGAAAAATGGAAACACTGGATTTTAAAGAGATAAAAGTAAATTAAAATTTAAATGGTTACTTGACGAAAATTGCCAATAATTGAAACTAAAGGCTGTATTTTTTGATAAAATGAATATAAAAATGGATAAAACGAAAAAAATCATTTTTAACATAAATAGGAAACTAAATGATTCATTATATCTGCGATAATATCAATATTTGAAAATATCCATCATTCAAAGTCGCGTCGATTCGGAGCGCGCTGCAGCGGTTTAGACGGTTATGAACACTTCAGATTCTAATGTCGGGACACTCTGTCATAAGTTTTTAACGAAGGTTTCGTGAACTGTCGAACGCACAATTCCGTGTTAAGCTTAGTAATTTTTATGGAGACGTACTGCGATTTAGGAAATGAGTGAAAATAAATTATTCGTATATCTAGAAAGATAGGTTTATGTATACATTGTAAAAAATAAATAGATATTAGCATACTCTCTGATTAATCACTGTAATCAATATTCTCCTCTTCTCCATGTACATTAACTAAATTTTCCTAGGCCTCTATATTTTTTGTATGCTAAACTATTCTCGTACATCTTTGTTTCTAAAGAAGCACACGTTAATATGCATTTCAGATTATTTTTCTTGTAAGAACATATCTTACTAACACAATCTAAAAAATACCAAAATTTAGAAAAATAACCATATTATACTAAAAAAGAAATACCTAGTTTTATTACTTACTACTACTTTAAAAAACTTGTTTCTTCTGGAAACGTTGGCAAAATTTTCAAATCCGGTGTTATAGTCTCTTCTTCAATTGTCCAGCCATGCTTCGAAACATCTAGCATCTCGGGTTGAGGATTTAAACTGTTTAACCAAATATTAGTTTCGTAGTGAGCCCACAGACAATGTTGGTGCACACCACGAATCAGTGAATAAATACTGCTTGCGGATAGGGATGGCAATGGTATATCGAGATATTGAATATATCAATATATTTTTATCGATATATTGTTGCCTTGACATGAATGACATTATGGACATTTTGGCATCATTTTCCGGAAAAGTAAGTCGGGAGAAATTTGAACTGAAATGTCCAAGAAGAAAATTCTTGAAATTTCGAGAAAAATATAAAGTCATTGGAAATCTGCCGAAATTTCAAAACAATAAATAAATTTTGTTGTTCCAAGCCGACTTTCCCGAAAACTTTAAAAGTTAAAATTCCAGAAACTTTTCAGACGTTTTCGTATATCCATATATTTTTAAGTTAAAAGAAAGAATGAAAACCTAACCTTAAAATTTGTTGATAATAAATATCCCCCTCTGTAATTTGCTAAATCGATATGTTTGTTTAGCTTGTATGAATACAAATAAGTATAATAAAAGTGTTCTAAAAGGAGAAAATAAAATATATTTATTGCTTTTTTTACTGTTTTTACTGAAATCATAATAATCGATTACCTAGTATTTAGTAGAGAACAATACACTTTTAGTTTATATATATATATATATATATATATATATATATATATATATATATATATATATATATATATATATATATATATATATATATATATATATATATATATATATATATATATATATATATATATATATATATATATATATATATATATATATATATATATATATATATATATATATATATATATATATATATATATATATATATATATATATATATATATATATATATATATATATATATATACCATTGCCACCTCTACTTACAAGGTAATTCAAATACGGAAATAGCTTCGACGTTATTACATTTACATAATAAAACGGCATACTCAGAGAATTATTTAAATATTTGGTTAACTGTTTTTTTTTTACGCTGGTTTGAAAACATTATTTGGCCGTCATTTTGTTCCGCAACCAGTTTATCTCTATATAACACTTAATGCTTCCACAAAATTTGAAATTAACCTAATAAGTAGTATTTTTCAGGCTGCATTTTTAAATATATTATTAGGCCGCCATTTTTTTTGCTAGTGTGTATTCATTCCAAAATGTTATCAGTTTATTCCTATCTAACACTTGATTTTTGTGCAAAATTTGAGGTAAATTGGATAATTAGTTTTTTTTAGTAATAATTTTTTTTTATTTCAGTAGGCCGCCATTTTCTTACGGCATATTAAATTTTTAACTTGGGAGGGTGATTTTTTTACGTTTACAAACATTTTATTTGGCCGCCATTTTATTAAGCCAACATTGTGTTCCGACATCTTCGATTGGCATTAAATTTTTACCTGTTGATTTTTACATAATACTTGATTTTGTTACAAAATTTGAGATACATTGTGTATGTATTTTTTTTATAATAATTTTTTCAAGATTTTACTAGCCCGCCATTTTATTTTGTTTTTCTTAAAAAAATGTTTCTTAAAT
This sequence comes from Kuschelorhynchus macadamiae, assembly GCA_030620095.1. Taxonomy (NCBI): domain Eukaryota; kingdom Metazoa; phylum Arthropoda; class Insecta; order Coleoptera; family Curculionidae; genus Kuschelorhynchus; species Kuschelorhynchus macadamiae. The sequence goes on along the minus strand of JAUTXW010004486.1, from coordinate 181,590 downwards.
TATTACATATTTGTTTTTTTGAATGTCAGTTTTACTTCAGGACGTACTGGTACGTGGTGTCTGGAATAGTAAAAGGGACAAAGGAGAAGGTCTGGATATCATTGTTAAATTTCTAGGTCGGTCAATAAAGGGAGTAACGCGCATATTCAATTAGAGAAGGCGGATTTTCACAGAAATTTATCCAGCGTATGTATATCAAAATTAACTTCCTAATAGTCTTTAGTAAACTACAAGTAATTGTTAATAATGGTTTGTCTCTAGCCACTCAAATAAATGGTGGGGGAAAGGGCAAATATTTGTTTTTTTACAACTTGGGGGCTCATTGAAAGAGGCATTAATTCGGCCTTGAATTGAGGTGTGAGTTCTATTATTCTAAGTCTCGTGCCGAACGCCAGATGGCGCTTTGGCACAATTCTTCAGATCTTCGTGCTTTCTTGAATTTCTTTCAAATGGATTGGATTTTTATTATATACCAGTTACAAAGTATTTTTATAGATTTCACTGTTTTTATAATACCTATATAAATTTAAAATATCCCCTTTTTATTCTTGTCTATTTTATTAAATTTTTTTTTGTATTGAAATTAATGTTAAAAGGAGAAAGAAGTTTTATAGAATATTTTTCTGTTTTTTTTTGGGGTCTCCGTGAAAAACTACCTAATACATTTTTATATCAAAAGAAAACCAATACCTCGTAACAAATGGCTCGGTTAAGGACCATTAAAAGTTATTGCTATGATTTATTAATGTATTGTGGAAGGGCCATTTTACGATAACATTTTTCCACGGACAGGTAAGCTCGTTAATGCGTGTTGTTATTAATCAGATACATTTTTATTGCTTAGGAAATAAAACAACGGGAACATTTATTTTTAATATGGTTTAAGTGTTAAATAATAAACTTGGAAAGTGAAAGTGTAATTTTTAATAATAAAAATTGCATTAAAGTTTAAACGAATTTGCCAAATGAAGCAAAATATTGTTTAGTTGGGACTTTTTTTTAGGGAAATGGGGAGGACTAAACTGTAGTAATGCCAAATGGCTAGATGTTTATTTATCCTTTACTTCAGCAGGAGGTCAATTGAAATACCGTGTTTGCCTCATCTAACTGAAAGAGGTAGATGATTCTAGATATTTTTATTTTACAACTCATTGATTTAGAAGTCAGTAACAAATTTACCTCTTAGCATCAACAATAGACGTTCTTCTATTTCACTACGTATATAATTAAACATAAATTAAATATCTTAATAAACATTTGCCATTTCATACAAATGTGCGATAAAAATTAATTTGGAATTGTTTATCTTTTTATTTTTGAATAGTTGGAATCATGTGAGATTTAATCATGTAATACCGAAGATAAAATAAATCTACTAAGTGTGGGGTTAGCAGTGTTCAATACCGCATATCGGAATATTATATATGAAGGGCATCCTAAAATGTGACATTTATACGTTGCGGGTCTGTGTGCGGGATCTAAGAAAACGTACAGCGAATATTTCAACATAGCGCTGTATTTTTTTCTAAAACCTTAAGAAGAGAAAGGAAAATTTGAAAAACAATTTTCTTTTAAAACATAGAGTAACATAAGTAATTGGCCCTTATAGGTCCAGAAACGAGTTTACATATTTAGCAGTCTTTTTCTCTATACAATGATAGTTTGAGAGCAGTCATTTGTCGTGTTATTAAAATATAATTCGCAGAACGGAAACTGTGGAAAATGTGACTGTGGTTTAACTGAAGAATATCACAAAGCACATTTTTTGAATTTCTTGTGAAGAAGTTCAGTTTTTTCGAACTTAAGCTCTTCTTTAAAATATATACTAAACTTATGCACTTATAACACAACAAGTTTTCATGTAAATTTATCTGCAAATTTTATGCAATTTTCGAATTACTTCCAAGAAAGTTTCGTGCTTGAAAATTATTGTATATCGGTCATATTTATTATTTCGCTATAAAGAGAAAGAAATATTCGATATATTTCTAGTGCAAGATAATCATTAATTGTGCTACCCGATATTAAGCTTAAGGAAGTTAAGAAAGGCTACAAGTGTGCAAAAAATACAAACTTTTGTGAAAAATGCAAAAATCAAACTCCGATGAAATATTATCACAGTATAATAGCAACTATTCTGAAAACAATTTTTGTAGGAGAAATACTCAATAGTGTAGAATATAAAACACAAATATTTTGTTGCCGTAACTAACAATCTATTAACAAACTATGTAAAAAAAAATTAAACAAAATTGAAATAGATAGTTGCAAGTTGAAGATGGTAACTGATCCTTACAATCGTCCGTTAGTGACCTAATTTTACCAAACGTCGCTAGATATTATTCTCAAATATTTGGATTGCCTAGACAATTCAGATATATGTAATCCAATTCAATATACTTAAACCCTGGATGGCGCAGATGATAGCTGTCTCTATTTGACTAAAGTTGGAAATAATTTTCTTTAAACTTGTATTGGTATTATTATTTAACAGACTAAAGTAGGGAAACATGGTAAAAAATGGTCCTACGTCTTAATGATTATCGGCTTTCCCCGTTTTTAAAAAATGCTAATAATTTCTAATTATAAAAAATGGCTATATAACTTTTTTTATCTAAATTAAAATTATTCCTCCTAGAGTTTTTATTTATAGCATGAAGGTTTTAATATTAAATAAGAATAAGTGTTATGTAAATATATGTAAAATTTTCTTTCAAAATTAATGTTAAAATGTTTATTCAGAATATATGATTTAATATTTGTATTTTAATTTTGAATTTACGAGCGAAAGTAGGCACATTTGCGTAGCAAGACTCCTTTCCAGTGTGCAACGCAGGGCATGCAAGTCGAAAAGATTCGATTCGGTTGTTAGCAGTCAAGAAGTTGAAATATCGCTACTCGTGAAAGTGACCAAAACTTTCTACAAAATTTATTATAAATCGCGAGTAAAGTAATATTTTGCATAGAACATTAATCTAGACCATCCCAATGCTGCAATTCCAGGATGATCCAAAGACCCATGGAATAGAGAGCACAATAGAGTGTTCTTTTCATTTTATGTGCGTCGACGTCTGCGGTAAATTTCCACTTTAAAATATTAAACAACATTTTCCTATGGAAATCATATGGTCCTTTAGCAATTAACAGCCCTACGGCTACATTATGTACTAGTAAACTGTACGTGACCTTAATGATGATATATGCTTTTTCAAGGACTGTGGATTTTTAATCTATTGAATTAAAAAACGAAAAAAAAATGGTTTAGTTAATAAAAACCCTTGTGTTTTGAAATTTGGTATAAGTCATTATACTGGTGACCCGGCTGTGAAAAAAATCACAAATTATTTCTGTATCTATGAATGTTGCAGCTACAAAATCTTATATCGCTAACACATTCGGGAGCTTCTGACAAGTTTATATATAAGGAATCATGGTTCTTGGGATTAGACCATGTCAAATTCGGATTACTGTCCGACGTTTCGCATTCGATTGCACGAGGCATCTTCAGGGATCTTTACTCCACGAGATTTGAACACTTTGTTCACAGTGAAATCTGCAATAAATTTAAAATTAAGAATTAGCAAAAAAAAAGTTATAGGCTTATATACCTAGTTGTAGTTTTAATAAAAGAAAACACTATAATATAAAGTGTGCCTAATTTCGCTGCCATAGTAAATCTTTTTTAAAATAATAAAAATTTAATGTTCGAAGCATTTGAAAAAGTTATGAGTAAAATTTTAATGCTGCGGTCTTGTTAAGTCAAGGAAATTTTAAACAAAATGTTTTCTTTCTTGTTTATTTGTAAGTCAAGCATTGTTATAAATATTCAAATTCAAATTCAAAAGGCTTCTATTAGACTATTTAAGTTACAAAACAAAATAGATTCTAGAGGGGTGTCGAGATCAAGCAGAGCTGCCCATCTAACCACTTTTAAGTTTTACTATTAACATTACTATTACTAATATAACATTTACCTAACAATACACAGTGAAAAAGGACTACACAATATTATTGTATATAATTATTAATATTAGATTAGAATATTAGATTATTAATTCTAATTTTAAATTCTTTTAGAAAATAAATCGGATTTATAGTGTTTTTTAAATGTTACCGATGTGTGACACGACTTGACGATGTGATTCGGCAGAGAGTTAAATATTTTAGCGGCTAAATATGAGTATGAGTTTTGAAAGGAAGCGGTATTGTGTTTTGGAATTTGATATAAGTCATTATACTGGTGACCCGGTTGTGAACGTAAGAGCCTTTGAGTAACTTTTCAAACAAATATTAAGGGATTGCGGCTTGTCGGACCCTGAAAATTAGAAATGCCATGTGAAGTTGAAATCTTTCTGCAGGATATAGCCACTTAGAATCCAAAAAAGAGTTTATAACATGATCGAACCAATACACAACATCTGCGTAACCTATAGCGCAGAGTATTAGTGAATCGCACAGTCTCAGTCTTACTAGAGTGAAAAAAAGTTTTTGTAGATATAGAGAGTTTTTAATTTATAATAAGCCTTTTTAAGTTGTGTGAATGTGAATTCCCAAATTCTTACAGCAGTCTGAAAAGGCTAATTTTTGTTTATTCGAGATTAATGAGAAGTTTCTATCCTGCGCGATTATATATTTATCCTTACCAAAAATAACTACTTTTGTTTTACTTTCATTCATTTTCAGGCCATGTATATATATATTGAAAGTGAGCATAAAGTTGCATATCATCTGCATATTGACGAGATGAACAAAATTTAAGATAACTACAAAAATCCGCAGTATAAGCTGAAATCAGATGCCTGGTCATCCAAGACCACCCTTTATGTTCTACCCTCGAGGTAGCTACGCATGAACTGTAGGGCCATATCGCCGACGCTATAGAAAGACAGTTTATTCAAGAGGGTTTCATGACATTAAGTGTCAAAAGCCTTGCTGTAGTCCAATAAAATCAAGCAAGAATTTTTACGATTGTCCTGGGCTCTTAGCTGATCATCCGTTACTGTCAACAGTGCGGTGGCAGTACTGTGATTGGTACAAAATCCTGACTGGATAGCTGGAAGAATATGGAAGAAAGTGGTTAATTTTTCATTAATTATTTTTTCCAGTACCTTGGACAAGGAACACAGTAAGCTAATGGGGCGAAAATCGACTGATGAGCATGGGTTACTATTCTTTGGCATTGGTACAACGTTAGCCTTTTTCCAGAAGGTAGGGAATTTACACGAGGTTATACATCTATTAAATAAGTAGGTGAAATGTGGTAAGAAAAAAGGACAAATAAGTGAGATCAATTTTTTGTTGAGGCCATCAGGACCTTTGGCATTCGTTTTAGTTCGAGAAATCAGTAGTTCTATTTTCGCTTCGTTAATTTCGGAGAAATCAAAATTATTATCTAAATAGAGCGATCTATTTCCATACAGATTTTGATGGAAGTTATCATCAGGAGATGTAGCAGTGGGAACAGTATTAATGAAAAAATTATTAAAGCTGTTAGGACTGGCAATGTTACTAAAAGAATCCCTTGGTTTGGAGGTATTTAATGGTTTGCCAAAAAGCCTTTGGATCAGTATATATCACTGCAGTGATTAAGTTTCCTCTCAAGAACATTATATATTGCTATTCTTTTATGAGTTTAATTTGCAACTGAATATAATAGCTCTATGTTTAAAAAAAACACCATCGATGTACGCTAAAAAATTCCACGATTGGCGATCAATACGCTAAAAGTTCTAAATATTTTAATAACTGCAAAGTACTAAATTTAAAATCATTCGTAGTTACCCGAGAAGTTCAACATCAATTATTGCAGGTTTGGCGGTTTCCTGCAAAAATCGCTATTTTTATGGTAAACATTTTGATAATAAACTATAATTCAATTACTTTATTTTATCAGAATTCCAGCCTATTACCTACGTTTTTAGGATTGAAGTACAAGTGGTTTTTCAAAGCAGTGAGGACATAACAATATATAACTGCGATAACGGCAGTTATATTTATTGACTATGACAGTCCAGTAAAATAGAATTAAAAATGAAACAAGTCGGGACATAAAAAATTTGGTACCATTTTCATGTAAAATTTCTTACAATTTCAACACAATTTAATCCAAAGAGTAATTATACCTACAAGTGCTAATGAAAACTGCAATTTTTTACAATTTTGAATACCGCTCAGTTCTGATTTATTCACATCTATATTAGAACGAACTCATTAAAAAATGTGCCAATAATTTTGGATTTGATCTTTATTTGATTTTAACAGCAAGGTAACTAGAACCGTGAGTACCTTTAATGCTAAAATTGTTACGAATATCGATGCAACACTTTTTATAAACTCACTATTCCAAAAACTTAAACAACGGGACTGCTTTGTGGTTTTTTAAAAAACATTGCCCATAAAAAAATACTTCGAGTTTTTCATCATTCCTGCAACTCATAATAAACGGAAATAAAATTAGTTTATGATTGTTTTTTTTTTTAATATAAGATGTTATTATATTAAAAAAAACAATCATAAACTAATTTTATTTCAGTTTATTACGACTTGCATGAATGATGAAAAACTTAAAGTATTTTTTTATGGGCAATGTTTTTTTGAAACTTTTCTGTGATTTATTTTGTTCCCTTGCAATTCTACGTCGTCTTCCATTCAGGCAAATTTACTAAATTAAAAACTACTCTTTATCAAATTTTGATATACCGGCAATTTGCGAGAAATCGAAGTTTAGAAAGTGAGTGAAACACCCAGTATATCTCAATAACCAGAAAAGCAGCTAAATCTCACACCAATCCGTCACTATGAAATATAAACAGGGTTATTTTGTTTTTAATGTGAGATTTGCTAGCTCAGTGCAAGGGAATGGAATAATACTGCAAAGGTGCTGTGTTCCATCCCCGATGGACAATGTCACTTTTGTAGGGTTTTCAACAAAACCTATAATTTTGTATTATACCATACCATGTTTTGTTTAAGCCCTAGCTATGTTTTTGTTGGGGATTTTGTAAAAAAGTATCATATTTATAATATAACAAGTCACGGATCGGTTTGATATTTAACCGCTAGTAATAATCATTAAAGTAATAAAGTTGACGTATATAACAAATTTTTTTTTAGAAATAGACGTATTTTCGAAGTCTGGGACTTTTAGAATGTTTGTAATTATGTTTTTTTCTTGGCGACACGACGCGTATAGTGGTTACAGTTTTTGTTTTAGCTAGTATGGTTCTAATTGAATACTTTTCCATTTCGAAAAAAAAAATTTCTGTAGTAACGTGTTTCGCATATTCCCCTGAGAAAACTTTACTGATATGTAGTATAAAAGATTATATTGAGCAAGACTGGCAAATTATTTTTGAAAAATGCCGATTTAGTCCAGAATGTGATAGGTATTAAACATACAATTTTTCTTTTGACAAATAAATTTATGGTTATTTAAATACCAAAACAAGGTGATTTATTTTTTATAAAAAAAATAATTATTGCTTTTTAATGACAAAAGAAAGCGTTTTCAACCAATATTAAGTTTTTACGAAAATCAGCTATTGTTTTATGCATCAAATTATATTATTTTTTTACTATTTTAACACGTATTTATTGTTTTCTGACACTATACGGTTGGTGGATGACAAAACAATGTGATGAATTCTTCTTTGCTTAGTTGGGTGGCAATATCCATAGACATAGTCATAGTATTTATTTGACCACATTTTGTACAAAGACGTTACAATTGTAGCAAGTCATAAAAATTAACATTCATAGACATGATGTTCTAGTATATACACATAACATACGCAAGAAGTAAAAACTAAGCACTAAGATATAATAAACATAAGGCACAATAATAAAACGAATATGGCTTACGACAAACAAACAAATAAGCATACATTTCAGATGTTAAACTTTGACCTAGGATTTACAATATCAAAGTATTCCTGTATTGTATAGAAAGCACGTGATGCTAAAAATTGCTTAATTGATACTCTAAACTTTGTTTCGTTGATACATTTTATTGATAACGGTAACACATTATAAAATTCCATGTTAAATTAGTTGTTTATTGATTTTTTAAGACGGAACTTAGGCCCACGAATTAATTGTGCGGATCTTGTGCCATAGTGATGAAATTTCTAGTATCTGGTTTAATATATTTAATGAAGGAAGAGTCAAAATCTGTAAACTTTGATACTTCGTATGGCCTTTTTCTGCATTCTAAAAATGCATTTTGAGTTGCATGAATTATCCCACAGAGCTACCCCATAAGAAATATGACTATGAAATAAGGAATAATATACATTAACAACTGATTGTCGGTTTAAAATGAATTTTACTTTTCTAATTACAAACAATGCCGAAGATAATTTAGAACACAATGATTCGATGTGAGTGGTCCAATTAAGAGAACCTTCCAAGTTCACTTGCACTTTGCTCCTTTACCAACTGTGGATTTGTTGAAAATATAAGTTCTTGCGTCTTATCTACGTTTAATTTCAAATGTTTTTGGGAAAACCAAGTCTCCGCTTTTAGAGCCAATAAACTACCATTGTTTTTTAATTCAGCGATATTTTTATGATAACATAAAAGAGATGTGTCATCGACATAACATATATATTTGTTCGGAAAGAGATATGCAAAAAGATCACTTATATATAATGAAGAGGATGGAACCAAGAATCGATCCCTGAGGCACCCCATGAACCGTGGTGCCGATACCAGAAATATTATCATCAAAGGAGACACACTGTTTTCTACATGAGAGATATGTTTCCAACAGTTGCAAGGGCATTCCCCTAATTCCGTATCGATAGAGTTTTTTAATAAGAAGATTGTGTGAGACACAGTCGAAAGCCTTGCTCAGCTCGCATAAAATAAATTACATGTTCTCCCTTTTTAAGGCCATCGACTATGCCATGCACTATCTGAACAAGTGGCTGCACCATAGATTTTCCTTTCCGAAAACCATATTGAGACACCTCTAACAATTTGCTATATTGAAAGAAATTAACCAAATATTATATAAATTTTATAATAACTTCAAATATCTTTCCAAACAGCGGGATAATAGAGATAGGCCTGTAATCACCAGCTGAATTTACATCTCCCTTTTTAAAAACCGGCACTACCTTGGATAGTTTGAAACATGCTGCAAAAGTACCCCGTTTTAAACATATGTTAATTAAACCGAGTTAACGATTTTAATTATTACTGTCGATATATGTTATAATAAAATACTATTTAAATGATATATCATAAGAACTGGATTTTTTAAGAGATTGTATGCTATTTTTGTGAAACTTATGTATTGGAAGCATCCCATACATCAGTTTCACAAAAATAGCATACAATCTCTTAAAAAATCCAGTGCTTATGATATGATGATTATGATTTAAATAGGGTAAAATGCTAGAGATTTAGAAGATAATGGAGTGGACTCAATCAGTTTTTGTTGTGATTCTAGATCAACTGTCAGACTATGAACGGGACCAGATGCGATCGCCAAAAAATGTTTACTAAAGTCATTTGCTGTTAGCTGATAATCATTTCCAGAAAATCTATTTCGGTTTCTTTCTAAGTTTATAATATTCCAAGCATTCGTTAATTTGTTCTTGGAACTGTTAATATAATTGCTATATGCGCGTTTTTTAGCTTCAACTACAGACTTCCTATAATCTTTATGCAGGGATTGTAAACAACAGACCTACTATCAGCGTTACCAGTAGCATCACTAATAAGCTTTATGGCAGATAATGTTTTCCCGCACTTTCCGGGACTTAGGGACGATAGAGTTAACTAAATCTGGTTTTGTTGTTGATAATCACATCAGGATCGTCTACAATTGTGATTGATTCCATATAACCAAGTTTTGTCGACTAAATACGCATGCTAAAAAGCGTGGACAAACAGCACCGAGAGTCCCCAGTCATTTAATATTTCCAATTTTGATATTGGCATTAAAATTTTAACTTGATTTGTTACATTATTCATATTAATACTTAAGATGTTTTGAATATTGACGAAGTCAAATACGATCGACAACCCAGGGTTGTTATGTCAACCGCCGAGAGTCGACTAAAAACAAACATTTTTCAATTTCAAACCCGTCGGTGATGCTTCAATTAAAGGCGCTTGTTCACGATTGATCTTTGTGACTGCAGTGTTATTTGGAGTTTATTTAGTAATATTGACGATTTCGCTTTACCTGTAACTACTTGTTGTGCACACCGAGTTGGAGTTTTAAAATAATATTGTTGTTTGAAGATAACTTCGTATTTTTTGAGACTTTTTGTATTGTACTGTGATTTTCCTTTTCTTTAGAGCAATGACAATACTGTACCTATCACTCGAGTACGCATACATTCATTACATCGACGGAGAATAAGGAGGTGAAAATAAGTGACGAGAAAATCATATTTTTAATGTGATTTATATAATCTTAAGTGACTAGTGTTAACACCGTTTAGACTAGTTTCAGCAACAGATTTCATCTATTTGTCTTTCGACTATATTTAGCTGTTATTAAGGCTTTGACATACTTATTAGGCAAAATACTATCTTCAACTTAAAAGATTATTTAGAGTATAGAAATGTTTTGAGAGGTTTACTCTAAAATAGTGCACTAAAAGTTTAGAGCTGTATACTTACAGATCACGTAAGTGTCGATTTAAAAATATCAGTGACGTGCTCGTTAAGTCGCCAGTGAAAAAAATATAGGTACCTATAAATAAAATGAAAACGTTTAACGTATCCCGCACAGTGGCGTTTTCTTACCTTCATATTTTATTGGAAATAGAAATAAATTATACACGAGTTGTATGTATATAAATTTTATCAATGTAACCGATCTGGAAAGGAATTTACATGAAATATGCTAGTAACGAATACTTCCTTTTCTTCAGGAAAGTAAAATATAGGTGAAAGACTATGTGAAGAATGGCAGAGAGTTATATTTCATTATCCGTAATGAAAGGTAGGATTCATAACGAGGGGAATTTTTTATTTATAAAACACTAAAATAAAATTTTTTTCAACCGACCTTCATATATTTTAGTTAAAATATCCTGGGATATCCCAGGTAATCTAACTTATTTTATACGTTATGAATTCCTTTCAGGAAAGCTTTAGGAACTTTAAGGAAAAGGAAAAAGAACAACATATATATATACATATAAACAGATGGAAAAACCAATTTCATTATGCTTTCAAGAATTTACTTAGTAGTAATAAAGTAGAGTTGTATGAGCATTTTATTCCTTCCTAATTTCTGTGATTTCTAAAATTGGATTTTAATTTAAATTATTTATTACCGAATGCTTTAACAAACCGTTCTTTACATTTATTATTTCATAACTTGATAAAGCACGACTTTTAATTCATTTTTAAGGAACATTGCTAAAACTAAAATATTGAAAAACCTCACTAAATAATTCATTTATTTACTTTGCAAACATTGTATTATTGCATGCATTAAGAAAAACTTGTTAGTCAATTTTAAAGTTTTGAAGTAAAAAAATACGATTTCTAAACATAAGAGTTTAAAAAAATTAGAAATTATTATTAATAAACAAATTTAATTAAAATATTAACTATAGAAATTTTAATACACAATAATTTTGTATTATAAAGCAGTAAAAACTTATGCATAAACTAGCGATATTTTTATTAACTGATTTTTTGTCGTTTTTTTAATTTGCGCTATTGGTGGTTTAAATAAACTAATGATAACCTTTAATTATTATTGAAATAATGAAACTTGTAACAAGAATAAAAAAATACTGTCTTTATTTATGGATCTGGATGACTCCAGAATTTTATGCAGGTCAGTTTGTTAGTTTATCGATGCAAGATCTCAATATACTAGCCCATAAAAAAATATTGAGCCTTTATCTTTTATTGCTTGAACCCCTGTACTTCGTTGCACGTCCCAGTCGAAAAGGAGAATTGAGGTGTATGTAAATAACAATAAATTAATGTCTAAAATAGATTATAATAGGGATACGCTCTAATTCAAATTCTTTAAAACATTATTTCTTGCAATGCGAAAAACAAGGAGTCCGTGAAAAAATTCAAGAATTGAGTAGAGTTTAGTTGGTGATTTGTTTATCATTGTGGTAAATTATACCTTTACAGAAAATTTGGGGTTTTTTAAATTCAAGGGGATAGTGGCTAGGAATCATTTAAAAAGGAATCAAAAAATATTTATCTCTTATTATAGTCTTTATTTCTTAGCTTTCACAACGTTTTGAATAATAACTACCTCCAATTGTTTTTAAGCCTAAATTTGTTAAATATATTTTTATCCCTAATGCTTCTTAATTAAACGTTAGGTATTTCCCTCGTTATTTATTCTTTTCCTCGTTATTTAACCTTTCCCTTAACAAGGAAAGTTAAATAGCCAGTTTAGTTGTACATGTTGTTGTTTTGTGGCAGGTACAACACAATTCTCTTACATTCTAGTTTAATTCTTAAAGTAATTTTCTTACCCTAAGGTTTCATTGATAAATGGAAGGATTCAAAACGAAAGAGGTTGCAGGTAATGTAAATGTGTAATGTACCATGTTTTTAAAATCTATATTAGAGTTAAGTTCCTTAATTTAAAAATATATTTTCCTTTATTTACATGGTAAGTACTTTTTCATCGTTCATCTGAAGGCTAGTCCCGTATACATATATGTTAACATTTTTGAGCACAGGAAAGCTGCTTTCTTTAAAAATCCACTTAGAAAGTTTTGTTCGGAAGGATCTAACTGTGCTTCTCACATGTCAGAAAATAAGTAGAAGCAAGGATGTCGTTAGTCAGTAATTGCGACGCCTATACGTTCGAGCTGATATTTATACCACCAAATAACACTCCGGAAGGGATAAGGGAAATTCCGAAAAGGGCTACAGCGATTGATTGTGGTGGAATGTGAACGACTAGAATCAAGTCATATAGTTTTATGACAAATATATTCCTGTATACATGTATTGCACTATAGGGAGAGCTATTAAAAAACGGGATACTCGAATAATGAACACCAAATATTGGGAACCATAGTATTACTATTATAAATGTCAAATACATATCATACACAATAATCAAAGTATTATGGTTGACATAATATACAAAAAATACATAAGTCGCCAACAACCGTAGGCAAACTGCTTAGAAAACCAAAATGCAAAATTAAATTGAAACTATTGAATATATAGCATTCCAAGCCACGAATAGGAATGGGTGTTTTATCGATGTACCGATAGTTATCGATAGGTGAGCGATAATCGAATAACATTAAGTAAATAAAAAAATATCGATATATCGATAGATATCTATAAGTGTCGATAGGTGAGCAATAATGCCGGAGTTATCGGATAATATAGATAGGTAGCGCCGAGACCATCGATAATTACGGATGAATGGAGATAAATGTATTATATATTTACAAGTAAATTAAGCCTAATATGACACTGAGGACTTTTTGTAGGTAGCAATGAACTATCGATAAGTTCGAATACTTATTGTTGCCATAGAAATAGAAAAACAAAGTAATTTAAATAAAACGGACGAATCATTAGAACTAGCAACAGTATGGAAGACAATCACCTTTAAATCAGACACAACAGAAAATCAAGAGGAATTAAAGCCGGATTATCAGCGCTTGGCTAGGTTAAATTAGCTTTTGGTTTCGTTGTGACTATCAGTTACATGGTTTATTAAACTTCCATTGACCGTTGACCAAGAACCTCTGTGACTTCTAAACTAACAAACACTGTTGGCTGGCTGTTAAAGTAAACCTACAATTAGACAAAATTATCTAAAATCAATAACTCGGCTTCATTTTAATTCACTATGAAGAGAGCTGTGGGATTTATAGATATATTGAGCGACATGATGGAGATTTTATTGATTTTGCAGATTATGAAAGAAGGCCTCACGTATTTAGAGAACGGATTAACCCCCTGTATGATATATGACTAAAGATTTTTTTACGCGTTTACGTCTAATGAAAGAAAATTTTTAGTTCAAATCGGGCGCGTTATTTAAAGTAAATTAAAAATGATTTCAAAAATTATTTTCAATTATACCTTTATATTAATTGCCTATTTTATTAACATCATCTTATCTGAATAGAAGAAGTTTGGACAACGCTTCAGTTTTGGGTCTTCCGTTTTCAAGATCGTACAAAAAGAATCACAGTTTACAACTTTCTTGTGTAATGTATCAAAACCAAAACCAAAACAATGCCCCTTCAGACAAGTTAAGTTATCAGTAGGGTCAAGCAATGTTGTCAATAATTTCTTAAGTTAGTTTATAGATGTGAAACCTAAGTAGAACGATAGTCAACAATTTTTATAATTTATGAATATTACGTTTTGTACTTATTATACTTAGCGTAATTATTTTATAATATTTAAGAGGGAAAATGCATGTAACTTGGAAAATATTTGAAAATTAGGGGAAGCTAATACAGTATTGGCAACGTTGCATAAGATCCTATGGTTCGCAACGTTGCCAAACTAAAAAATATCCCATACTTCCAGCTCAATATCCATCAGTTAACTGACGCATAATAAAAGGCTTTTCGTTCTGAAAGTTAAAGCTAACTAGGACCTGCGTCACAAAGAAAATATTGGCGTGTACTGAAAAACCCACCCTATGTCCAAAAACAACATACGGTAAATATAAATAATCTCGAAGGAAAAAGGGTATAAAAATAAACTTCGCAGTCACTAGCACTTCAATCATCAATCGGACGAGCAATACAAATCCTCGAAAATGATAAATACGATCAACAAAACTGTTCTTTTTAGAACGAAAGATCTATGTTACCACTATGTTTATATCTCGGATTATGTCATTAATCTCTCCTGAATGTTCTTGAAGGCTTAATTTTGTTCACCCTGTAGTATCTAAATTTTTCTAGACTTTCCCAGATGGTTTTATCCTTTTCTTAAGGTTATACAAATTCGCCGAAAGGCTTCTTTCTAATCAGTTTATTCTGAAAGTTCAAGCTGTAAACAAATTGCCAGTCAAATGTTTTACGTTACCATAGTTACTATGGTTAGCCCTAAAGCTGTATTCCAAATAAAGCGCAGAACTATGTGTTTGTCTGTCGGTCAATCCGGAACATTTGATGTCGGGATTAAGATATAGCTGAAGTTATAGAAATGCCGTCTACTAGTAACAATAATTCTGGCAGAAAATTTGGATTCTTCGGATAATGTATGCATAATGACATACAGAAAATCCAAGAATATGTAACACAACAAAAGAAAAAGAACCAATGACATGTAAAATAAGAAATTAAGAAGATCCAAAAAGACAAAGAAAACCCAAGAAGAACTGAAATAAGAGCTTACAGAAGACGTGAAGGAGAACCAGAAAGGCAAAAAATAATTCAAAGGAGATATGAGAAGGCACCAAAAAGACGTTAAACAAGAAATACAAGAAAAACCAAGAAGTAACTAAAAAAACGTTGCTTGAATTGACATTATCCAAAGGAGATGTAGAGAAGAAATAAGTTAAATAGAAAAGAAAGTCTACAATGTTCGTGACCACGTGGAGCAGAAAGTCCAAGGTCTACGATCCCAGATGGGGAAGTTTAGAAATTAAGGCGAGTTAAAACCGAAGTTGTTTTTTCATCACATGTAATAAAACCACCTACATGTAATGGTAAAGTGCCGTGGTTTAGAACGTTTGATACTGAGACTGGAAATAATTGGAATTGTAACGAGAAGCCACGAGAATTAATTTTTGCAAGGTTAGTTTGAGAGTTCAACACTTACTGTCCACGCGTGAAAGCTCAATGGAAGAAAACAGAGAAGTCAAAACGAGAAATAAATAAATTGCTTAATTTTGAATTTATGGTGTTTAAATTATTGTAAAGTGATTTGACTTTCGCCCATATCCAAAACTTCTTAGCTCTAATCATCGAAATTTGTATGGCTCCAGATGCTGCTTAAGTATTAAATTGTATAAATCTGAGAGTTAGCTAAAGTCTTAAATATTATTAAAAAAAACAAATTTCAAACAATTACAAAATTAATTTTAACAAATTTCTTTATCTTTGCCACTAGGTTTAATAATGGTTTGCAATTTTGCACATTTTTACTCGGAGTACATACATACAAATTTAAACAGTTATGCATATTTTTTGTCTTTTCATTTAAGAAACTGAAGTGGTAATTTGTTTGCTACCAGAATAACAACTTTTTCAAGATCCGAAGAAAAAATAACGATATTTTTACCATAATATATTAAATGGCATACTGGGAGCTAAAAAGTAAAATAGGAATTAAACGTTATCTTAAAAGACACCTACTTTAAAAAACGAAAATTTTAGCCCATTAATTGTTGAATTATATTGTGTTCTCTATTGAAGGTGTCTAAATATACCTTAGTGATATTTAACTCACTGGCAATTAAAAAAGGAATTGGTCTACAACTCCCAAGAGACTTGTTAGTAAAACTTAGCTGAACTAAGTCAAAGTCCTATTATAAAATATAGGAGATATATTTTTAATATATTTATTTACAGTGGCAATGATGGTGGCTAGACAACGCACTCGCAATATCCAATAGTCTAAAGAAGAATTCTCCCCTCTTGTTCCTGGCATGGCAAGCATATCGGATCCCAGGAAAGCAGGCTGATTGGCCCGCGAGATTTGGCAGTAAGAGTATACAATACGACTGTATTTGTTTGGAATTACGTTGGCGTTATTTTCTTTTATCTAGACTTCTTTTTTAAGACCAACTTATAATATATTCATGAAACATATTAAACATTTACAGTATTTGTGTTTGTTATATAAGTTATGGTTACTAACATTTCTTGATTAGGTTATCTAATATCTAAGAGACATAAACAGAAATTTAAGAAGAAACAAAAATAATGAAACATTATTTTAACTGAAATAGACACACTTTTATAGCTTAAAACAGCTAATATTCGTTTTTTGTCGTTCTGTTTTCAATTTGTGTTGAAAAAGAAGCTTTTGATTTTAACGTTTAGTAAGAACTATTAGTTGCAGTTTGTTGAAGCTATTTAAATTATGTTTTATTTTTAAAATATAATAATAAAGGATAAGTTTATACATTTTGAAAAACACCTATTTATTTAATTTGACGTTTATACTAGTTTACCCACTTATTTTAAACGATTTCCAGATACAGAAAGTTTCAGTTAAGCGATTTATCTAATTTATTTTTTGTAATCCTGTAACTTACGCTAATATAGTTTTTCTGTCACTTTCAATTTAAAATTAAAAACATTATTGTATTTAAATAACAAAATCTAATTTTTGCAAAAAAGCAAGCCAAAAACGCAGTTCTATAACATGCAAGCTTGTTTCAATATTTTTTTAAATGTTTGTTCGAACCTGAATAAAAAATAAATATGGAATAAGTTTTTCAACAGGGCATGAATTTAGGTTTATATTTTAAATATCTTCTGTTAGATAACAAACACGAAACAAAGAAGAAACAAACCATTTTTGAAAAAATAAAGGCCTTTCTTCAGTTAGGTTGAGGAAATGTTTTGATTACTTTAACATAACGTGCCAAATTGAAATTGGAGCAGATACAGGTGATATTTTCATCAGTTTTAATGTTGAATCCCTTTATACAAATATACCTATTGACGGCTCAATTTCTATAATTTCTGACATATTTCAACATAAAAACCTTAATCGAATGATAAGAGATTGCTCAACGTCTACATATTTCATTTTTCAAGGGACCTTTTATCAGCAAACCTGGGGTGCCGTTATGGGATCTCCACCTTCTCCTGTGGTAGCGAACTTAATGGAGGGTTTCGAAGAAATTGCTTTAGACTCTGCTTCTTTACATCCAAATATACTTTTGTAATATGGTCTCATGGAGAAGAAAATTTAACTATATTTTTAGATCATCTAAATCAACAACATTCTAATACAAAATTCGCTATGGAAGTTGAGTCAGATAGTGTCCTTGTCCTTGATGTGTTAGTACTAAAGAAGAAAGAAACACTATATACAGAAAACCGATACATACAAATAAATATTTAAATTTTAGTTCTCACCATCATCCATCTCAAAAGCAATCCACCATTAAATCATTAGTCTTTACTGCTTTGTCAATATGTAATACAAATTAAATTCTGGGAGAAACAGAAAAACTGATTGAAGCTTTAAAATAAAACGGATATTGCACTGAAGATATTAGGCGTCCGATTAGGTATTACAATAATCCCAGACCTAAATCAGTATTGGATACTCAACCATTAAGTAGTGCGGTTTTACCTTTTATTCAGGATGCTACAGATAAAATTGCAAATTCTGTGGAGATCCAACATTCGCACAATCTTCAGTACACACAAAAAGATTGGGCAATGCTTAAGAACACCAAAAGATCTATCCTTTACAATCAGAAGGATTTTATGAAATTCCTTTTTCCTGCGGCAAAGTGTATATAAGTGAAACTGGACTCTCTGTGTCTACTAGAGTTAAGGAACACGAAAGATGTATAAGTGAGAAACAAATTGTTCAACCCGCTGTTGCTGTACCTCAGAACACAACAGGACACATGATTAATGTAAAAGATACCAAAGTTCTTGCAGTTATTATAGTTTAGGTTATTATAAACGAAAAATTAGAGAATCAATTACAATTATCAAGCACCCTGAAAATTTTACGGTCTACCTGCTAAATCATGCGTGAAAACCAGTCATCAAAGTGAGTCACGCATCGATGGGCACAGTTCGGGTATAAATACCTGATCTCTCCTCATCGGAGCCCATTCAGTGTTTTGATCTTGTGCAGTGAAGATGCCTCGTGTCTCAGGCGAAACGTCGGAAAGTAATTCCAATTTGACACGGTCTGGACCCAAGAACCATTATTTTTAATTGACCTATTTTTTATTTTTTGTTGAAAGAAAGTATTTCTTGCTGGAAAAATCTACCTAAAGGGGTTTGCCGTATCCTTATACAATACATATCGCAAATTTAAAAACAAAAAAGTGAAAAATAACACAATTTCTTTACATGGATATAAAGATCTTATCAAATAACTATGTATGTATACAAATTATGTTATTTTCATATTCTTCAATAAAATAAAATTTTCGTGACTAGGGAAGTCTTGGATAAAAGCCATTGCATTTTAGGTCTATTACGAAAATAAATTGAAATCTAAATTAATTAATTCTTTATATTTGAGAATCGCAGTACTAATTTTTTAGTTTTGCTATTTTCCTTTCTTCTGTAGTCGTCCTGTTTGTCCTTTGTATTTTATTTTCCTATGTACAAGAACAGATTTATTAGTGATTTTAAATAATCATATCTTCTCTTTATGCAAAAAACAACAATTTATTTAATAATATTATTTATATAATTTCTTTTGTGTTATGTTAATTTTATGTTTTTATTTTCACGTAGATGTAAATAATTTAATTTTTTTATAACTCCCTATTTGTTTTACTATGCATAGACTTTTCGTTAACAAATGTCAAATAAGATAGATGTTTTACTTTGTATATGTTTTAAACTATATCGATATAACTCTAGCAAGTTATGTGGTTATCTTTTGATCAAAAGAAAAACAATAAAACCACTCTTCTGATATTATCGACGTTTGGATAAATGTATTACCTTCTTCTGAGCTCTCTTTCTCTTTCAGAAAAAATGCTTTTTCACAGACCCAAAGATACTTACACAATTTGCTAAAACAGTGTTTTATATTTAGGTTTTTTTGATAAAATATGGGTTTTTTTACGACTATGTATAATTTTTATAAATTATTGGGTCGCCATTGCAGATTGTTTCCCTGTGTCATTTTAGCACATAACATAAGCCATTTGAATAAGTACTTTTTAAGCTAATCCGATGAAAATGAGAAAATATGTCTTTTATTTAGCGGTTTTAACAGCTATTTTTTTATTATGTTATTACCACCTATTTTTAAATTTTTTTTGAAATATTTTTTTTTAAATTACTTTTTTAATATAGAAATTTTAAGGAGAAGAAATTCTATAAAACAACTGTTTGAAATTAATAATTTATTATTCTGTTTCCACATTTAGAAACTATGAAACGCGAAGATCTGGAAACAAGTAAAAAATTAAAAGTGTTTTTTTTTTATCTCCTTTTCACATAAGAGAAAAAAAATTTAAAATGAGACAATACCAATATGAAAAGAAATATATCATATACCTTGTATGTACCTTAATAGAAACTCGTCGGATTCGATCATCGATCTTTCCCAGGGCCGCTACGACTCGCTGGCTGTATTTATAGCAACGTGCGCCCACCTGTTTGGTCCTGGATATAAACCAACAATGCCAGATTGGCGTTTAATCTTTGCTTATTTTTCGTATTGAAGGAGTAAATAGTAAAGTGAAAAACTAAGTTTTTCGTAATTTTTGTAAATTAAAAAAAATCTTTTTAACTGATTAAAACGCAGTGACAAAATAAAATTCAATATACAGCGTGGAACATTTAACCCGAATACACTTGGAAACTCTGCGTATTTATAAAATTTGTTTCACCCGTCAAATTTTGTTCGACTCTCCTTTCGGTAATACCGCTTTGATCGTGACGTCTTATGTGTAAGAATTATGACCTTATATGTTTTTTTTTAATGCAATACCCCGTTAATATTTTTTTTAATTTGAGGTTAGTGGCATATTCTATACACATTTTATGTAGCATGCCTAAAACAATATTGACATATTGGGCTAGTAAATTGTCCAAATTTAATCTTAACTTTTTAAAATCTATTAGATGTCACCTACCGCTGGTTAAAATTTTCGGTTATACTGAAGGTTGATGTAATCTAAAAATGTTTATTAAAAAAGGAAAGTGCAAGCAGAGCTGTTTACTGAGTACAGAAAATAGTTAAAGTAAATACTGTGTTTCAGTAAGTGTTTAAAACCTATAAGGTTTAAATTATTGTTTTACTTAGGTACTAAGAAAATAGTTCATACTAATGCTTGAAATTTGAAATATCTGTTTTTTACTTTTACTAAATACTTGAAAACCTAACGTTTTTAACATTTTACTTAAAATTTGCCAGAATCGTGTATTTAAGCACACAATTTTACTTGAAGTGTTTTCTAACCTATTTAGGTAGATTAAATTTAAGTATTTTTTTTAATATTGAAAAGAAATTATTTGTTTTATACAAAAAATCGAGTTTTCGTGAGCTTGCTTGTTCTTATCTTGGCGTTAGGGGCTGTCAATGATCTGAACGGTCTGAACCTCCTATCGTACATTATTTACAACGAGGTCTGCTTATTTTTTTAAACATATATGCAGTACCAACAATTCCCTTTCGTTAAAACAGTAATTGTGTCTTAATTTTCTTATAATAACCATAAAGAGAGAAAGCATAACTCTACTAGGTTCCCGAACAGAAGTGTTCCATAATTATCTTGACAGTGTAGGACATATATTTTAGATTAAATATAAACTAAAGTCTATCTAAGACGGCAAAATACGGTATTTTTGAGTTAACACTACCGATCTGACGTCTTCAATAGTTAGCAACGCTGATACCAACATTTAAGTCGCGCCACGATTTATTTGCATTTTTGCTAGCCTAGCGCACGGATTTTTTTCTTTCGCTCAGATTATTAATGCAACTTGCAGACATGCACTAAGTGACAGGAGCTTTGAACTGGTGCTCCTTAAGGCTAATAAGGTTTAAATTACAGTTCTCTAACTCACCCCTATGCCTTTTCTCTTTTTGGAAAAAAAACTGGGATTAGGTATGACAGTTACATTAAGTGATTTATTCAACTGTTCTACTTCCGGTTTAGTCGAAATTGGGAAATGACTCAAACCTTCAAATTTTAAATGGGATGACCTCGAGAGGTGTGCGGATACCAAAATTTGTACACTTAATTAACTATTTAGGTACTAAAAGTATTTAAAGGTATATTAATATATTTAATGAATATTTAAAATTACGAAATAATATTAAAAATGCTACAAGACAATAAGAACATTTTTTTCAAATATATATTTAATATTATTTTGTATTTTTCCATTTTCCATATTGAGACTAGTACAGAAATGGAATCACTTTCCGACGTTTCACCTTCCATTGCACGAGACATTTTCAGGAATTTTTACTTCCCGAGATCGGAACACTACATTCCTCGTGCAATCAAAGGCGAAAGGTCGGAAACTAATTCCATTTCTGTACTAATCTCAGAGAGATTCCATTTTAATACGGTTCCAAGAACCATGATTACTTAAGTAGTAAAGAGTATTAAATTCAAATAAAAACGCATTAAAAGAGAGCAGCTACTTTTCTTTTATATTTGGTTTTAATAATGATTTCCGCAAGACTTCTAAAAAAATAAAGCCTTATTAAATTAATTTTCACATTGCGTTATTAATCAAAAAATTACCTGCCAAACAATAGGTTTTTTAATAACTAAAATGGTCACTAATTTGATGTTTTGGGTTAAAACATATGAAAATGGGTCTTAGCAGTTTTTTGGAGTTAAAATAAATATGAAGATTTAGTTTTATAAACAAACAAGTTCTGTTTTTTAGAAAGATTAATATGCTAAATAATATTATAAAATATGCTTTAAATTGAACTATATGAAACCTTTTGTCTATTTTCACAAAAATATTTCTATTTTTATTGCCAACTTGCCCAAGCCGTCTCGGCACGCGATAACTATTAATTTTAAACAAAGAAATTAAAAATTAATTGATTCTGTGTTAAATAACGCTGAAACTATTCAAAAAGTTTTCATAAATCGAATTAAAATGCTATTTGTTCCAAAGAAAAAACAATAAAACATATTATTTTTACTCCTTATTAGTGAAATTTCGAAAAATCCCCTTAAAATCACATGTAATTAAAGAGTTTACAAAAAATTAAAAATATGTGTTTCGAAAATTACAAAAACAATTTTTAGAGGATATTTTTGAAAGTCATTGACAAAGGAATTCTTTTAAAATCACATTTAGTTGACAAAAATATTCCAAGTCAAAAACTCATTTCACCTCCTCAAGAATAGAAGAGATATTGTAAAAAAATAAAAACTACAGTTCCCCTCTTATATGAGAAATTTCGAAAAATCCGGAATTAGATTTATAAATACTAATTTTTAAAAGATATCGATAAAATAATCATTATATAAGTCTCACTTAATTAAAGACATTTTGTAAATGACGTAAAAACGCATTTCCTCCTTTAGGGGACATATTTCCAAAACTCTAGAAATTTATTTTGGATAATTACGTTCTAAAAAAAGTTTCCCATTTCTTCCCTTTTTACCCCTGGATGAAACTTTCAAAATCTAGAAATCTATTTATAAACAAAAATTTTAAATGCTATAAACGAAATAATCGTTACAAATTCTCATTTAGTTACAGGTATATTGCAAAAAAAGTCAAAACTAATTTCAACTCTTTTTAGCGTACTGGCGGGCAAGTTTAAAAAAAAAACCTGTTTTATCAGACACAATAGCAAAAAGAACGTCCAAGCCAATCTTGAACGTTTTATTTTTAATGATACACATTTCACCCCTTTGCGCTCTTTTAAGGGTGAAATTTGGAAACATTCAGATAACTACTCATCAATAATGTTTAATAGAAGAGTGCAAAAGAAATATGTAAAAACAATTAATGAAAGAATCGTCTTAAATTCTCATTTACCTGAAAACATATCGTAAAATCCTAAACCTAACCTAACCTAACCTTTTTCGAAATCTTAGGCGAAAGTTTAAAAGAAGTCTCTTATCTGGCATCAGCAACTTCACATGCCAACAAAACAATGCAAAATCATATTTTTATATTACTTTCGCTAGTCATTGACGAAATAAACGTTATAAAATCTCATTTAGTCAATATGTATAAAAAAATTTCATCCTTTTTCGCCAACTTGAAGGTAAAATTTTAAAGGATGGATAAATTGATTTTAGGATAATTATTTTTGAAAGGCATTGACAAAAGAAGTCTTAAAATCTCCTTTGGTTAAAGAGATATTGTAAAAAAAAATTCGCTGGTTTTCACCTCCTACCTAGAGGTTTATAAACCAACCTTCTCTTTATTTGCATTTAGGTCACAAAAAATGACATGCCAAATGTTCTTTTTATGTTTAACGCTGTCAGAGATATAGTGGTTGACGAGCATGATTTATGAAAATACAGTTTCCCTAAAAAATATCAAATGTCTACGCTAATGATTTCACAATTTTATGGAATCAATATATCTACGTAACTATATTTCTTTCTAAAGTGGCCGTTTGTCCCTTATTCAGGTAGACATTTCCTCATTTTTAACAAGCGTGCGCATTTAAAATATCCTCTAAAACATTACCTATTTTACTTTGAAGTCTTCATTCTCATTTATAACCAGTTAAAGCATAAATAATATGCAACATTTTTTAAGATTTCCTTGTTTTTCCGAACGTTATTTCATTTATTATTTATATTAAATTGTTTCGAGGAAGTATTAAACAAAAAGCTTTTTTAAATTTTTTATGTTTTTAAATGCAGTTTGTAACGGAATATCAAACAATATTCAATTACACAACATCTCAATAAATGCGACATATTGTTACTTAATTTTACTTATGTTTTTTTAGTTTAGTTTATTGCATACTTCCTTATATTCTCATGGGTTTGTGGGACAAAAGAATTGTGGTCTTGTATGAATAAAGATTTATTTGGTATTTTATATGTATACGAACGGTGCATGAATTTTCTTAAAAAGGTTGGTATTTTTTCTTTATAAATGTTTATAATAAATATTCATTTCACATGCATGTAATCCGGGGTTTGTAGTTTTTCGCCTATTTTCAACTTAATATGTCTTACTTATTTGAATAGTGATAATGATTTAAGCTTATCGCGTATAATTTGTTTTTTATTATCATAGGATATCGAGATCGATATTAATATCAAGCCACTAAACTTTAAATTTTTTTATATAGCAAATGTTGCAGATAGTTTGAACATTCGATGAAATAAGAAAACTAACAATTTTTCCATTAGACGAAAGCAAAATGTAGAAAATTACTAGTTGAGACTCGTGTTCCTTTAAATCTAGTCTATAGATGCTCTCCCCTACGGATCATGTAGTCTGTGTCTCAGTAGTTCTTTTCGAGTAGTCAAGTGCTAAGTCTGTTTTTGCTGGTGCGTGCTTGTATGTATGTGTGTATGGGTGTGTATATGTGTGTTTTATATTCTTTATTACAAAATGAATAAAACAACATCGTGTTTTCAAGACATTGTAAAAATCATGCAGATATTTTCTGTTACATTTTTCCTTAATACACTATCAAATAAAGCAACAAAATATTACAGATTTTTTTAAAAAAGCCTATTATGCCTATTTCGCTATAAAGCTAAAGTACACCACACAGATCTAAAATATCGACGAAAGGGGGAGGTATGTCAAAACCTGTCCATTTCCATGGATATACAGAGTTGTAGCCAACCGAGAATGATCATTGCACCGTTTCCATAGTTACTGACATTCTTTTCATAGACTCAGATTCGTCTGCCAAACTTTTGGCGATCAGAATAAACCATGGGCGCCTCATCAAGTGTGTCATACATATGTTGAGTGGTTACGAAAATGGACTCAAGGTAAGAAAAAAAGTATTGCTTTTCGGAATCCCTATGGTGTGGCGTGAGCCCAGTAATCACGTAGATACTTGTTATTTCTGCATGTAGATGCTATAAAGGATTACCAAAAACAAGGACATTTTTTATCCGAATATTCCATCAGCAATTCGTAGTATAGAAAACGTGAAGTAGCATTTGTGAAACATTTTTCGCAAGAAGAATCACTCATTTATTATCATGATATTCCAGGATTAGTCGTCAAACAAGGTGCTACTAACCAAGAAAGTGACTGGAGATTATTCATAGAATCATCTAAAAGAAGCTTAAAAGATGTGTTGTTACATAAGGATAATGTGTATGCGTCGATTCTCGTGGTTCATTCAGTTCACTTAAAGGAAACATATGAAAATATGCAGAGCACAATTAAATTGGACAGTCAACAGTCAGCTTATACGAAAATGCTATGATTTCTATCTGAATGGAGCAGTAGAGCTCGAGATAAACACTGGACAAGAAGAATATGGCCACGCAGAGTTAATTTGGGCCTGGTTCTAAAAATATTGTGCGGGAAAGTTTAGCGGTTCCAAAGAAAATCTTGTTGCCTCCACTGCATATCAAGGAATAATGAATCTATTTGTCAGAGCTCTTGATAAATCTGGTGATTGTTTCAAATATCCGTACACAAACTTTATTAGTTTGTCAGATGCCTAACTTAAAGAAGGTTTCGTCGTATGGCCCCAAATTAGAGTTTAACAAAACAATGAACAACTCAGAGAAGGCAGCATGGGATAGTTTTAAAAATGAGTTTTTTTGGGAAACAATAGAATATTAGAATGCAACATGAGTTTAAAATTACGTATCCTCCATTCAGATCTTGAGTATTTTTCCGAAAACCTTGGGATAGTAAGTCAACAGCAAAGTGAAAGATTTCACATCGATAATAAAGAAATAGAGAAGGATATCAAGAAAGGTGGTATGTTTCCATGATGGTGAACTATTGTTGGAGCTGTAAAGAGAAGCTTCTGGTGATGAAACTTCATATAAACGCATTTCAAGTAAACTCTTTTGGTAGTAAGCAAGCTAATTTTTATTCAAACATTTTTTTGTTACTTTGCTTTTTGATTAAAAGCTTTAATTTATAGGTAAAAGTGTTCCACTGATAAAACATGTATTTACTATACCACCTTTTTCAATAAATGTTCTTATGAAATTTCAAATTTTGTTCTTTTTCATTGTGAAATAACGTTACGTGATGAACAAATATCATATCATTTTTGAATTCAGCATACCTGAATTATATAACATAAAATAATTCAAATGCGCGTCCACAGTTTTTTTGCAAGGCTTTGTTCTTTATGTAACCAACGTTTAATATAAAAGGCAGCAAGATTAGTAACGTTATTAACATCATCTATTTTTGGTAGGTACATGTATATTTATTTTTAATTATTGTCCCTTATTGACGAAAAAAAAAACGATTTTAATAATCTATTACTAAAAAGGTAGAAATTGGAAATTATCAACTTAAAATTCCGTGTTGCGTTGCTGCTGTAAATATATATATTAAGCAAATTATTGTCAGGTTTTATTTGTTCATGGCAGTGACAAATTTTAAATCTAAGATTAACGTCCTGGCGAAAATGGACGGTTGAGTGTGCGGTTTACCGGGATTTTTTGTATCCCATTTATCCCATTTACTTCTTCTTTGGTCTCCCTTAATTCTTTTTTAGTATATCTTTTAAACATAATATAATTTCTGGATATGTCATAGGGCGATTCAGTTTTATTGCACCAAACCATATAACTTATTTTTCTGTTTAATCAAGAATAATCGGAAATAAATTTAAAGCTTTTCAGCTTGTGTTCAAATCGGCGTTCAACGGCTATTTTAAGGTAAAGCCAGTGTCCTCATGGACAAACTGAAGAAAAATTATTAGGATAAGGGAAGTGAAATATAGCAATTTTGCAAACAAATTTTTAGCTTTGCCAACCAAAAGTATGAATTCGTTGAAGTAAAGATATATGCAACATATTAAAATGCACTTAACAATTTAATAAAATATTTAACAAACTAAGGAAAATGTTGACAAAAGTTTTTTCTTGTTTCAAGAACATTATGAAAAAATCACCCTCGCAGGTTTTAACAGATCTTCACGTTTTGGAATCCCTTGATGCCAGAAAAGGTGTATCTCAATTCCGTTGGCTTGTCATTATGTTTGTCTGTCTGTTTGCGGCATAGCTAAAGAACTGCTTACCCCATTGATTTTACATCTGGGCAAAAATTAAGGATCATATGGGATAATATTCTGGTAAAAATCCAATATGACGAAACAAAATGCGGACCTAGTGGATTGTTAAAAAAAATTACTACTAAAAAACTGCTAATCAAATTTAACTCAGATTTTGCACAAAAATCGAGTATTATGTAAGAATCAACATTGGCTTTACAAATTATTTAAAAAGCAGACTCAGAACATTACTTATTAGATAGATTTTAAATCTTGTGCAAGAACTAAGTATGATATAACTAGTACAATTGTGCTACGAATTAAAAATGGCAGCCAAATAAAATGTTTATAATCGTGAAAAAGATAATCTCCCAGGTCTTACATTTGTCCGTCTGACAGTTTGCGGCACAGCGGGGATGACCTGGTAACATTTTGGTAAAAATACAATGGAATAAAAAAATAGCATTTTATTAGTTCCAGTACAACAGGTACATAAACCTTGTAAAAAGGTATAGAATGTGTCACAAATTTATATACAAAATACTCTTTTATACTGTAAAATGGATTTCCTTAAAAAATTATCTCATTTTATTAGGAAATGCTTCTCTGGGAGGCATCTTAGTTCATTTGGTACCCTATTCCAAATTTTAAGAAGGCTATATTTAACACAACAGATCGTTTTTTTGTTCTTGTGTTATATGTACGTATTTTGCTGTTATCATTAAATAAAAGCATATTTTGTAAAACAAACCTTATTGACTCAAAAAAAGTTTACAACAGTGAAAAGCTTATTCCGTTTAAATACAGGTCTACAGGTTTGAAGGGGTTTCATTTTAAACCTAGCTCTTAGACATCTCTCTTGCAGAATCAGCATCTCACAGCATCCACAGAGCTTTCCCAAAATATGATACCATACCTTATCCTCGACATGATATGTGCGTGATATCCCAGTATTGTGACAACAAAGCCAACCAATGTCCACCAGAACTCTAATAGCATAACAGCACCCCAAGAGCCTACCCAACAAATTATCAATATGTCTTCCAATCCAATCTTTGATCGATTGTCATACCCAAAAAAATAATATCTTGTTGGTGGTTAAAAACGATACACCATTTTCTATGTCATATAAAACAGGTTCGGCAGCCCTAACTGAGTATTTAAGAATTTGCATATTTTCAACATTCATTACTAGATTGTTGCAGTAAACCATTCTTGAAGTACATCAAGCGA
Organism: Kuschelorhynchus macadamiae; assembly: GCA_030620095.1. Taxonomy (NCBI): domain Eukaryota; kingdom Metazoa; phylum Arthropoda; class Insecta; order Coleoptera; family Curculionidae; genus Kuschelorhynchus; species Kuschelorhynchus macadamiae. The sequence goes on along the minus strand of JAUTXW010004486.1, from coordinate 152,586 downwards.
GCTTCCGAGACGACATGAACCTCAGCAGACTCACTTATCGTCAAAAAGGTATCATTCACATACATAACTACTTGATCCCTTGTTAATGAAGGCAGCCCCTCTGTGTATAGCTTATACAGCAGGGCAATATGGACTGAGAGACCCCTTTCCTAACAATCTGCAAGTCTGATTTTATTGTTAAATGATTTTTGTTCTTCTCAACCACACATTGCATTCTACGAGTCAGGTAGAACCTCACAAGCTTTTGGCCATCCCCCTAATTACATAACGCTCCAGCTTCTCGATAAGAACACTATGATCGACACTGTCAAAAGGTCTGGCCAAATCCAGGCAAACTGTAACTGCGTGGTTATTCTGATTCAACGAGCCGAAAATTTTTATTACAGCAGAGTAAATTGCCCTGATCGTAGAATTGAATTCCAATATGGCAAAAACCAAACAGCCTAGTGAAAAGTTGATAAAAATTATTACTACTTATTCAGTTTACGTCAAATTTTGCACAAAAAACAAGCGTCACTTAGGAATAAATAACTCCCAATAAAAATATTTGAGAGTACAGTATATATATATATATATATATATATATATATATATATATATATATATATATATATATATATATATGTGGGTGTGTGTGTGTGTTTACTAAACGGGAGCAGACTAAGTCACAGCTCACTGTTCCTAATAAAAGGAGAGGTTCATAACGCGCGAAGATTTATGAAAAGGAAATTGTAGCGTAGGTATAAGGATTTGATGTAAAGTAAGGGTACGTTAAATTTATAATTTCAAGGACACCAAATTTTGAATTTTGAATAAGCTTCATTTTGTTGCACCATATTGAATTCATACCAATATTTTACCAGTTCTACAAACTGTGTTTGTTCATTGTGCTTCCTATTGGTATATATAAGGTTTTTGAACCTTTTAATGTGTTATAATTTTTTTTGATATTCTTAAAAGATAAAGTAAAATCCTACAACTTTCCTAATGTTTTTTTTATCTCTAATATTGAACCCTCTAACTGAAGTTAGTTCAACGATGATTTTCTTAAATCCGGCTTAGTAGTTATAATAGGGGAGCGCCTCCTCCTCCTCCTCTTCCTCTCTCTCATGTCCCTCATTCTTAACTTCCTCCCCTTTTATTCTCATTCGCATCATATTTTTAATTTTTTCTCTTTGTTCTCCCACATTTGATTTTGCATTCTTAAGTCTTATAAATAGGTGCATCATGATAATTTTAGTATGCCGAGGCACATTTACTAAGCTGTGCTCGAGTTGCGTAAAAAGTTATTTTTGAATTTTTCCACCAATTTTGTATAAAACAAAAAGAAAAAATGTGTCAAGTAATAAGTGAATTATGTGTAATCGCGAAAAATTAACTACAACTATCAGACAGTGAAAAGTTAAATATCTCAATTTCTTTGAAGTGATTTCGAAAGATGAATACACCAAGCTGTTTTATCCACTGAAACGAGATTATTTGGAAGCAATTGACTGTTGTGATGATTATTTAGAAGGAATTATAAGCCTTACTACGTTTTTCAATACATTTGGGAAATCATACTTTGTAGCCACCTAATAGAATTTATAGGAGAAGATTGCCAATTTATACCTGCTATTATTGCAACCCAAAAGAGGTTTCAATTATACGAAGATAAAAAACAGGTATTATCAAGGAAAGTTAACCCTATTCGCAAGAGACGTCTCCCTACATATTTAAAATATTATGTTAAATAAATGAAATGGCTGAATTGCTGATTGCAGTTAAATTATTAGAGGAGAAATTTAGTAATCTTTCAAAAACCTATTTCTCATATTGTATGGCAAGTGGTCCGGAGTGGATAGACTTTTATTGTAATCAATCTGCGGAATTCGTAAAGGCTGCCCTCTGTTGCAACAAATACATTGAAACATTAAATTTTTTCAGCTTATTCAAGATCTAAAAGATATTGGCTTTGGTTACTATTTAAAAGACTTGAAGCAATTTATTGACGAGGATACTATTCTTCAAGAAATTGAAAAGGAAGAATAAATTTAATAATATTTACAATGGAGCAAATGGTTACTGAAATGTATGAAGAGTTTATTATATCTGCTGCATACTTCCAATATTTATCAATTGTAGGCGAAGAAGACGCAGAAGCACAAGATTTGTCAGCATATGTTAATAATATAGATCGAATGGAACAATGTAAATTAGCCGCTAAATTTTGTAATGATTATTTAAAATATAAAAATGAGTAGAACTTTTAAATGAATTTAGAAAATTAGATTTAAGGTATCATATTAATTGTATTCAATCATGGTTGGTTAATGCAAAATAAAAAGGTAATTAAGTTTTTTTATATTTTTATTCATTCATAAAACAATTGTCATATAAAAATAACACATTTGTCAAAGCACACATACAAGGTGATTTTGAATGATAGAAGCATTTTGGTTCCATTAGCTTTAGCGCTGGTTGTTCATCTATTTCAATCACAGGCTTTTTAGAATATTTCTGTATAAAATCCTTTTTTTCGCTTCCTTTTACAAAAACAAAATCTGCTTTCTTCGTAAGTGTTTCAATTATTTTTGGGAAATGATGTAATGGAGTAAATCCATTATTCCAATGTATACAATGATAATTTTTCGTTAACCATACCGCCTGCTTGTGACAATCAGGTGAAAGAAACTCCATTGGAAAAGGCTTTTTAAAAATGTAATGAGTCATTTCATAACCATCAAAAGCTGCAAGCTCTTTCAGTATAAATTTATTTTTTTCATCCTTGAATCCTTGAATATCTATAACCAATCTCATATTTTCAAAGCAGCAAATTTTTTAATGAGACTTTTTTTACTTGAATAATTTGCAATTTCTTCTTTCAGTTGATTAATTTTAAAAATAAATTTTTCAATTTGTAGTTGTAGTTTTGACGTCATGACTAAAACTAAAAGCTTTTGAAAATTTCTTTAAATTAAATCGAAATATGAAAATAGTGGGGATAACGTTTATAATTGTTTCACAATTTTAGTAAGAGGGTTGTAGCTAAATAATTTGTCATGTAAAATAAGACAATAAGCAGAAGTATCTTTTTTAATTGCATTGTGTGTCTCAAATTCAATTCTCATTACTACGGATCCCGTTTGAATTGTTTCTTTTTGATGGGAGCAATCAATATGTGTAATAGGACTAATGTTTTTGAATTGTTCAGGATTAAAAATGGGTTCATTTGGAACACCATAGTAAGACTGTCTAAAGTTGGCAAACATTTCGTATAAAGCAGAAAATTTGTTTTCTTCGAAATTTAAGTACAAATCGTGATAAGGATATCTTTCAGAATTTAAATATACTCTAATATTTGACAAGGTAATATTGTCAAATTTACTCATATCTTTAACAATTTTCCCTTTTCTGTTTTCTTGAAAGCCAATCACAACATGACGAGGAGCTTCTAGTTTACTAGTTGTTTTTACCGGCCATGTGTGACGGGTTGTTTCGGTTAGAGAAGAATATTCAACAAGTTCCCAACTCCTGAATCCTATCAATATATCTTTATTTGATTCTAATATTTTTGATAGAGCAAGTTGTTGTGGCATATCAACTAGAATGTGAGGAACTTTCCAATAAATTTTATCGAAAGTAACCAATGGAGTGTCAGGAGCAGTAACAAGGTGTGCCGGATCTTCTTTGAAAATAACACCATCTAAATCATCAGTTGATCTAATAAGAACCAATTCCTGTTTCATATTCATAATAATTTTTCTGTAATCTTCAAAAAATCCTAAAAGCATTTTTAGTGGTATGGATACGGAGAATTTTCCATCATTATCAACTAAAATTGTATCACCTTCGTTTCGATGTGGAAACCAACCTGCATTTTCCAGTTTTAAACTTTCGTTGGTATTGTGAGAAAGGTAGCTTTTTAAGGTTGATGCTAATCCAACATTTCTTATTGAATCTATAGTAATTCCGTTTAGTTCATAGCGGATTTCTCTGAACAAAAAGGCTATACCATTGTTAATAAATAGCAATTCTTTCTTATATTTACCTTCTGTATTAGTTAATTTTCCTTCGATATAAAGTAAACTATCTGATGGTAGAGTGTAAGCATCGAGTTATTGAATTGGGATCCTTATTTCATCATTGTAATCGAATTTTGAAGAAATATATGGTTGATATGTGTGAAGCTCAGAACTGACGATGGAATTGTCTACATAAAGCTTTTCGTTTACGTTTAATATGTTCATTATTTTAAAACAGTGAAACCCAAGGATGTGAGAAATTTACGATTATCTCGTCTTAACTTGGTGGTGTTGGATTTGATACTGAACTGTTGTTTAGGCTTTTTCTTTTTATAAGTTTTTACTTTGTTGATAGTGGTAGGGGCAAGTCTCATCCCAAGGGCTCTATTATATCTAACAACCATTTTATATTTCACTTGTTTGTAAATGTAACCTTACTGTTATAGTTTCTCCTCTAAAACTGATAAGTTCTCCGTCTTGATCAACTATTTTAACTGTTATATTGTTAATTGCTTTGACGCTAACTGGAAAATACAAAATGGGCAAAGGAGATTCAACTATTTTATACCCTGGAGCTACAGTTGGATAAAACTGGTGAATAATATGAACAGGTTTACCATTATTGTAAGAACCGACACAAATATTACAGTCAATACAAATAGCATTCACCTTAGTTATTTTTGCAACATTATCTGATTCTTCCTCTTTCATAGCTTCTAGTATCCTGCTATTAAAACCCAACATTTTTCCTATCGAATCTTCCTTGGTAAAATCAATTATTCTACTACACATTAAAAAAGTTTTTAGAGTATTAACATTTGCTTTTAAAAGAAAAAAAATTTTTTCATTCGGAAATAAATCTTCTATACTTTCTCTTATGTATGTTTCTATATCTGTAATGTCATAAGTTCCGTCGGGAATAACAATTACTTTATTATCTATATACAATTTATTATATCCTTCTTTTATATTGGGGATAGTCATAAACGTTTCAAAATCAGCTAAACCCAGGTAATATTGTTTTTCATCCTCTAAATATATGGGCGGATTAAAATCAGCAGACAAAACAGAACTGTTTCCTGATATGGCAATTGTGGTAGACATTGCAGTTTATTTATGAATGAGATATTACAATAAATAATGAGTTTATATATTTTTTTGCAAAAATTTTAGGGATAGTTGACCACAGTTATATGAATTAAATTTTTGTTTATTTTCATAAGTATAAAATACATCCACTTTGCCATTCGAATTAAAATATTTGAGAAGTTCAAAAGGTGGTTTTAAATTTCCATAACTATCAAAATATATTACATTTTTGTTATTTTTAATATAAGCAGTCCAATGAGATCCTTTATTTTGTTTTTTATCCAAATTTACAATACCACATTCTTTCAGATTAATTTTTTTTGGAAGTTCATCGAGCATAAAAACACCTCTAAAGCCAGTTATTTTTAACAGCTTTACATATTTAATAATATCATTGTTCGTAAGTGCTCTTTTTGGAAAACTTATTTTGAGTTTTTTTTTTGTCTGATTGCTTTCATTTTGACGGATCCTCCTTTATAAGGTCTAATAAATAGTCCCTTTCCTTTATATGGTCTAATATATAATCCTTTGCCTTCTTTAGAAGCATTTTCCATTGCAATATTATGTCTATGTATTTCTTCTAGTTGCTGTTTAGCTGCTTTAGCATCATTTACTGCCTTAGCAATTCCTGCCGCGCCTCCACCTAGTGCACCCAGGGCGCCAAGAATGGGAAACAAAAGAGGTAGAAATCCTCCAATTTTTTTGGGTGTTCGATTGATACGTTTTTTTCTCAATTTAAGTTTACCCCCTTTTGTATTTTTTAATCCCAAACCGAACTTTCTTTTACCCTTCATTATTCCTGCAACACTTAAAGCTGCAATTTTTTCACCAATAGAAGAATCTTTAGCTTTTACCCTATCCCAGGCTTTTTTTTCTAATATTTGGTCAGATATGTGTCTTTTTGATAAATCTTCAGTCTGAGAGTAAGATATATCATGTTCTTTGCAAGCGGAATCCAATGGATTTATACCAACGTCACCTCTAGTTAATCTTTTTTCCAAGTTGGTGCCGGGACCACAATAATTATATCCTGGTATATGAACTTCGAAAGGTAGTTTACTAATTAATTTATTTACTAAACCAGAGCCTTTTCTATTACGTGTTTTAATAGTTTTTTTCAACTTATGACGACCCACAGTCATTGAAGTTCTTTTTATACTAAAAGCACATTGACATTTTTCTGGTATAAATACTTTTACAGCTAAAAATATTTACTAGTGTGATTAAGAATGAGGATTGAAAAACAAAAATTCTCATTACCAGTAAATAATCATGACGAAAAAATTTTAAGTAAACAGTTGAGAAAGCATGGTGACTTATTTCGCGGTGGTTCAAAAAGAGGGCTTATAGTTGGTTGCAGTGGTAGCGGTAAAACCAACGTTATGCTTACACTGCTCGAGCATCCTAATGGAATTAGGTTTGAAAATGTCTATGTTTATTCAAAGTCATTAGATCAACCAAAATATGAATATTTAAGAAAGTTGTTAAAGCCTATGAAAGAAATTGGATACTTTGAATATGATAGCGATGAGAACATTATTTCACCTCATGAAATAAAGCCAAATTCCGTTATCATTTTTGATGATATTCCTTGTCATAATCAATCTATTATTAGGGACTATTTCACGCATGGAAGGCATAGAAACACCGATTGTTCTGTTTATTTTTCAAGGATATTCCTCAATCCTTAAACGTCTAATTCGAGAAAATGCAAACTTATTAATTTTATTTAAACAGGACTGTTTGAGTTTAAAACATATATATAATGACCACTGTATATTGGATATGACATTTGATCAGTTTAAAAATATTTGTGCTAACTGTTGGATGGATCCATATGGCTTTCTTGTAATTGACAAAGATTGTGAAGTAAATCACGGCAGATATAGGAGTAAATTCGATTCCTTTATATATTTATAAAAGTAAAAAATTTGCAGTTTTATTTCATTTAAAACTTGTACAGCATGGATAAACGTTTAGCTCGAGAATTAATAAGATCGAGACAAGCCGTGAAGCAGAAATATCAAAGCTTGAAATTAGCTACTTCTACTGCTCAGTCCGAATTAGAACAAACTTATAGACCAATAACACAACCACTTAAACAGCTAATTTCAAGTATTGGTAAATCCGAACCATTCGATTTAAAAGAAGAAAGAGTTTCAAAGTATGAAGATTTCAAAACACCTACAAAGCTTTATAAAACATCAACTCCGACGAAAAATATTCAGAAAACAGGAAAAACTCCGTTAATCCCTACAGAACTACCAACATTTTTAAATGACAGTAGTATCACTTCTTCTTCTTCTGTAGTACAACCATTGTCATCAACTGTTATAGCAGAAACTTCAGATCCTTCTAGTGACACAACAACAAATTTAAACTTGTCAGACATATTGGAACAAACTAGAAAAACAATTCAAACCTATATTGGTACACCATCATATAAAGATTACTTAGCAGATTTTCATGAATTACTCAGATCATATATTGATGAGGGTGTGAAAGATACACAACATAAATTTGACCATTATTATGGAATAGTTCATGACCTCGAAACGGATAAGTTTTCTTTTGGTTTAACACAGATACCGGTAGAAATTATTGGAAAAGACATTAAAGTGGGAGGAATAACGTACACAGGCACGCCAGGTTTATACGAATTGCTTTTCAAAAAAGAACCGAAAGGTTATAAGAAGATTTAGATAATTACATGAACATTCTAGCTAAAACAAATGTATATCGTAGGAATTTTGATTCAAATGAACAAGTTCAAGGAAATACATCACACAAATATGTTACAATAATAGGACCATATTTACAAAGAAAGGGGATTAAAAAGACAAAAACCTTGCCAAGATTAGTTACAGCATTTAACAAACCAAAACCTCCGTTTAGAACAACTAGAACCAAATCTACAGGAAAGGGATTAATTTTGAAAACAAACAGATCAAATACAGACTATGTATACTGGAATAATGTTAACGACATTGTTGATAGGCTACGTTTATTAATTTCATCAAGTGATGCGGGAAATAATGTTCATAGTAACGAGATTATCTCTATTATTGAAGAATTAAGAGAAGATAAAGTAATACTATAAATAACAGCTATCAAATATAATCATATTTATTGTTTAATGAAAGCTCAACATGACAGTTGATAAATTTGGACACCATATTTCAAAACAAAATCAAGAGAGAATAAGTGACATTAATAATTTAAAAAGGAGATTAGGTGAAAATGAAACAAATAATGAAATCTTTGCTAAAAAGCTTAAGGTTTTTGATGAAAATTTTTTAAAGTATGAAAACCAGATTAAAGGATGTTATACCTCAATTGAAAACGTTAATAAACAGTTGCTAACGCTAAATCAAATAAGTAAAGATTTGCAATTTTTAAATGAACATGTTAAAAAGGAAGACAAAAAATTAAGTGATGATATCAACAAAATTAATAAAATAATGGAAACAAATATAAGAGAAGTAATAATTGAAAAACACAAGGAAAAAATTAAACAATTAAGAACTTTTATAAAAAGGTTAGATGATGAAAAAAAAAAGAAATCAAAATAGCATTCTTAACAGTAGAACAATTGACCAACTCACTTTGGAAGAAAATCAACAATATATTTCCTTGGAAAATATAATGTCCAGTGTAATTAAGAAATTAGAACAAGAATTAAATAAAACAGAGGAGGAATTCAAAAATAGTGATAGTAGATCAACTACTTTCTTAACTGGAGAGATAAAAAAATCCTTTAATGCGTTAGAAAAGGAGATTACTAAAATTAGTAAAGTTTTAAATGAAAAAAGTTATACAATACAAATTGATAAATTGAATGAATGGGAAAAAACATATAAAAGTTATATTTCGAATTATTACAAAACATAGAGAGTGAACTTCCTTAAAATTGAATAAACAAGTTTGTTGTCATGACAACTGTTAAACAACAAGTCGTTAATGAATTACATAAACCTGCTAGAAAAAACTACAAACGCAGAAGGGTGGTAGTGAAAGGGTCAAATGATCTTTTTCAAGCTGATTTGGTTGAAATGTTACCCTATGCCAAATTTAATAAGGGATTTAAATATATCTTGATTAAATGTATATATAAATGTATTTTCTAAGTATGTTTGGGCCGAACCGGTAAAATCTAAATCTGGAAAAGACGTAACAGCGGCCATGAAAAAAATATTAATCAGTGCAAAAACTCCACCAAAAAACTTGCAAACGGACAGAAGGAGAGAGTTTTTCAATGTAAATTTTCAAAATTTGATGCAACAATTTCGAATTAACCATTATAGCACGTTTTCCAATTTGAAAGCGAGCATAGTAGAAAGAGTGAACAGGACTTTAAAGAATAATATGTGGAAAATATTTAGCATTCAAGGAAATTACAAATGGTTTAATATATTAGCGGATATTGTAAAAGATTATAACAATACAAAACATTCTTCAATAGGAATGAAGCCAAAACAAGTAAATAAAACAAATGAAAATAGAATCTTGAAATCTGCATTTACTCATGCTAAAACGTTAGATATAAAATCTCCAAAGTTTAAAGTGGGTGATCACGTACGAATAAGCAAGCATCGAGAGGCATTTTCAAAGGTTACACACCAAATTGGTCAAATGAGATATTCCACATTAAAGAAGTTAAGATGACAAACCCTTGGACATATTTAATTCAAGACGAAGATAATCAGGACATTCTGGGTGGTTTTTATGAGCAAGAATTACTAAAAGTAAAGCATACCGATGTGTATCTTATTGAGAAGATTTTGAGAAGGAAAGGAAACAAAGTTTATGTGAAATGGTTAGGACTTGATAAAAAATATAATACATGGATTGATAAAAAAAATATTGTTTAATTAAATTGAAATTAAATTTTAGTTAAATTTGTTTTATTTCTGTTCCTCACTTTATGCTTTAGCTGATACAAATTACAAAGTCTTAATGTGCTAATTAATTTCAAATAAAATTCACATTTAGGAAACTAAAATTTTATTAAGTAAAACATCAAATACAATTTTTATTAAAACGTGTCAAATATATTTTATTTCTATGTTCCTCAGATAATATCGAATCTAGAATAAGTTTACAATCATTTATTCTTTTTTCAAAACGGAGTCTATCTAAGTACCACATCTGAAAGTTATTCCTACGGGCTTGTCTGTAAGCAAAGCTCCACTTCACTAACACATGCACCTTATTGTTCTCTTCCAGAAAAGATATTGTTTTCTTCGTAATATTTTCTTTTTGATCTATTTTCATTGTTTTCTTCGTAATATTTTCGTTTTGTTCCATTTTGCTTCAATTTGTTTTCCATTTGTTCAGGATATAAAGCAAGTAATTCCATCATAGTTGAAACATTTTCACTGTTAGGATTTTCTGTTGGACTTATTATATTATAAACATGCGTACACAAGTCGCCACAATCAGCTGAAATATTATTTTGAAATATTTTGAAATATGTATTGAATTCTTGCCTTTTAAGTATAGATAATCTATAATCAATAATTTCCTTTAATCGCCACAAATTGTCCAAAGACTCTTGTCCTAAGTATATGAAGTGTGGGCCTTTTGTAATTTGTAGAACAGGGGTATCATTTATTTTCTGAACCTGCAGATGAATGTTGTTTATATTCACACTGGTTTGATCAATTTGAGGAAAGTAGATAACAATAATAGTAATTTACAATAATTCCTTGATGAACACAAATGTCTTTCCAATTTTCTTCGGTTAGTGCGATTGAAAATCCAGTTTTTCCACCAATTACAATTTTTGGAGAAAAATCATTTAAACTAATGCCAACAAGAACAAATTTTGACAAAGAATTATTTAAAAAATAAATTTTTGAATTAAGAAGCGTTTCCAAAGGTTTATGAACCACGGCGCGCGTTGTTCATAATGACTAAACGAGACTGAAACATATTGTGTTATTCTTGTACTTAAATATTCTCATCCCCACTTTCTTTAAAGTTTCGATTAAAATGGATTAATGAAAAAATAGATTTCCAGTTTGAAATTTGTAATAAAGATAAATAATTAAAATGGTAATGTATAAAAATAATGCAAAGTTTAATGTAACACTAATGATGGAAAAGTAATAATTTTTGAATCCGTCATAATAATTGGTACAGTTGGGGGTTAAAATTTGTAACTGATTATTTTTAAACTCTAACCTTTCTATCCAATTTGTATCAAAAATAGATCGATTTGGATAATGATACAAAATTTTAAAAAATTTACTTGCATTTTCATTTCCATTTATTCGTTCCATCCAACTAATTGTACTATTGTTAATTATTCCAATTTTCATAAATTTACAATATTTACTTAGAGTGACGTCTGTTTTATTAGAAAAACATATTTCACACTGTGTTACGCCAGGGGGATGATGAACATAAAAAACATTTTGGAAAATAAAATAAAGAAGAATAAATTGAGATCTACTGATAGTCATTAAACAAATTAATAATTATATTCCAAATGTATTAACATTAAGCAGATACTTTCACCACGAAAGCAAAAGCAGTTGTAAAAAAATAACAATAAAATACTTAATTTAAATATATGTAAAAGTTAATAAATAAGGATATTAATAATACTATATAAAATGTGTAGCTTGAAGACTTATTTTGAATGGTTACAATTATTCGATTCCTATTTTTCCATAAACAGTTATTTAAATCACAATTCCTAGCAAATTTCTTATGCTCCACAATAGGATCATCATAACTTAACCAATCAAAAATTTCAATACCACAATAAAAACATTTACAAATATCATTGATTGAAGTATAGTAAAAGCCAGCTCCAGCTAACACTTCTGGTCTCAATTTTCCTTTCCATTTTTTAAAAGTGGAAAGTCGTTTTTTATATGTTTTAAAATAACTGTTATCAATTTCTTTGTCAAAAGTTTCTAAGCACATTTTGTGAAAGACTTATGAAGACTAACTTTGGTTTCAAAAACAACAAATTTAAATACCTTATAATATCTACATAGATATATCTAAATCTTCATGTTCTGCATTCCATTGATACAAAGCAATATCTTGGTGTCCCCAAGCTAATGTATTAAAACTATAAGGAATTTTATACCGCTTATCATCTTCGGAACTCAAAGCCAATTTATTAATTAACTCTGTAAAAATTGTATGTTGTCTAGATCGAAAAACATACATTGAACAAAAGGTTTTAGAATGATTTTCAACAACATCTTTATAATGAATAAAATCCAACTGCTTTTTAATTGCACTTTTTTTAACACCTTTTGCTTTTTTTGTTAAACTGTTTTCCGTTTTAATACAATATGCTTTTGCTCCAGTACCAAAGAAAGCAGTAATGGGTTCACCAGCATATTCATCTTTTAATTTTCCTATAACTGACTTTGTAATAGGCATTTCATGAATATTATTAAATTCATAATTAGATGTGTCAAATTTGTGAATATTTTTTATCATGTCAGAATAAATATTTGGAGTTGTGACTTCTAAAATGAACGAATCGGTATCGGTGTATAAAAGTGAAATATTTTCCTGATAAAGAGGTTTTAAAAAATTATAAAAGAAATCATACATGACAGTTTTAGATATATCTAATATTGAGAAGCCTACATATATTGGTTTATTGTAAGTAACTTGAATCTTTTGCATTTGAATAGCTACCAAGTTTTCAGAAAATATTGTTAAGTCCTTGAAATATGGTTTTGCAATTAAATTCTCAGCACCATCTTTTCTTCTATTTTTTTCCCACTCAGTAAAAGTAGTGTTACGTCAATTCTCCTATCAACATTTTCCATAGTCTTGCCATAAATACTATTATTTGCCAACTTGTAAGTATTACGATCAAATTCATTCTTTGAATCATTTCTTAATCTTGAATTCAAGTCTATATATTTTTTCAACCAATCAGATTGAGAAAACTGTAAAACTCTATGAACTTTAGTTAACTTAAGTCCATGTTCCAAACATTGTTTTAATAATTGATAGTGAATAACATATTTTGATTTATCATTTAAATTGGGTATTAATTTTATGCATTTAGAATTTGGCGGTTTAAAGTTTTCTGGACAAAACGGAAAATCGTTATGATAGGAATGTAGACTTGTAGGATATTCTAAATCAACTTCTAAAACATATCCCTTATTAGATTTTTTAGAAATATTCATAATATTTAAATCATTGATTTCTTTATCTGTTAACCAAACAAAATCTCCCGTTGGAATGTGCTGTGACATTGCATAACCATACAAATTTGTTGCATCATAATTAATTATGTATTTAGTTGGCTTTAAAGGATCAAAATTTAAAAGAAATGGGTTATTAGCTTCAGATTTTCTACAAATGCAAGAGCTCACACCACCGCGAACGCTTTTTTTGAAAAAGTGTATCATATCTGGATCAGTTAACAATTCTAACTCTATTCCAGTATAACGCAAACACGCCTCCCAGTATAAACCTGGAAAAGTGTAAAAATGAGCTGGATCGAGCTTATATGTGGATAAACAAGTGCTTCTAAAATTTTCAAAAATATCTGCCAAAAGTAAAGTATCAGAGAGTAAGTAAACGTCGGAGTATTGACCAAGAGATTCACATTTAAACAATTGCCAAACCTTTACAGCTCTTTGGTATTCTGCATCACTGATGTGCTCATCCGTTAAAGTATTATAAAATTGGTCTTTCTGAGGTAAAGTTGTTTCTTCTAATTTTAAATAATCATCAATATAATTATAAGGAAATACACCTTTTTGCCGAATAAGTTTAAATCTTTCTTCATCATTGAAAATTTTTTTTATTTCCCTACATTGTTCATCTTTTAAGCTTTCAGAGAGTTTTGATAAAGAATGGGATAGAAATTGAAAAGAATCAATAAACCTTAATGATATATTTTTTTTCTTAGCCTTTTGTGTCTTTTTATCAAAATAGTTATCCACATGAATAAGCTTTTCAAATGAAATATATTTTTCCTTGTTTTGTGCGATAACTGTTAGTTGTTCTTTGTTTAAGCATCATTTTTTAAGAAATTGATGAGAATCATAATTACGCAAATTATGCAATATAACTGGAATAAAGTTAGGTATTCTGTAATTTATGTTGCAGAGTGAATGAGCTGGACCTCTATAAAGACCGGTTATATGACAATGATCTGCAACCCTGTCATTTAAAAAAGGTTTATTACTTTAAATATTTATTGTATATGTTATACACATCTCTCTCTAAAGAATTTATAAATAATGTATCACAATTTTGACCTCTATATTTTTCAAATTTAGAATAATTATCGTCGAAGGAACATTTAATGTAATAGGCAAATGAATGTGGAATATGTTCATATTGTTTTAAGGTGTATGAAGTATTAGGATTTTTATCAACATTGTCATTATTTAAAGGCTTTAAAATGCATTCAAAATCTGCATACACCACGAAAGGAACTTTCATTTGTTTTTGATAATTTACAAATTTCAAAATATTATCATATGAATAGTTTCCAAACTTATCTTTTATTAATTCTTTAGAAGGTAGGTTAATTTGTAAATGATCACAATCATAGCTATTGTGTTGTAATAAATTTTCTTCTGTCGGGAAATATTGTAAACAACCATCGCAAATATATTTTTTTCCGTGATGTTTAGAAATTTGTGCAGAAACTAGTTTTGATAAATCTTTAATATAGCAATAATGAAAAGTTTTTTCATCATCATCACTTATTAACAATAAATTGACATGTTGATTTTTTTTATTCGATGAATAATAAAGTGGACCAATTACTTCATACCCCTTTTTAGGATTTATAATTTCTAATCCATATACATTAATAGAAATGTTATTTTTTTCTTCAAAAATCTTAATGTTCTTTAGCAACATTGGAAATTCTATACCTGACATATCCAAAAACAGAAGAGTAGTGTGGGTAGGATGAAGTTTCAAAATCTAATCCGCTTGGTTGGTGAAGAGCAGACACAACTGCCCAGGCGAAGCAAAAGTTGTCATCATTCCTAATGTT
Source organism: Kuschelorhynchus macadamiae (assembly GCA_030620095.1). Taxonomy (NCBI): domain Eukaryota; kingdom Metazoa; phylum Arthropoda; class Insecta; order Coleoptera; family Curculionidae; genus Kuschelorhynchus; species Kuschelorhynchus macadamiae. The sequence continues at coordinate 137,484 of JAUTXW010004486.1, read as the reverse complement.
GATCACAGCTTGACGTCTCTTGATCTCTTGAGGAAGTTCGATAAAAGATGAGGCTCTCAGCGGATTGTGCTTGTTAACATTAATTTCCAAATGAAGTAAATTCATCAAAGCCCATCCTGCAACGTAAAAATTAAAAAATTACTTTTTTTGTTGCTGTTGTAAAATCGAAAATAAATTCTTTACCTGAATCTCTTTCTGCAAATTCGTCAGCTTTCTGGTCAATAATGGTGCAGATTTGCTCTAACAGTTCTTTTTTCTGATATCCCTGGCAAATGACTTGGAACGGCGCATTAAAAGATTTGACATCATAGCTGTCGCTGCTGGGGTTAAAATAGAAACCGAACAGTTCCATATTTAGCTTGATACATTTATGTTTCTGCAGTTCTTGATCTATTAGATGTGCAATTTTGTATTCCAAATGTTGAAAATATTCTTTCACATTTATGAAGTTTTGGTGTGAGGAAATCCTATAAGATATTATTCGTTCCCTGAATGCTGACTTGATAATTTCAACACCTTCCTCCAAGCCTATTTTGGAATTGTTCTTGTGCACACTAGATCGAAGATGTCCGCCCCATAGACTTTGGTTTATATTTTTCTTGCATTCTTTACAATATTTTACAATATTTGTAGAATCTATAAATTAAGAAAAAAATATTTTACAAAATATAACATGAAAAATAAAATGTTCTTACCTTTAACAAGCAACTGTTGAGTTTTGTGGAATTTCCGTTAACATGTTTTTTAATTAATCCTTTCTAGTGAAGACTTTATTACATGTTACACACTTATGCATTTCTGAAGTTTTCTGGATAATAATAATAATAAAATTAATATTGTGCAATTCTATTTAGTTATAGTCAAATTTTGAAAAAAGCAATTGCATTTTTGAAGTTCTTTGTATAATAATAAAATTAATATTGTGCATTTTTATTTAGTTATAGTCAAATTTTGAAAAAAGCAATAGAAATTAATTGACTTTATGAATCCATTTCTTCAAATGAGTCAACTAATTTGTCAAAGGCCTGTTTAACATAATTCACCGTACTTTCGTCTCCCTTTTTAATTGTGATCAAATTAGTTAAATTTTGAATAGCGAAACCCAGACACTTAAGGTTTGCTAATTGTTTTTTATTTTTTTTATTAATTTTAAATTTTTTTTAATGATAAATGATGGTTTCGAAATTGAATTTTGTTCAACTGGTGAATTATTAGGAGAAATATCCGAAGTTAAATTTGCTTCAACTTGTTTTTCTTGCGAATCAGAATTTACAATAGCATATGGTGAATTAATAGAAGATATAGACGAACTTAAATTTTGATCAATTTGTTTTTCTTGCGAATCAGAATTTACAATATCATATGGTAAATTAATAGGACAAATAGCCAAACTTAAATTTTGATCAATTTGTTCTTCTTCCGAATCAGAATTTTCACTAAACAAAAAAGGAGAGCAAATTGGTCTCGGAAAATTAATTGGCGATTTTAATGTTAAATAATTTGGATTAGATTTTTTAAAACAAACAATATCCTCATAGCTAGAATTTTGAGTTTCGTCAATGTCTTTCAGTTCTTCAAGAGTTTGTTTAGTTTTTGTTGTAATTAAGTCCGTTTTGTTGTCAATAATGTCATTAAGATCGTCAAGAGTTTGTTGTTGAGTAGCTGTAAATAAATATTTTTCGTTGTTGTGTTTGTTGGCATTATTCTGAACTTGGCTATTGTAAATAATTTCATTCAAGTCCTGAATAGTTTGTTGTTGACTAGTTGTAAATACGTCTTTTTCATTGTTTTGTTGGTTTGCAAAATTTTGCATTTGAGTACATGTGTAAAAGTCAAAGTCATTGTCAATTATTTTGCTACTAGATGCCAAAAAATTGTCCATTATGAAAAAAATCGTAATAACAAATAAAAATGCCACAAATGTACATAAAAATGTCACCAATATATATAAGAATTAAATCTTGCCAAATAAAAATGTTAGAAATAAAAATAAAAATTAAAAAATTACCAAATAGACACAATGTAAACACCAGAAAATTCGTGAGCTCTGCACAGTCTGAATGCAGAAATCAATTGCATTCTTCTCTTCGCTGAGGCGATTTTATATGCAAAAGTTAATCACATGTGTCCTACTTAAAGTTGAACGACAATCTCTAAAAACCACTTTCCCAAGCCTATCAACAACCTTACCCCCCTCAAATTGAAGAAAGAGAAGAAATTTTTATTAACTTGGAAGGCGATTCCATCACTTATAAACATTCATTTTTGGACAAATCATCTAGGCTTGTTAGAAGATCATTCTTGTTTAACATCGACATTAATTATATTGAGGAGGAAGAAGAAGAGATGGAGGAAGATGATCAGGAAATTGACGAAGGAGTGGACATGGATGGACAACTGCTAAATTTAGGAAACGAGGCTGACGTAAAAGTAAGCAAGTTTAGGGCTAGTGAATATTTAATAATTTTGAAGAAAAAGATGTATGTGTTATACAAAGCTACTCTAAAATTGAAAGTCGAAGACTAGGAACATTTGCTATTTGCCTTCCTTGTGGTGCAATTCACATGAGATATTTACGGAGAGGGGAGTCCGATCATGTGAGCTGCCACTACAAAAGAGCTTATGTTGTTAGTGCTTTTGATTTACATTGTGCTTTTTGTAGGATACATCTTTTTCTACTAATTCCTGAACATGCTTGCTTTTACTGCAATAAAAATGAAAAAAAGAGATAGAAGATTATGTTGTTAAATATTAATAATAAACATAGTTTGTAAAGGTGATGTGTAGATTATTTCAACAATATTAATTTTAAATATAGGTTATAAACGTAATGGGTAGATAATGTCAAAAATATTAATTTTAAACATAAATTGTAAAGATAATAAGTAGAATACGTCAACAATATTAATTTTAAAAAATGTCAACTGTTACTATAATCGGTTATATATTTTCAGTGCTATATGCAAAATACTTCTTTTTATTCTAACATCTGACACTGTATTTGTAAATGAAATAGCTAATCATATGTAAAAAAAAAAGTGTCGATTATGTCAACTGCCACTAGAAGCACTCATATATTAGCATAACATTTTATTAACGCTTGTTTCTGTATTCAATTGAGTTTTCTCTTACTTGATGCAAATTATATTAATATTATTAGTAAAATTAAAAAGGAGTAGATTAGGCTATGCCGGTCCGACAATCAAAACCGTCATTTTTACATGTAAATTCCCATAAGAAAATTTAAGCTTCGATTTGCAAAAGTGGTGCCATTTTAGGGCGTGGCACTTTTTGTGTAAACCCATAACAATTGTTTTGTTATGTAATGTGAAAATTAGTATGTATTAAAAAACTTGTTAGATCATTGTTGTCGTTTCAATATAGGAAAAGGAAAAAATGTGTGTCAATTATTATATATATATATATTTACATTTACTTTTTTTTACAAAATTATTTGTTACCAGAGTTTTCACAAACACAAATTATAAAAAAAATATTATCCTCTTTTTAAAATTACAACAAAATGATGTTTAATTACATCTTTGAAGATTTGTACCAAATAGTAATATCTAGTGCGACATACAGGACAATTGTTTACCATTATAGAACAACAATTTTCATCATTCCATCTTAAAATACATTTTAAACAAAAAATGTGGGAACATGTATTTGGTCTACATGAATCATAATATTCGATTATTTCAAAACAAATAGCACAAAACACTTTTTTCTCTTCACTCTCAGTTTTGTTCAAATTTTTTAAAACAATCCCATTATTTTCTTCTCGAACTAATGGTATATTTTCTTCTTAAACTCCTGGTATAATTTCTTCGAGGCTAATTGTCTGAAGCGGAATGGATCGATTTCTTTCTCCAACTGATTCACTCATTTTATTTTAATATTATTATTAATAGATTTATTCAACAGATTTTTTTCTTTTAACAGTCACTGATGTACCCATTTATAAGACTTAAGAATGCAAAATCAAATGTGGGAGAACAAAGAGAAAAAATTAAAAATATGATGCGAATGAGAATAAAAGGGGAGGAAGTTAAGAATGAGGGACATGAGAGAGAGGAAGAGGAGGAGGAGGAGGCGCTCCCCTATTATAACTACTCGGCTTGATTTTAGCCGCTGTTTATTACCATGCCATCAAATTGGCATGACAATCTAATAAATTGTATGTTGGCTCCTGTAAATGTAAAGCTTCCGCTACGAAACACCTTCTTTGCAAATACAAAGATATTAGGATAAGCTGACACTAGTTCTGTAAAATACAGAGGCACCATTTCAGATTTTTTTTGGGTACCGGAATTGCACTTTTCAAATTAGTTTAGTACTGAAATTATAATTCAAATAATGACCACATTGGATATAGAATAGAAAAAAATGAAAAAAAAAATGAAACCGAGGAACTAAATTCAAAAATAGTAGTAAAGAAGTTAAAATTATAAATAAAAATTTTTGACAAAGATAAAACTGACTTAAAAAAGCACTGAAAAGTAAAAAAATTAGAAGAATAGAATAGAAGAAAATTAAGAATTCGACTTACTGAAGTCAGGTTAAATTACTGTCCAATTATTAGGAGTATTAGAATGTTTATTGGACGCCGACTTAAATAAATCAAATTTTGAAGATCGTGTTATTTTTTAAATTTCCAGTGCTTTTTTGACCTTGCTTCTATTCTTGTCAATTTGTTTTATTATTTTTATATTCTTAGTATTACTATTATAAATACTTTTGCCATTTCTTAACTATACAAAGACAGCTTAAAATTAAATATACAAACTCTACAAAGTTTACAATTAATTTATTAATTTTTAAGTTTCAGTGGGGCAGTGTATACCTCTCTTTAGCTATACCGTATATTAAATGTTTTTTGTTATGTGTGAACCAACACAACTTTACCATTTATTATCGATATAAACACTTTCCATATAAGTAATTAAAGCTTTTTTCAGATTTTCTTGTTTTTCTGTACATATTCTACTACTGCGCATGCGCTTAAAATGATCGAATTTTTTTCAAACCTGCCTGGAATGTCGCTCTACAATATGGTGAAAACCCCTTTAAAATCCATTCAGTAGTCACAAAGAAAATGCGGACATATATACATATCTACGTGCAGGTCGAAAGCAGAATCTTTTTTTTAAGTTTCTTAAAAAACAGTAATCTTTTTATTCGTTACATTAACGCGAAAATAGCTCTTTCTTCTCTTATTCCAGTGGCGGCTCGTGGAATTAAGAACGGGTGAAGCGCAGCGCAGGTAAATTTAAGAAGTGCCACGCCCAAAATGGCTGGTTTTTTAACCTTTTTATGATGTAATTATCCATAGCTTTGGAGCGTTTTTTAATATTTAGGGGAAATGATATGAATTTATAAGATTTTAAATATATTTTTTTGTTCTTAAAAGACAGTTATATACCTATAGCTTACAGCTAATTTCGATTCGATTCGAGCGATGCAAAACTGCTTCCGCCTCCGATGATCCGAACACACTAATTTACATTAATTCTATACTGCGAACAAGCGCCTGCAACCTGCACCAGCAGTTTTATGCCGCTCCCATCTCTATTTGGCTTACGGATATTCACCATTGTGTTGCCATAGCGTGATTCCTCAACGGGTCCCTCTTATGAAAATGTGTTCAGCGCGCTGCGTTCTTAAGACATTATTATTTTTTTAGTACATAACGCACTAGTCTTGATAAAAAATAATGGTATAATTAAGCAAATAACGTGAATTTATATAAAACATACTACATTTTCATAATAAAAATGTAGATTATAAAATGCTTAATATTTTAAAAATATTTTTATTTTTAAGTAAATTGTAAAGTAAATTTGCGTCCCCTTGCGAGCCGCCACTGCAGCAAGTTTATTTCGAACTCTTTCTGTACAGTTGCAAAGACTGTCTCTGCAACTTCTTTTTAAATCCCCGTGAGCTATAGCATACAACTCTGTAAGGCTAATGCAATTATAAAAATCTCGAAATAATACATAGTTGATAACAGAATTAATATAAACCAGCCTTGCCGCTTTGATAGGTCTACTATAGCTGAAAGTGTGTAATGGGTATCCTAAGATGCATCTTACATATACAGTGTGTGTTTATTCTTGCAAACTAAATTTTTATCTTCTGAGATATTATGCAACATTACTATTATATATATATATATATATATATATATATATATATATATATATATATATATATTGATATACATGTATATACACATATGCAGAAAAAGAATCAAGTATCTTCGTCAAAGGCACCTAAATTCTAATCCCCGCGAGGCATTGACTCAGGCTGTTTTTGGTGCAAGTTTGAACCGAATCGGTTTCAACGTTCTCAGGTTATCGTACGCGTACATTCTCTTTACACACACATATATATGTATAATATATAAACTATAACACGGGAAAGTAAAAAAAAGTTCAATTCTTAATGTCTGTCTTTCTTATAGTACCGATAATATGTTTCTACCAAATAATTTTAATAGGCATACTAGCTATATAATTGCTAGAGCGTGTAAATTTCAGAGTTCCTAAGTTTGAGGAAAATTACATTGTAGACAAATGTCCATACATATTGTAGACTGTCTGAGAAACGCAATTTCGGTTGCCTAACGTAATTCGATAATGAATTCGAAACTAGCCGACTATACATTGGGCCATAATAGCAGTCGCTCCACGCCTATAATTGAAATTATCGTTAAGTTCATGCCTTACAGCTTTGGTGTATAATTATATTTATACGTTTGTCAGATCAATTGCTGTAAATTCCTGTAATGGCCAGTCTTAATTTGTTTATCGGGAAGGGATGTCTTTCAATTTGTATTAATGTGAAGATATATATTTTATCAGGCAAAATTGTACAGTAAATAAGAAAATGTACTGAAAATAATAAAATAAAACTTTTAAATATAAAATATACACAATGTAGATAGCTTAAAATTATTATATGGACGTCTTATTATAAAAGCGCTGTCATTTTAATTGATTTTAAAAACTTCCTCTAAGTGTATTGTTACAATTTCAACATCCATGCATCATTTATCCTTTTTTAAACACTTCCGGAGAAGCTTCTAAAATCAGTTATAATCACTAGATAGAATAATTTGAATACTATTTAAGATAGTATATATTTTTTGGTAATTTTTAAAAGATCATGAAATTGACCGAGATTGCGTTCAGGGTCATGAAATTTTGTGGTCATAATATATAGAAATTGAAAGCAATAGAGCATGTGGAATGGTTTAAAGTTAAAGAATAGTAATATCTAAGTCACGGTTAAGGTCAGCATATTTTTATTGTTGTATACGAACTAATTGTGTGTACAAAAATTCAAAGCAATAGGTTAACTGTAAGTTGTTTAAATTTGAGGCCAAAAATTGACATATGCTTCGGTTAATGCAAGTCAGCAAACTATTGTATTGTCATCGGACCATTATATGTGTACGAAATTTTAATTCAATAAGTTATTGGAAATTGCAGTGGCGGCTGGTAGATTTAAGAATGGGTGAAGCCCAGCGTAGCTAGGTGCACCGCTGGTAAAAACAGCGCCGCTGGCGAATTTTTTTCAGGGTGACACGCCCAAAATGGCTATTTTTTAACCTTTTTATGATGTTCATTATCTATAGATTTGGAGCGTTTTTTAATACTTACGGGAAATAATATGAATTTAAAAGATTTTAAATATATTTTTTTGTTCTTAAAAAACAGTTATGCACCTATATCTTAAAGCTAATTTCAATTCGATTCGATCGATGCAAAACTGCTTTTGCCTCCGATGATCCGAACGCACTAATTTACATTAATTCTATAACAAGCGAAAGCCGGTTTACGGGGAGAGTCTGAGGCGGAATTTGTTACTGCTGATTGTGATGCTCAACGGGTCGCTCTTATGAAAAGGTGTTCAGCACGCTACGTTTTTAAGTCATTATTATTTTTTGAATATATAACGCACTAGTTTTGATAGAAAATAATTTTACATTTCCATAATAAAAATGTAGATTATAAAATGCTTAATATTTTAAAAATATTTTTATTTTTAAGTAAATTGAATGGAAAATGTAGGTGAAGCGGCACTTCACCGGCTTCCCTTGGCGAGCAGCCACTGGGAAATTGGCTATCAAAATTTGATCCGGTCCACAGACAAGTGAAGTTAAATAAGAACTTCTAAATGATAAAGTACAGCAAAAGTAAATAATGTTTAGGAAATAGTATATTTCATTAGGAGTCCGAAATAAGGATTTTTCGTGGGCGCGAGACAACTTCTCGTGTGAGGCGGAGACCACTAACAATTATTAATAACCCCAAATAATAATGATTTTAGTTGATGTTGTTATTAATGGTAATGTTAATCGTGCAATTCGTATTATTGCATAGTGTTAGCCTCTTTGGTATTATATATTATATATGAAGACCACACTGCAAAAACGATGAAGGTGTAATTTTCAGAAAAAATGCGTTAGACCCGGCAACACCTTTCTTTTCACTGATATTATCGGTTATGATATTTTCCACTATATAAAATACGATTTGTATGACAAAACCGATGAGCGTCATTTCGAAACTCGGCAAGAACGATAAATGTCATACCCACCTCATATCAAACGTTCTTGACAAATTATATCGGTTAATTGTTTAGTTTCATTGTACGTGTATCGACAGAAGTTAGAAGAAAGAAAATCTTTTGGTAGAAAAATTGATTTAATGACAAAACTGAGAATGTCTTCTTTGAAACTGGACCAAGCTACAACTGCATAAGACTGAAATGTTATAAAAAATATAAGAAAAGCAACGACAACGCATAGTAACGAACTTTAGTGATATGAAGTCTTCTACTCTCCAAAATTCTTATTTGTTTAGCCTAATGTCTAGCCATAAAAAAAATGTTGTCCACAGATGGGTGAAAACCCTGCAGTCTCTCACGAAAATGCTTATACGTACAACATAAGAGTTACGCTGGATGATAATTCTGTTTGTCGCATACCAATTTGTCATAAAGCATTTAAGAATTTACACTGAATTACTCCGAGGCGAGTTCAATCACTACAAGAACCTTTTAAAAAAGTGATTGTGCACCAGTAGATGGATGAGGCAAGTATGCGCACAGTCATTGTACAATTGCTCCAGACGGTGAAAAATCATATCAATTCATCTAAAGGGAGGCCAGGCCATTATAGTAAAGTAAAAAGTAGTGTTACCAATCTTCTAGAATAACTAAATATAAAGAAAATGTATGATATATATAAAAAGTTAAATTATATTTAATATAAACACCCAGTGACTGAATAGTTAAAATATTCGATAACCGTTTTTAAAAATTCTCATTCCAAACCGTCGCCTTTTATCATCATTGTGGTTATACGGCACTACTTAGAAGTTGGACAAAATTCTTAGAGCCCTTGTACAAGAAAAAATATCCCTTTGCCAGCCGGCCGATTCGAGAGATGATTTTTGAAGAAGGTACCCTAGAACGTTTTATTTCATATTACTTTTCGAATGACGAAAATTTAATGAATTATTATCTGGATTCTAAAAATTCACCGGATGCGATACTGTAACGAGTTATTTCCCGGACTCATATGAGTCCGAAAAATAGCACATTGCAGTAGAGTATGAAATATTTTTTTCTTGATCAGCAGCAGAAAAGAAAAAGTACAGTGGTGGGGCCGCGGGCAAATCTTATCAAATAATGGGTTATATCAAAACGAGCCATGAAAGTAATATAGTTTAATATTTTATAGATTTGCTACCCATTTCCTTGGAAAAATATAAAGACATCCAACATCTTAAGCACTTTTGCGGACCAAATGCAAGACAGTTTTATGCTGGACTAGTCTATATGAAACCCAAAAAAAGACTCCCAAGAAGAAAAATAAAAAATAATTTTGCTAAACCAAAAGAAGCGGAGAAACAAAAAAATAAAATATTATGTCGCGATATAGCTTTGATTATTGTATTTTACTTCGTTTATATTATTCTGTAATAAAAATTATAATTTTTTTTGCAATCCATATCTCTACCTCGGAGATAATCTTAGTTAATAGTACTATTTCCAGACAGTTTAGATATCAGGTATAGAAATGGTTTATTTATTCTCATCATTATCGTATTATTTTATCTACGTTATTCTGAGATTTATCGTTCTTACAATGACTAATATTGACATTCATCCTTTTTGCTGTTTTACTTACGACCATTTCCCGGAAATTTAGTCGAAAATGCTAAGCACTATATTTTGGGAAAGACGTTAGGTTATGTTAAATCTACATAATTAACATAATTATTAGGTACGATTAGACTTTGTTTTAAATGAGTCTATGACAGGTAAGGTTGTCAAAATGTAAGAAAATATTACAGAATTTATTTAAATATTCAAACATTTACAAGCTAAATACAAACTAGGGACATGTTAAATATCAGAGAGTATAGACTTTCTTAAATTTAGTTTACTTTGCTGTATGTTTCTGCTTTAAAATCATATATTCGGTATTTTTTCTCAGTGCCTGACCCGATAAAGTCCACTTTACTTTATTTTAAAGGTAGATGAAAATAAGGTGTTGTCAAAGAAGTAAAGTAAAAAACAAGTTATCATACGGCTATGATGAACATGTTTAAAAACACACACCCACCAGTCTCCGTTGGATAAAGTCTATATTTCATTCTTACATCGAAAAATAGTGTCTGGTTGCCCTTTTACCATTTTTTTTCCAAATATACGGTGAGAACTTGACAATGTCGAGTTAAAAAATAAAGTGTGCAGCGCAATTATAGTTCTAGAAATAAATGTAGTGCGTAACACGTTTTTAAATCACTTTTCATAGCTATGTGACTTATGCAATTCGTTTAAGGCTCAGTGCCATTTCGAATAAAAACATTGCAAGCAATATATTATATATATATATATATATATATATATATATATATATATATATATATATATATATATATATATATATATATGTGTGTGTGGAACTGGTAGAAGGATTCTGGAAAGGCTTGTACGAGAAGACCCGACTACTCAGACTCAACACCCCGGCCCTCAAACAGTTTAAGGTATTCTGCAGACATAACTTAGCAGTAAATGAACCGCTGCAGATGATCAGCCCGGATGAGGTTCAATGGGCCTTACGGGGTGCTAAGAACTTATCAACACCTGGCTCGGATGTTATCAACACATACTGGTGAAAAAAGCTACCCATAGTAGCTAGGTGCATAAAACTTATGCCACTTTGGCAAACGCGGTTCCACATATCTAGTGGAGCTGCAAAAGTTCGGACAGAAGTGTTGACATTTAGAAGAGGTTTCTTCCAAGGAGACTCTCTTAGCCCACTTCTTTTTTGCATCTCGTTGCTACTTCTGTCAGTGGCTCTCCGTGATACTCCAGACTATTGCTGCAGCACACCAGGGAACAGAAGGCACGAGGTCACACACTTATTCTACATGGATGACCTGAAGATATATGCCTCTGGAGAAAAAGACCTCAAAATATCTTTTCGGGTTGTAGAAGAATTCGGAAACGCTGTGGGCATGGAGTTGAGGCTTGACAAATGTGCGCTGGTACATCTTTTAGTATACCTATAGCCTTTAATCCTATTTTCTAAGCATTGTGTTGTCATTCCGATATATTTTTTTGAATAATTCAAACACGGAATTGAATAAACTAAGTTTGATTTCTTTTTTTGTGGTACTCTACTTTTTAATGGGGTATAAAGAGAATTTAATAAATTATAGGCTTTGTGACACACAGTTATATTATGTTTTGGAAGAATGGATTTCAATTTTGTGATAAATTATTTGTGTAAGGTAGTGCCACGTACTTAGGATTTTCGTTTTTAATTCGTTCTTTCTTTTTATTATAATACAGATAAGTTCTTTGTTTAATAATTCTTAGAATATTTCTTTCTGGATAATGGTTATCTATTAACGTTTGTTTAACTTTTTCCAGAGTTTCTGGTCGGTATTCTGGAGAGGTTAGTGTGATTGCCCGGTCAGTTAATCCTAATATCACACTATTTCTTTTGGTTATTTGAATGGTTGGAATTAAAATTTAGATATCGGCCCGACCAAGTTTTTTTGGTATACAATTTAGTTTTTAAGTTGTTCGTTGATGATTGTTTAACTGCTATTCGAGAAGACAAAATAAATAAACTACTAAATGCTTAATAGTTTCCATCTTAAATTACAATTCACAATGGAAATTGAAGAAAATAATGAACTTAATTTTTTTAGATTTAACGTTAATTAGAAATTTAACTCAAAACAAAATAATAATAAACAAAATGATAACCGAAGCACTCGATCAGTCTAATATCATTTATAACACAACATGCAAAATTGCTTCTCCAAGGTGCGTACCATAAAATTAAATATTAAATTGTTAGAATTGTTTAAATTTGGGACATTAAATATGTGTGTTTTGTTAAAACTAAACATTTTATTTTACCAAACGTAACATATGCAATATTATTAATAAGGCAATTTTTAAGGTTTTAGACCTTTTAATGTTATATGTATTTGTATGTATATAATGTTTGCGTCTTTGTATATATTTTTCCTGTGTTTTTTGTTTTAAAGAAAAAAATACTTTTTTAGTGATCAAGCAAACCAAAATAAAGTCTTGAAAAAGCTTAACACAATAAGCGAAACGTTGAATTAATAGGAAAAATTGTGTTTTACTATTAACCTAGGCCCAAGAAAATAAGGTTTTCTAATATAAATATAAGATTAAAGAAAAATCCTCTATATATATATATATATTTATATATATATATAGTAGTATAGTAATAGTATAAAAGAAACGTGGGATTCATACTCATATATATATATATATATATATATATATATATATATATATATATATATATATATATATATATATAAATAAGAGGATTTTTCTTTAATCTTATATTTACCGTTATTCATAGCAATCTGCATTATAATATCACGCTCCTTAGTAAACGCTTCCCTTGACCATGGTAAATTACACAACCGATAGAAAAAGGAGTTGAACGCGGCAAATTAATAATTGTAGGCAACCTGCATTTCATTCACTAATTCATAGAGTTAGAGTTTTTAGTTCTTTTCTTCGACTACTCCAGTGGTCTGTGGGTGGTTACTTCGGTGTCTCACTCGGGTGGTCGGGGTTCGATCCCGTCTAGAGACATGAATCTTTTTTAATACTTTTTTAATATTTTATTTTGTTTATTCACGTGAGACTTAACCTCATTTTAATGTCCATCAAATATGTATAAGTAGTTGTTTGTTTTGTTGTGCTTTAGTGTGTTTTATTCTATTTGTAAGTTATTGTTTTAGGATTTGTGAGTGTGATTATTTACTAAGGTTCTCTCTGTTGTTTGTAGGTCTGATGATGCTCGAAAGGGCGAAACACGTGTCATGTTTGTTGTGAATTGTAAAATTATAATTTAATGAGACCGAGACTTGGAGTCTTTTTCTATGTTTGTTATTAAAACTAGGTCTCTTTGAGCAATATGGACAATTTCTTCGAGAGCAAAGTAATGTTTTTTCCCTAGCAACAGTTATTTATTACAGAGTTAATCAATTCTCCTGCAAACGGTCTAAAACCTTGCACTAATACATATAATACTTTAGAAGGTTTCTTACAGAAACCTTTCAGGTAAATTAAAATGCTTTCGTGATATCTGAATATCTTTAATATTTTACGGACGTTTATCATTCCCAGATTTGAAGTTTGCAATAAAACTTTTATATTTTATATATCAATGATGACATACAACATTTGCAATAATAATTACAAACATTTGATTGTCAATATAAAATGGAGTGTCAATATCAAGTGTTGGTAACTGCGACGCTTCCTTTTATAGCCCCACCCGGGGCCGAAAGTTATATCTGCACGGCCGTTGATCGTTATTTATGTTTTCCGGGTGGTGCTGTTGTTGTTGCGCTAATTACGCTTGATTTTTTGCAATTTTAGATTTGTCGATTATTGTCTTCCATACTGTTGGTAGTTTTAATGAATCGTCCCTTTTATTCAAATCACCTTGTTTTTTAATTTCTATGGCTTCTCGGATTATTCTGGCCTTATAATGTTCTATATTGGCACTCTCCTTACACCCATCGAAATTTATTTTATGGCCGGTTTCCTGATGATGTAGGAATAAAACTGAGGTTGTTTGTTTGTTTCTGATGCTGAGCTTATGCTCTTCCACTGGTTGGTGGTTTTCCAGTTTGATTTTATCTTTTGGGTTACCAAGTAGTTTACCTATAGCTGATTGTGGCTTGTGTATTGTTTGTATGTTGTGTTACCTAAGATTTCTTCCGATTCTGTCTGTTGTGCCTTTTACATCTGGTAAGACTACTTGTTGCTTTCCAGGTTCATAATTTTTATTGTTCGTTCTTCGGGAACCCTGTGCATTAATACATTTCTCTATGGTGCGATATCTGTAGCCATTTTTTTTTAAAGCACTAGATATTACCTTAAGTTCGTTTTATCTCATCTGTGTTTTAGTTAATCGCACGGATCTGGATATTAAGCTATTTGCTACAGCTTGAATTTGTGCTGGGTGATGATGTGATCTTGCATTTAAATATCTGTCTGTATGTGTTGATTTTCTGTACACGGTGTATTCAAAATGTCCGTTATGCAGTTTTGTGACCAGAACATCTAAAAATGGTAGTTTGTTGTTTTCCTCTACCACTAGAGTAAATTGTATTCTGAGGTGGATTGAATTTACGTGAGTCAGAAATTTTTCGAGCTCTGCATGACCATGTTGCCATATAATAAATATATCATCCACTTAACGAATCCATAATTTGGGCTTTAAATTTGCTTTCTCAAGAGCTTCTTTCTCAAAGTATATCATAAATAAATTCGCTTATACTGGTGATAGCGAGGACATCAATGGAGCACCATCCATTTGTTTATACATTTGAGGGTTGAATGAAAAATAAGTATTTTTAAGGCAATGCTCCGAGAGTTGTATTATATGTGCCTGGAAATCCTCGTTCATATCAATTTTGTCCAATACTTCGTCGATGGGAATACTGAGATATAACGATTTGACATCTATGCTTGCTATGATATCGTCTTTTTCAAGAACGATGTCCCGTATAATTCGACTGAAATGCTCCGAGTTTTTTACAAATGAATCAGGTTTTTCTACAGCTGGTTTCATAATTTTAGAAAGATATTTATCCAGTTTTTGTAGCGGCGAATCAACAGCACTAACAATAGGTCCGATGGGCGCCCCTGGTTTGTGTATTTTTGGTAAACCGTAGAGTTTAGGACTTATGGACGAATACACCAGGTACAGAAAACCAACACATGGAGTCAGATATTTAAATGCAAGATCACATCATCACCCAGCACAAATTCAAGCTGTGGCAAATAGCCTAATATCCAGATCCGTGCGATTAACTGAAACACAGACGAGACAAAACGAATTTTAGGTAATATCTAGCGCTCTAAAGAAAAATGCCTACACGAATCGCACCATAGAGAAAGCTATTAATGCACAGGGTTCCCGTGCAACGAACAGCACAAATTATGACCCGGGAAAGCAACAAGTTGTCACACCATATGTAAAAGGCACAACAGACAGAATCGGAAGAATTCTTGGGAAACACAACATACAAACAATACACAAGCCACAAACAATTATAGGTAAACTGCTTGGTAACCCAAAAGATAAAATCAAACTGGAAAACCACGGAGTATACAGCATTCCGTGCCAGGACTGTGAAAAGATGTATGTGGGGCAAACTCAGCATCAGAAACAAACAAACAACCTCAGCTTTATTCCTACATCATCAGGAAACCGGCCATAAAATAAATTTCGAGGGTGTAGGGAGATTGCCAATATAGAACATTATAAGACCAAAATAATCCGAGAAGCCATAGAATTTGAAAAACTAGGTGATTTGAATAAAAGGGACGAATTATTAAAACTACCAACAGTATGAAAGATAATAATCGACAAATCTAAAATCGCAAAAACTCAAGCGCAATTAGCGCAACAACAACAGCACCATCCGGAAAACATAAATAACGACCAACGGCCGCGCAGATATAACCTTCGGCCGCGGGTGGGGGTATAAAAGGAAGCGTCGCAGTTACCATCACTTTAGTCTCTATTCGGACGCGAGAAAGAAAGCTTCGAAAATGCCAAATGTGGTTTTGGCGAAACGTCAGCCAAACTGTTCTTTTCAAAACGACAGTAGTGAACGGATGTACACCCGGAATGAAAACACATTGTATTTTTCCATCCGTGATGGGCTAAGAATCAACATATGTATATATATATATATATATATATATATATATATATATAAAAAAGAGAAACAGAAATTTCCATTTCTGTGCGGTTCTTGGTCGTAAAAAGTTATACAAAACGAAACCAGTAACGGTAAGGATTACCCCTTCACCATTTTGTCGAGAATCGACCAAAACATGACGCTATATTTGTTTCCAGGGCCAAGGTGCCATCTGCTACAGTGGTATCTGCCCCGGCAAAGCTCATCAGGCAGTTTCCTTGGGGGGTATCGGTATTAAAACCGAAATACCCAAACCCTGAAACAAACAAGGTGTCATGTCATTCGACTTTGAAAGTCGACGAGGGAAATAGGCAACCAGTGGCGCCATCTGTAGGTACTATGGTGCAACTAAACCGCTTTAGATGCGACCTACTTTGGAACACAAGACGACACATCTGTGCAAAAATAAAAGAGAAACAGAAATTTCAATTTCTGTGCGGTTCTTGGTCGTAAAATGTTTTTTAGTTGCACCATAAAACCAAACATGATGACAATATATACAACCAGATTGTATATAAAATATTGAAATAATTGTGAAAACATTTTAGACATTATATTCAGTAGTGAAACACACATATATTTTGTTATAAGGGTGAGCCACTATTTTGTAGCACCACTATATCAATGTTTCTCTTATCTTAGTTTTCTTGTAAGGAATTTACTATTGTCAGATAAAACTATAGGTCTTCTGGGATTGTTATTTTTGCCATGTTTAACCGTTGAACTTGAGTATAAGACATGTAACATGAAATATATTTAGGATTTGAAGCAGAATTCAAAAACGTAATAGTAGATAATGCGTTCCAATTAAAAATAAAAAATAGTAGCAAAATGGTGAATCTGAACAAGATCTGGCAGGGACGGAAACATAAATGTAAAGTCTTGTCAAATTTAAACTACCAAAATTTAATTTCAATACCTATCTTCACAACAAAAAGTTATAAGGGTCGGCCACTGTGTTGTGGCACCCGTGTATAATTACATCTGTTCTCATAATTTTATTAATAAAAATTTACTATTGGCAGGGAAAATGTTAAGTGTTCTGGCATTGTCATTCTTATAAACATTATTTAATACAGAAGTATCATCAACAGTAGCAGACTGTACCAAAGTGTTTTATTAGAATTTGGTTAAGTGGACATAGAAATTTTAATATAGTATACGAACCTATATTTTGAAATAATTAATATGGAAAATGAAAATCAACTGCATAAGCGTACTGCTGAAAACATTATATTAGGCTCCTAAATTAATCAAATTGTTTTGAAGATATTTGAATAGGTGCTTGTTTGCGCTCCACTTATTAGTGTGTACAGTGTGTCATTGTATATGATGCCGCTTATCAGAAAATTCCTGGATCTATTTTTTTTTCCACAACTGCTTTGAAATTTTATACTTTTTGGACTACGCTCGTATCTAAGTTATGTAGAGATTTAAGATAAATATAAACATATACGCTCCCAAGAGTATACCTTATAGTTGCCGGACAGATTGTCAAAAATCTATCTTTAACTTTAACGTTGCAAGTAAAATATCAACAAAAATTGGTAATGTTGAAATAAAGTTTTGGTTGGCATAATGAAGTTCATTTTTGTATTGTTTTTTTATTTGGGACATCCTATATATACCTATTTGATAATTGTAAATTTAAAAACACAAATATTACATTTAAATAATTAACAAAGGCTTTATATAAGTTACAAAATAATATATTATTTTTAAGTTTAGAATTAAATGAAATTATAATTATACACTTGTTTTTAATAGACATCGTATGTAAACAAAACAGATCATTTTAGGGGACCACTCAACAAACTATATTTTTCATATTATTACAGTACTGAAGCTTATCAGACACACAGTTAAAAAAAAACGTTCACTAAAGGGGTTTAAATTTAGATAGGTTCAAAAATTAATTTTTATACAATTGCAAAATATAACAATGACATTAGCAAAACAACAGGCAAACTGAAAATTTTAATTATAATGGCAATTAGGTCTGGTGTGACTCTTAAACCATTTTTGGAATGTGGGAGTTGATGTGTTATTATTGCTCTTATAGTGATTAGGTACGCTTTTGTCTCTGGCCAAGTAATTTGAGACTAAACTATTCTAAATGGAGTAATTTTTTGGTTAAACTATGATTTAATTTTATAAAATCACGTTACTAATTCATTTTACAATAGGCTTTACGTTACAATATAGGTGTCGTTAAAGTATTATTAAACCTTGTATATACCTAATATTTTCATCAGAAACATAGAAAGAGACTCCAAGTCTCGGTCTCATTAAATTATAATTTTACAATTTACAAGAAACATGACACGTGTTTCGCCCTTTCGAGCATCATCAAACCTACAAACAATAGAGAGAACCTTAGTAAATAATCACACTCACAAATCCTAAAACAATAACTTACAAATAGAATAAAACACACTAAAGCACAACAAAACAAACAACTACTATTACATATTTAATTGACATTAAAATGAGGTTAAGTCTCACGTGAATAAACACAATAAAATATTAAGAAAGATTCATCTCTATAGGCGGGATCGAACCCGGACCGCCTAAGTGAGACGCCGAACTAATTACCCACAGACCACTGGACTAGTCGAACAAAACAACCACTCTCACTCTATGAATTAATGAATGAAATGAAGGTTGCCTACAATTATTATTACATTAAATTGTTAAATATTAGGGTTGGTTCAAAATCAAAAACATCGTTAACGCAAGTGAGAATAGGACTTTTTATAGCTTTGGTTATTTCGATTTTTTCTAGAAGATCAAGCTTTTTCCCCTTCGGACATTCATGTAAAACATCAACGTCAGAAATGGAAAATTCATGACCTGACTCCAACAAATGATTGGCAAAAGCTGAATTTGCTGACAAGGTTTAAATGTTCTCTCACCCTTGTAGAAATTTTTCGACCTGTTTGTCCCACATAGATCGTGGAACATTCGCTACAATTTATTGCATACACCCCAGAACTGGACAACTTATCGGCTGTGTCCTTTGTCCTTACTAAATGTCTCTTAAGACTATTTACTGTTTTGAATGAAATATTGACATTTTTAATATTTTTAAAAAAATTAACTAATTGGAGAGAAATACTTCCGAAAAAAAGTAATGCACTTGAAAAAAAATGTCTCATCGCTAAGTTTTGAATGTATGACAGTATAGGACATTTTGTACTTGTTTATAAATTTGTAATATAATTTGGTGATGGACTCCAAAGGAAAACCGTTATTCATAGCAATCTGCATTATAATATCATGCCCTTTATTAAACGCTTCCCTTGACAACGGTAAATTACACAATCGATAGAAAAAGGAGTTGAACACGGCGAATTTATGTGTGTAAGGAGAGTTTGAAGCATACTGAATAACATTATCCGTAAACGATGTTTTCCGGTAAACCTCAAACTCTATCCTACTGTGTTTTCTCGATAGTAAAACGTCAAGAAACGGTAGTTTTCCTTCATCTTCCATTACCAATGTAAATTCAATTTTAGGATGCAACGAGTTAACGAATTGTAAAAACTCTTCCAACTGTTGTCTGTTGCCATTCCACACAATGCAAATATCATCCACGTATCTCTTATATGCTGTTAGGAAGGAGACAAAATAACTATTTATTATCCTGTTTTCCAAATTGTTCATGAAAACCTCACTCAGAAATGGCAATAAAACAAAAAAAAAAATGAAATTCAAATAAGTCGTTTTCATATTACTTGATACACGTCAAACATATCTTATCATAATCAAAGCAATAAGCAGGCTTAATGTATAAAGTAACCATATTTCTGAGAAATCAATGGGGACATAATAATTATAAAATGTATATGGACCAAAAATAACTAATTACTAAAAGGAAACGTGTCATTCTCTTTAAATTACAGTTTGTCACAACAACTATCATCAATGGAGGACTAAATAAAATTGTACTAGAGTAATGTCAAAAAGTCTTTAGTAAATTTTCGCCCGACTTAGAAAACAGAGACTGCAAAGTACAATAAGGACATTTTTAATTGGGAGACGCATGTTTAAATTGGGGGACAAATGATCACTTTAAATATGTATTTGTCTATACTTGTAGGAATTAGCAAACCCTCAACCTGTTAAATTCCGATTTAGTATATTTTAGACACGCAATAAAGTTATTATATTAGATATAAATTATTTACCTAGTATTCATAATTCGATCTTGAATTTCATTGTTAGTATAACAGCCAATCATATCGCATTATTTTCGTTTATCTCATGTGTACCTTCACCTTTGGATATCAAAGCTTTTAAGGTGTGAGTCTGATGAGCTTAAAACTTAGAGTATAAAAGAAAAGCGTACAGTATTATGATTATTTTAGGAACCAAGATTACTTCACATTATAAAAGCTATGCTTCCCAGGTTCTCTGATCTCCATTTTATTAGTGTAACCTACTAAGAAAACTATAATCATAAAATTGAATTCAAATGGATAAATAAAATAAATATTGTGGCAAAAGATGTCATTATTATATATTTCGTCTATAGGGGGCTTCTAAAAAAACGAGAAACGAATTTCAAAAATTAATGTAACAGGGTTTTAAATAGTAATCGAGCGTTATTCTATATTTTATAGCATTTATTTGTTTTATTTATTTGAGACATAGCGGACAACCCTATCACGTTACTGAAATTGACTAAGACATAAACACTGTTTAAATCTAAATTAAAATCTAGAATATGACGGAATTTACTTAAAGTCCTCAGTCTTAGAAACAAAGAAAAAGAAAGTAAAAATCTTTAATTAAACCGTAAAATACGCAAAAATTATTCCCCAAATAAACACTAAAATCAAAATAAAATATATTTGATAATCCCTCAACTTTGACAACCCACTATATATATGTAAAGCAACACAAACCA
Organism: Kuschelorhynchus macadamiae; assembly: GCA_030620095.1. Lineage (NCBI taxonomy): Eukaryota > Metazoa > Arthropoda > Insecta > Coleoptera > Curculionidae > Kuschelorhynchus > Kuschelorhynchus macadamiae. The sequence goes on along the minus strand of JAUTXW010004486.1, from coordinate 116,265 downwards.
CCACAAAAGAAGAATTTAGAATCAACCGTAACTACTAGAATTTTGACACAGACTAACTCTTGATTCAGAAATCAGAAAAAAGGTCGACACCTAATTTGACAAAAACTGCTCCTTTAAAAATATCTGATTGGCTGATCGCGTCCCGTCATCATAGACTCATCCTGACCCATTAATTAATAAATACTTCATAGATGTCCTCTAGAGTTCTACTTTTTGTATGAAATTGAAATATAATTACATTTCCGTCTAAATAAGATAAAAATACCTTCTGTATAAATGTTTAAAACTTAACCTAACTTCTCAGCTTTCTGGATCAAAAAGACCATGGCAAAAAAAAGAAACGCGAAGAAAAACCCTCTCAGCCAATCATTTCTGAAAGGAAACAATTCTTTTCAAAAATTTTTTTGAAACGCCTTCTATTATAAAATATTCTATTGTATTTTTAACATAGTAAATCGAAAATTTATTATAACTGAATCGATCTAAAAGAAATGCTTCAATAATCATTAGTTTAACTTAAATGAAAGAGGCCAAAGAAATCTTCCCACAAGAAATGGCATATGATAACCTTAAACTTTTAAAGGGAATGTATCGTCGAGTGCAACTTGAGAGGTTTATATAAGTCTGCACAATGTAAAATATAGCGTTTAAGATAAGGGTTATTTATTGTCCTGTTTCACTTTTAAAAACTAATATCAGATAGCTTTACTTTAACGATTTCTTTGAAATACTTACGTTTAGCATTTGTCATGAGAAAAAAAATAAAATTTATATACTCAATTCTATTGCTGTAGTATATTCCCATTACATTAGGGATTAATATCGTTTATAAATGCCAGGTGTGCGGAAAAATTGATTGCAATTTTTTAACCTTACTTTTTATCAGTATAAACTAACAAAGACCCAGTGGCTTTCGGCTGAATCGGTTGATTTGGAAATCTTAAATCATTCAGATATTTTTTAGTAATTATCATTTCATTCTATTCGCAGATGAAACTGAAATATAGCAAACATAATGGTCATATTAAATATTTTTTTCCCGACTTTGTTCCTATTTTTTTAGTTACTGAACATTATTTAATCTCTTTCACACCTACACCAAATCAATATAATAAAAAATTTACTATTTGCAATAATAAGTGTTACCAATAATCTTTGTTTATACATGTCAGCTTAAACTATGAAAAGGATTAAAGAAATTTTAACCAATTTCTCAGATATCTCGCACCACGCTGTTACTTGATTAAAACAAAAAAAACCACTGACAAAATAAACTCAGAAACCACTTCAACATTGCATGCAACAACCGCAATGTAGACGTCAAACAAAAAATACATTTAACTTTCATTAAGTCTTATTATTTCCCTCAAAACTGGGAAGTTCTGTATTTGTAAAAAATTTCACCCTTCGAGATTTTTGCAGATCCCATAAAAACATGTTATCTCATTTTCGTTGGTCTGCCTGTGCATGGCATAGCTCAAAAACTACTTATTCGACTGACTTTAAATTTTGCTAAAAAATCAATGGTCACATTATGGGGATGGAATGGTAACATTTTAGTAAAAATTCCATGTTGGCCTAATAAAATGTTAAAAAATTACTATTATAAAACTAACTTCTCCAATGGATCTTAAATTTTGCACAAAAATTAAATGTAATATTAGGAATTACATGGTTAAATTTTGGTGCGAAGCGATTATGACATAACCAAATGGCGGCCTAAGGAATTGTTAAAAAATCTCAGGGAAGTAAGACTACAATAATATAACTGAATTGGACATTTTACACTCTAATCAAGTGTTAATGAAGCAGGGATAAACTGATAAAATTTTAGTGCGAATCCTATAAGGCAAAATAAAATGGCGGCTTAATAAAATGTTTAAAATATTGGCAAAATTCCATTTTTTGAAATAAAACCTTGTATAGGACAATAAATGACAAAATTTTATTTTTATAGACTGCGGAAATAAATTATTAAACATAAATGTTAATAACACTAATGACGTTATAAATAATAGAAGAATAAATTAAATATATAAAAAAGATTGGTAAAAAAACTTTACCTGGAACTTCCCTCATTATGAATCCGCTGTTTTTAGTTATATGAGCACGTAGTTATTCATCAGTGTCTACAGTACATTTGCAAATTATGTAAATGAAAGGGTTCATTACAAGGGACGTTCCGGGTAAAGTTAATTTACCGATTTTTTAACTTTTGGAAACAAGAAATAAAGTTGTCTTTTTATTATTAGGTTACTATTTTAATGGTGATATTTATAGAAAATAAATGTTTTATTGCATGAACAGATCAAAAACAGGTAGGGATACCACATTTATTCAGCCATATTTGTATTATTAAACACACTTGTTTTGAGACATAGTTTTAAAGTTATCTGCGAAAATTACACAGGAAAAAAATTACGTTAATATCTTGGAAAATTTTCAATTCTTAACAAAAAGAAAAATATTTTTACTTACTTAGTAATTAGAAAACTTTTTAACCCAAACAAACGTAACTAATATATATATATATATATTTTAATGTTAATTATTCTCTAAAATTATTCTAAAATCTCGATTATTTTGGCTCTTAAATAAAGAAGTGTAGTATCACGTTTCCTTGCGAACTGGCAACAAATTTTAAAGCAAACAAAAAACAATGATATCCTCCACCGGGCATTTTGCCTTCTGATACATACTAATCAAGTCTCGATTTTTGTGCCCCATTGTTAGAGACAGACCTTCAGCCTTTCTTCGCGTTGTGAATCTCAGAAGTTATTTAAAATTAACTCAAGTTGTTCTAACCCTTCGCGAGACTAGATTAATGGGAGTAAAATGAAAGTATTTCTACTATAATTTCGAGGAATTGAACGGCGTTTAGTTTTTAGCAACGTTCTTATCTTGGAAAATTTTCAATTCTTAACAAAAAGAAAAATATTTTTACTTACTTAGTAATTAGAAAACTTTTTAACCCAAACAAACGTAACTAATATATATATATTTTAATGTTAATTATTCTCTAAAATTATTCTAAAATCTCGATTATATTTCTCTCGATTATTTTGGCTCTTAAATAAAGAAGTGTAGTATCACGTTTCCTTGCGAACTGGCAACAAATTTTAAAGCAAACAAAAAACAATGATATCCTCCACCGGGCATTTTGCCTTCTGATACATACTAATCAAGTCTCGATTTTTGTGCCCCATTGTTAGAGACAGACCTTCAGCCTTTCGTCGCGTTGTGAATCTCAGAAGTTATTTAAAATTAACTCAAGTTGTTCTAGGAACCCTTCGCGAGACTAGATTAATGGGAGTAAAATGAAAGTATTTCTACTATAATTTCGAGGAGTATTGAACGGCGTTTAGTTTTTAGCAACGTTCTTAATATTCGGGAAAAACAACAAGATTACAATTAACTGTTTCATATCACATTTAATAATTTATACACTTCTTATTACAAGACTGCTTGCTTATAAATGCCGGCTCCTCTTAAACAAGTCTGAACCATCTTGGAGATGAAAAGCAGCCTTTTCCGATCTAACTCAACTAGAAATAGCTTCACGCTGGACTAAAATTTTGCAGTCGGGGTTGTCAATAGATTTAAAAAGTGATTTGATTAAAAAATACCTTCCTCCGGAAAACTGTGCTACACTGAATGCTCTAAAAATCAACGTGGATTTAAAGGAGCATCTTCCGAAAAATACAATTCACCGTGATACTCGCCTGTCAAATATTCAAAGCCAAGCAACATCAGGTGTTGATTGGCTTATTACAAACATGTTAAAAGAGGGAAAGGGGGTAAACATGAAATATATTGAGTGTCTAAATTTCAGTGTTAAATGCCGTTTTCTTCAATGTCATTGTCATGTACTTGAATTTGATGAAATTCACTAGCCAAATCTAAAGTGGTTAAGTATTGGCACTTGCCTAATTTGTCTAATAAGTCTGTAAATTTAGAAAGGGGTTATCTATCGTCCAAAGTCCTAGAATTTACACCCTTGTAGTTCAAAACTACCCTATACGTAGCTACCGCCGGGGCATCTGCCTTTTTAGGGACCACCCAGAGTGGTAAGCTCCACGGTGTATAATTTTTTGGTTTAATATCTCTTTAATCCATTTTCCACTTCTTATTTATGTATGAAAGCGTAGGGGTAGGACTTCGTATATACTGGTAACTCAGCTGATGTTTTAATTCAATGTTTTATCTTGTTAATAAAGGTTAATGGGTCATTTTATAATATGTCGAATATTCATGAAATAAATTTAGAATTTTATTTCTTTCCTCGTCGTTCAAACGGTCGAATTTAGAAAAATCTAATTTCGATTTGGGACAGGCATCAAAATTATTTGATTCGATCTCGCGTATTTCATTACAGATTAATTTTTCCATGATAATTGTTTCTGAGAGGTCTATTGTTACGGGCTCGCAAGCGTTATTTAACACTGTTGTTATTGCAAAGCCTTTTCTCGAAACACTCCGGTATCCCGCAGTTATGATTACATTACCATTTTTATAGACGTTTTAATTTTTATTTTGTTGTTTGTGAAACTGTTTTGTGTTTTGTGAAACTGCAGTTTAATGCGAGCATAAAGTGTTTCTAGGAATCTCTTACGAAAGTCAATGTTGGCTTGCAAGAGTTTAAGATTAGCGCGTGCCAGGAGACCGTCAAATACATTGTGAAACTCAAAAAGATAAAATTTCTTTTTTTTTTTTGGGTAAATTGGAAATTAAAAATGGATCATTAATTATACAAATGGGATATAATTTTTTGCCAAAATTTGGATTGATACATGATCTAGTCGAACCTGAATCTAATAACATTTTTAAGTATGTTTCTGGGAATACGATAGAGGATAATTCGCTAGAATTAGACGTATTAAAAGAAATAACTTCCGTTTTTAAGTCTTTTTCTCTTATTGGGATGGGTCCTCAAAATTTTCATTACTCTCGGTTGTTTCTTCATAAGAATATTGTTGCGGTAGGGTATGGTTGGTAAGAGACGTATGTATGTCAAATTGACTGTCTCCTTATATTTATTATTTAGGTAAGGATAGCAATTGTTTTGGTCGTAATGTTGATCATTTTGGTCATATCGTCAGTATTGATTACCCTTATATGTGAATTGTTCTGGTTGGTATAAATTTTGGGTTTCGGCATTATAAGCCTCTTCAAAAACTAGTTTTGGTGGGTTAACATTTGATATACTCGGCATAGGTTTGAAGTCTGATGTCTCTATGTGAGACACAGGCGAGGGTGCTTGTAACTGTTTTTGTTAGTTTGGTTTAAAAACGTTTGGACTGTTGCCAAGTTTGCAGAAAACTTCAGAATTCGTAAAATATTTTGGTTGTGGTCTCTTTGGATTCGGTCTAACAGGTAGAAGTTGTGTTGGGAAGCTGGGTTTATAAGCATTGTGTAGTGTTTGTGAATTATAAAAAGGATTTGGATTTACTGCGAAAGTAGGCTCAAAATTTTTTAAAATTGCTGGACTGATTTGACTTTAAAAATAATGTATATTGTATTCTTGACTAACACATTATAGTTGTACCAAACGGCGCTTTTAGCCCTGATAAAAATGTTTTAATGTCAAATTTGTTATATAGTTCGCGTTTTAAATATTTTGCTGAAATAGTAGTTTCATGAGAGTCTATATAAGAACATAACATATTTAAAATGTGTAAATCTATCTTTGTTATCATTAGGCTTTTCATTCGGTAATTGCTTCATCATAACCAAGTCTCTATCTAGATAAGCCTCATCCCTATGATCAGCAAAATTATGACAAGGATATCCTTCAGACTAACGGACGTACCAACATTTTGAATATTAGACTCAGTAAGTTTACCTATTGTTGAGTTCAACAAATAAATGTTTTCATCATTTTATGTAATATTTGTGTCACAAAAGGTATCGATAAGTGATTGGCAAGTCGCATATTTAAATCAAACGGGAACACGATTTAGGTGTTTTGGCTTTAACTGGGACATATTGCTTATAAACAAATTACTAATCGATTGATTATTAATACCTGAATTTGTAGAAACTAAACTTTTACTTATATGTTTATATTTATACTTATGCAAGTTTGAGTTTATTGCTAAGTTTAATGCTTCTAAATTTGTATTAGAAACAGAGTCAGCTGAAAGGCGACGAAATTTTTAAATTTTTAAATACGGAAACAATATTTTTAATAGATATCAAAATCAAATCTAATACACTTACAATAAAACTAGAAGGTCAACTCTGGTCATTTCTATAAGACAAGCATTGGTTGGGCGATTGAAGTCCTTCACCAAGTCTTGGTCTTTGCGCAGACAGGCGATACTGGTCCTATCTTCCGATGATCGGCTGATTGATGGTAATCTGCAGTTCTACAATAGATTGAGAACTTTTGATGTTCGGAAAATTCCACTCATCTTTAAACACCTGACAACGTCACAACAAATAGTTCTTTTTCGGTTAATTCGGTTATAATGAAAAAATTAATACAATCGATATGTATTGATTTCCGAAAATGCGCCAGTTAACTAACACAAATGACGGTTACTCTTTTTAAAAAGTTTTATTTTACAAACATGTCAAAATTAAATAAACGTTATATTATAAAGGCATCGGATCCGCTGGATCGACAGTTCTTGGGAATGGTCGTGGCATCGTGTTTCGTTCATTTAGCTTTTTAAAGACTATTAATTTTTTTCAAAGTGTGAAAATTCGATAAGTTGTGCCAAAACGATGTTTTTTAGTTAAATTGTTAATATTGTTAAATTTTAGTAATGTTTAACACATTCAACATGTTTTAATTAATAAATATAATTACTATAAAAAAACTTGAAATTTAAAGTGATTAAAGAAATATTTTATAACAGACTACCCTGCAGATTTCTGTATTTTTCATAAAAAAAAATTTAATCCATTTTTAGCCAGAAGCTCTAGTTTAAAAATCGTGTTTAGCCTAATAGTTTTGCTTTTTGCCCCCATGTGGCTCATTTTTTAAACAGAACGTTTGCGTTCCGTATAAAAATGCATGCACATATACGCCAGCTGTATGTCGACGCAAATTTCTATTTAGTCTGAGATATATAATATAACTAAACCAGGTGAACAATTTACTCGACGTCTAAAAAGGCATTTCAGGCCTGAAGTGCAAAAGAAAAATTTGAATCACTTTAAACTAAAAGCAAACATGTATTAACTTCATTTTTGGGCTTAAAAGTAATGTTTGTGCAATAATTAAGTTAATGTCAACTTTTTCTTTCGATCAAATCCTATCAAAATACCAGGCCAAATTCTTGTCTCTAAATCAGAAATTTTGCAGGTGGTACCTTCAGCTCCGGCTCTGCTAGCTCTAGCTAGGCTACTTTGTATAGTGGGGAGAGATTTTTTTTAATACAAAATAATAAAGAAACTTGATATGTTCCACCATTTGCTACAAAGCTAAACACTTTTGATTTTTTATTTCGTTTATATATATATATATATATATATATATATATATATATATATATATATATATATATATATATATATATATCCTAGTCGTGACTGACTAATTAAGCAGAAAAATACTAAATTAGTGGGGATGCAGTCAAAGAAAACCAAAGGCCTAGTTCAAAAGATGAACCCTTTATTGTATAGTCAAGCTTTCGGGATTATTTACCCCTTCTTCAGGACATTTCTACAAAAAATTTTAGAAAAAGAAAACCACGTTAGTAACTAATTCTAGAATTTTGGTTTTTTTATATAACTCACCAATGTGGGTTTAAAATAAAAGCAAGATTGCATTCCATCAAACAAGAATTTATGTAATGTCTATTCTAAAACAAACCATCACACTTTGGAACATTTAAATTACGAAAATATTGTTATTTAACTGTTATTACATGATTAAAAATTAAAAAAAATTGAGGGATTATTGAAAACGAACGTTCATGAGGAACGCCATTATGTTACTTAAAACAGGTTGTGTTGTCGTATAAAACGATTTAATTTTTAAGATGATGAAATTACAAGGAAAACAAGGTGTGTAATAAGGATAGAGAATTGTTTTGTTAGATGTAAGCGACAAAGAAAGGAGAGAACTATACGACTGAACGTCGGTTACTCTGAACACGCGAAAGGTGATGGAGTGTTGCCTACATTAAGTGAAGGGCTATATACTGCCCAACGCAGTTTTAATCTCTACTAAATTTAAATAAATATATTTGAACATGAGAAGAACAAAAAATTAGTTAATGCTTTTTTTTGTGCCTAATTATCTGTTATGGAAACATAATTTTATTATTAAATGATGGAAGGGAGATTTAAGGAGTTATATTAAGTTCTATTTTTTTATCATTATAAAAATTTTGAAACAAAGTAGAGGGACGGAAAACAGAGAGAAACTCTTTCACTCGTCAGGGGCGGGAGCGTCCAAGCACTGGTATTTGTTTTTATGTAATTTTAGGATGTAGCTGTAAATGGTACTCAGACCTTGAGTATCACTTTTTTTATTCATCACTGGATCCTGTGAAATTATGTGAATCATCTCTAAGAACGTGCGTTTGTAATATGATGAGGCTCTGTCAAGAATCTCAACATTATTCCAGTTAAGAGAATGGTTGTTATTAATAAAGTGTTCACTCAGTGCACAGGACGGTACCCCTCTCCGACAGTCACTTTTATGAGATGTGATTCTGCCCTTAAGGCTCCTAGACGTTTGCCCTATGTATACTAATTCACATTCGTTACAAGGAATTCTGTATACTACATTGTGGTTTTCAAGAGAGGACAAAGGTGTTTTAGTTTTTGTGAAGAGAAGAGATAAAGTCTTTTGTTGTTTTCTCGCTATTTTCACATCTGTATCTTTAAAAATATTGATCAATTTATTAGTGAGATTATCTATGTATGGAAGAGAGAAAAAACGTTGTGATGTATGAGGAGAAATATCATCCTGAGTCGACAATTGTATATTTATGTTACTAGGTGTGTTAACAGAAGAATGAGAAAGTAGTGGACTTGGATGAAAGTTAGGATCTCTAAAATTATCAGTTATGTTGTGTTCAGTTTGGAACAAAATTTTTAGCACTAGCTTTATTATACATAGTTTTCCACAAGAACAGAAAGACTGCTACCGAGCTCAATTCACCAATGTCATAACTAACTTCATACATAAGAATCACAATATCAATCCACATTTTAATAATATTTTTAATAGAACTAAACGCTTTCTTAAGGACCATCCAGATTTATTTATTGTACGTAGTGATAAAGGAAATGCTACGGTTGCAATGTATAAGGAAGATTATATGATTAAAAGTCAACAATTATTAGATGATACACAATATTACAAAAAACTTAATAACAACCCTACTTATACCTTGCAGCTTAAAGCTAATAAACTAGCTAAACAACTTAAGGACAAAGGGATCATAGATGGAGTAATGGCAACTAAAATGACTACCTATAACACGGTAGCCCCTAGATTCTACACTCTTCCTAAAATACATAAGCCCACACTATCTGTGAGACCTATAGTTTCCGCTATTAATTGTCCCAACGGTGCATTGGCTTCATATATTTCTGATTTCCTTACTCGTGCATATGATACAGAAAATGATTATTATGTCAAAGACTCTTTTGCCTTTAGTAGTTTTGTTAATTATTATCAACTACCTAATGATTATGTAATAGTCAGTTTTGATGTTGTTTCGCTCTTCACTAATCTGCCATTGAATGTCATAATAAATAGTCTAAAAGAAAAGTGGCAACACATATCCCAATTTTGTGGCATGGATTATGAACTATTTGAAACATTAATGAAGTTTATTTTTGACTCTAATATCCTAATTTTTAATGACAGTTATTATAAACAGATTTTTGGTACACCTATGGGGTCAACTATTTCTCCTATTCTAGTCAACTATGTCTTGGATGACTTAATTGAGTATTGCCTAGATCTTATGCCTTTCCACGTACCGTTCGTCAAACGCTACGTAGATGATCTTTTACTTGCGCTCCCCAGGGATAGAATAGATTTTGCTCTTGATCTGTTTAATTCATTTAATGAACACATACAATTTACATGTGAAAAGGAAGTAAACAACAGCATTCCTTTCCTCGACATGTTAGTCATCAGGTCAGATGACAATGTTTTACTAACACAATGGTATAGAAAACCATACTGTTCTAACAGATTCATCAGCTACTATTCCTACCACCCTGCTAGAACAAAAACCAATCTAATTATAGGCATGAAAACTAGAGCCGTTAAACTTTCTCATCCTACTAAAAGACATCAAGTGTTACAACAGTTAAAAACCATTTTTTTAGAAACTTCATACCCCCCAAAGCTAGTGCTAAAAATTTTGTTCCAAACTGAACACAACATAACTGATAATTTTAGAGATCCTAACTTTCATCCAAGTCCACTACTTTCTCATTCTTCTGTTAACACACCTAGTAACATAAATATACAATTGTCGACTCAGGATGATATTTCTCCTCATACATCACAACGTTTTTTCTCTCTTCCATACATAGATAATCTCACTAATAAATTGATCAATATTTTTAAAGATACAGATGTGAAAATAGCGAGAAAACAACAAAAGACTTTATCTCTTCTCTTCACAAAAACTAAAACACCTTTGTCCTCTCTTGAAAACCACAATGTAGTATACAGAATTCCTTGTAACGAATGTGAATTAGTATACATAGGGCAAACGTCTAGGAGCCTTAAGGGCAGAATCACATCTGATAAAAGTGACTGTCGGAGAGGGGTACCGTCCTGTGCACTGAGTGAACACTTTATTAATAACAACCATTCTCTTAACTGGAATAATGTTGAGATTCTTGACAGAGCCTCATCATATTACAAACGCACGTTCTTAGAGATGATTCACATAATTTCACAGGATCCAGTGATGAATAAAAAAAGTGATACTCAAGGTCTGAGTACCATTTACAGCTACATCCTAAAATTACATAAAAACAAATACCAGTGCTTGGACGCTCCCGCCCCTGACGAGTGAAAGAGTTTCTCTCTGTTTTCCGTCCCTCTACTTTGTTTCAAAATTTTTATAATGATAAAAAAATAGAACTTAATATAACTCCTTAAATCTCCCTTCCATCATTTAATAATAAAATTATGTTTCCATAACAGATAATTAGGCACAAAAAAAGCATTAACTAATTTTTTGTTCTTCTCATGTTCAAATATATTTATTTAAATTTAGTAGAGATTAAAACTGCGTTGGGCAGTATATAGCCCTTCACTTAATGTAGGCAACACTCCATCACCTTTCGCGTGTTCAGAGTAACCGACGTTCAGTCGTATAGTTCTCTCCTTTCTTTGTCGCTTACATCTAACAAAACAATTCTCTATCCTTATTACACACCTTGTTTTCCTTGTAATTTCATCATCTTAAAAATTAAATCGTTTTATACGACAACACAACCTGTTTTAAGTAACATAATGGCGTTCCTCATGAACGTTCGTTTTCAATAATCCCTCAATTTTTTTTAATTTTTAATCATGTAATAACAGTTAAATAACAATATTTTCGTAATTTAAATGTTCCAAAGTGTGATGGTTTGTTTTAGAATAGACATTACATAAATTCTTGTTTGATGGAATGCAATCTTGCTTTTATTTTAAACCCACATTGGTGAGTTATATAAAAAAACCAAAATTCTAGAATTAGTTACTAACGTGGTTTTCTTTTTCTAAAATTTTTTGTAGAAATGTCCTGAAGAAGGGGTAAATAATCCCGAAAGCTTGACTATACAATAAAGGGTTCATCTTTTGAACTAGGCCTTTGGTTTTCTTTGACTGCATCCCCACTAATTTAGTATTTTTCATATATATATATATATATATATATATATATATATATATATATATATATATATATATATATATATATATATATATATATATATATATATATATATATATATATATATATATATATATATATATATATATATATATATATATATATATATATATATATATATATATATATATATATATATATATATATATATATATATATATATATATATATATATATATATATATATATATATATATATATATATATATATATATATATATATATATATATATATATATATATATAAATATTTATATATTTAGAAAAACAAAACAGTAAAGATGTCAAATTTATTTTATCTATATATAACCTTCTTGAGTGCATTTTTATTCGTTGTATTTAATATTGAAATTGTACTACGAAACTGCACGCATATGTAACAGTTATAAAAGATAATTTCTCGTATTTTTTATGTTTGCTAATATGTACTGTCAAAAAATAACGGACAACTCCATAAATTCTTTAATAAAAAATTACATCTGAAAAAATGTTATAATCGAAAAGAAAATTAGAAAAAATACAGAGAAAGGGTTTGCTTAGTTTATATAATTGAGAGAGAAATCCAGGCCTAACTTTGTAAAAAGACCTCCTATTTCTACTTATACTATGGTTTTTACTAAATATGCATTTTAAGTAAATGTTATAGCGTGGCGAAAATTATTTTTTTTAATAATTTTAATTAAAAGTAATAATTTGTTGTAGGTATAATTTAAAAAATAATTTAATTTAATTTCAGAGAAAAGATTCATTTACCATCACTTCGATAGGATAGGAAAATACCGTAAAATTTTAATGGGTAATTATGACGATAAAGTCATGAAATTTTTATTTAAGATAATGATCCACTTCTCACATGAAACATTTTATTTTAATAGTAAAACTGGTAATTTATATTATAAACAAGTTTTAGCCATTTTCATATTATCATGTTTTAATATCTAATTCAGTAATAAAGTTTACTAGACACTTTCGTGACGCTTTTCACTTGAAAATATATGTCCAATAAAATCCATCTTCGAACTTTACACGTCATGTAGATATTATCGAGTATCAAACACATGTACGGAATACATAATAAAACGTATTGCTGCAAGAACGAGATACCTTCGGCGCCAAATAGAAATTCTATTTCACAGACCTGAGAAAATAGTTTTAAACCTAACTATGTTATTATTATATTGTAATAATTTATATTTGGTAATATAGATAATATTGTTTCAATTTGTTATAACAGGACATTGCCTTATAATATTGAAAGTAGATTGGATTTTCTTGTTGACCATATTCAACAATGTTTGTATAAAATTAATTCCATGAAAACGCAAGATTATAAAGCTTAATGAATTTTTTTTAAATATTATTATTATATTTGTTACTTTAATGTTAGCACGAACGGATTAGGTTAAGGAAGGCAGAAAAAGAGAAGAGAATACAACTTCTCTGCCCGTCAAGCTATCTTAAAGTCACTACTTTTTTGTGTGTAGAAATGTCTAGTGCAACTTTTAAAGAATTTCGGTGAAGCAGGAGTGAGTTCGTGGACATCGGAGTATATACGGTAATGCGAATGCGAATGAATTCGCCAGATTCCGAAGAAGGACCCGAACCTGTAACTAGATAAAAATTCTAAATAAATTTGGATTACTGTAGTTCAGAGACTTATTGAACTGAACAAAAACTAAAGATTAAAAAAGTATAAAACCTCCTATATTCCGATCCTACTAAAATTGAAGTAACTGGAAACAAATTTTTGATTTTATTAAGGGAGAGAAAATAGTTGAACTTTTAAGTACAAATATTCAACAACTCATTAATGTTCATGCTATTTTAAGCTTTAGCTCCTTGATTAACTAAAAAACTAAAACATATTAGAAATGAACGAAAAAAATATTTTTACTTGGTATAGGAAAAACAAAACTTCTTTATCTTAAAATGAAGACAAAACTCTAAGTAACCATGTTAATAAAACTGTAAAATCAGAAAAAATGTGCTTTGTCAAACATAGTACTTCCATGTATTTGTGTTAATGATTTTCTTAAATTTTGGTTTATATGTAAAAAATATAATATTAACGTTTTTGTAGTTTTCTAAAAACATTAAACATTTTAATATAAAAAAATTTGGGCTTTAAATAAAAAGCGGTTTTACGCCTTCTGTAGTAAAGAATATAAATAAATCTGGCGTTTTCCAGCATTCGAAAAAAAAACCTAAACCTTTAGTTTTGATTTTAGGAAGCTATTTAACAACATTTAGAGTAACTCTATATAAGGGAAATTCTTTGTTTTTCCTTTATATAGAGTTACTCTATATACTTATATCTATTGGATATATAGAGTTACTCTATATATCTTGTACTATTTTTAGCGTTTTTGAAAATAGCTAAATATTATGTAAATAAATATTTGTATTTTTATTATACCCTACGCCATTTCTTAATGTTCTAGAGTATAGCAGAAACATATTTATATACAAATAGATAAAATAAATTTGACATCTTTACTGTTTTGTTTTTCTAAATTGGCCAGTTTTTAATAAAAAAGAGAAGCTGCTTCATATGTCTAAGGCTACTTTGTATAGTGGGGAGAGATTTTTTTTAATACAAAATAATAAAAGAAACTTGATATGTTCCACCATTTGCTACAAAGCTAAACGCTTTTGATTTTTTATTTCGTTTATATATATATATATATATATATATATATATATATGTATATATATATATATATATATATATATATCTATATATATATATATATATATATATATATATATATATATATATATATATATATATATATATATATATATATATATATATATATATATATATATATATATATATATATATATATATATATATATATATATATATATATATATATATATATATATATATATATATATATATATATATATATATATATATATATATATATATATATATATATATATATATATATATATATATATATATATATATATATATATATATATATATATATATATATATATATATATATATATATATATATATATATATATATATATATATATATATATATATATATATATATATATATATATATATATATATATATATTTATTTTATTTATAATAAATAGGAGGTCTTTTTACAAAGTTAGGCCTGGATTTCTCTCTCAAATTTGTCCTTTTTATATAAACTAAGCAAACTCTTTCTCTGTATTTTCTGTAGTATCTAATTTTCTTTTCGATTATAACATTTTTTCAGATGTAATTTTTTATTAAAGAATTTATGGAGTTGTCCGTTATTTTTTGACAGTACATATTAGCAAACATAAAAAATACGAGAAATTATCTTTTATAACTGTTACATATGCGTGCAGTTTCGTAATACAATTTCAATATTAAATACAACGAATAAAAATGCACTCAAGAAGGTTATATGCCATTTTAGGTGATAATTAGGTGTTTTTGTATTTTTTTTGTTATAATCATTATAACATGCAAGTTTAAAAGATTGCAACATAGATGTTAAATAATTTAAATATTATCGGAATAAAACTTATTTGAAACCCAAGACCGTTAAAAAACTATTTGTAGTGTTTTAATATATAATAATATTATCAAAACTATTTTTAATTATTTCAGTTACAATCTATTTGGAGTAGGCATCAATTGCAACTAAGTAGTAGGGATCTTTAAATTTTTAAATATCACTAGGCAAGTCCTAAGAAAAAAAAACTCATCCTGAACATTATACAATTAGAAATAGAGAGATTTGTGAATTATTGGGTACATTTATTTGTAAATTAAGAGAATCTAAAAATGCGCGAACGGATTATGCGGTTCAAAATTTGTTGAAAATATGGAAAAATAACTTTAAAATCGTTATTTTTTTTATATATTGCTCGTGCAATCGTACCCCGAGCATCGTGAATCAAAAATCAAAATCGTTATTTTTATATACATCTACTTTTAGTAATTTACTTTAATTAGCCCAATATAATAGCTGAACTATTTTCTTGTAGGTCATTTACTTACTGCATAATCTTTGTTATAGCTCGTTGAAGGGCAAGCCCCCCATTTATTTTCTCTTGCTCTCCCGAAAAAAATCTAAAGTAATATCACAGCCACTGTAGGTATGCGGATGGAAGTAGTGACATTATTATAATGCCGTCATCGCCAACAATATCCACTTCGCCAAATTGCACCGATTTTTCAGCGGTAGTGCACACTCTCAGCATCTTCCGCCTGATATGTTTCAAAGAGTGTAGCTGCCGTTACTTACTAATTTCCTTAAATATTTGTTTCAGTCAATTTATAGCTAGGTATTTTTGTTGAGTTGCGAAGAATCCAAAAAAATCTTACTTCAGCACTGAAAAAAATATATGAAAAAATCTAGAAAACACTAGAACGCAAAATTGGACAGTGTATTTAACAGTAATCTTCCTTGAATTCTTCCGTGTATCTTGAAATTCTCTTAATTACCATCTAAATAAACCTCCATACATAAACATTTATATTTCAATCAATCAAAATAAGCTTTATTGTCAAAGACAAAGTTTATCTTAAAGACAAAGCAACTTGTAACTAGTAACTAAATTAAAGTAAACTATTATATAAACATAAATTGTTGATTTAAACAGCACTGTAATAATATTACACAATATATCATGTCAATAATTTAAAATATAACAAGCTAGATAAAACAACAGACAAATACTGAATGACAACACGGACTAAATTTAATATAGGTAAACCTTTTAAATTAAAAAATGACAAAGCTCAATATTGCATTTTCTAAAAGAAAAACGAAAGTAATAAAAACAAATAATAAAACAGAAAACAAGATCACTATTATATAATATATAAAAACAGTTACAAAAAGCCAGACTTATACATTTAAGAAGATCATAATATTCTCCCAGATCGTAATATGCTCTTTCAACCAGTAATTTGTCAACACATGTTTTAAAATATCTCAATGTAGGGATTTCTTTGATGGTAATAGAGACATGATCTCAAAGTTACGGTTAAAGATGGAATGGGCCGACGTATGGATGGATGTCGAGTGCTTGATCTTACATGAGTGTAGGGTTCCTTTGTGTTTGCAAATTAAACAGACCGTCTCCAGTATAAGTCATGATGTTAAAAGGTGACAATTCATTTGAAATGGAAAAACGGCCTGCATGATTCTCTACTGTTTGAGTTATGCATGTATCTCACTGTCCTCAAAGCGAACAGTAAGTTAAGTAGGTAGTTGTATGTATTGCCCCATAGCATCATTGCATACGCAGGTGCGATTCCACCAGAGAGTGATAGACCATTCTCGCTGGAGTGATACTAATCTCCCGAGACACCAAATGAACGGCATAGCAACCAGAAGCCTCCCTCCTAGCCATTAATTGTACATGATCCCCGAAATTTAAATTGCTGTCAATATGGACTCCCACGAACCTAACCTCCAACTCAACGTTAAGTACGTCTTCTCCTATGTACAGATCCATATCACCCTTAAAACTCACTAAACTAATTTTTCGGAAAACGGAGACCAGTACCCTTGTCAGTCTGAAAAGCAAATTGACTTGGATGTAAAATGTTATTCTGAGTAAGACAGGAGACCATGCGCTTTTTAACTAACTTTTCGACTATTTTAAAAAGAGTCAATTCTAATTTTAGAAGCAAGATTTTCAATGCAATGCTATTATTTAGGATAATACCACGCGGACAAAGTGAATAGATTCTTGAATATGTAAAGCCGTAAAAATATTGAGCAAAAACATTTACGATTTTTTTAAATTGTATTTTGGAAAGTTTACAGATAAAAACTAATTATGACATATATCCACGGATTTCCCTTTCTAAATTTTTCAAAAATCAAAAAATAACAATTTTTGATGGAATTTTTGTAAGGTATGTTAACAACTTTCAGTTTTTCTCTTGATGACAGACGTCATCAATGGAAAAAAATGTACTTTAGAGTCCGAAGGTTTCCAAAAATAGACCACATATCACGTTTCGGCAGATGTTTTCTACCACCATAAGGTTGAAATGATACAATGTTTTTTTAAACTAACAAATTAATAAGTGTAAAAAGGACAAATTACTAGTGGAAGTTTTTTTTTGTTTTTTTTTTAATTTGGAAAATTGACGAAGTTTGTATATCAGTCACAAAACACAATATCTAATGTGAAAATGTCATTATTTTATATTAACTAGCTTTTTTGTATTATTAGTTCATGAAATTAGTTTTTTGTATTTGCAGAATAGCGCTCTATTTTGAATTTTACGTTAGTGATTGATGTCTACTTGTCATTAAAGAGCGGAGCTGGATATGTCATATCGTTGAATTGCATCATAATTAATGTTATGTTATGCGCATAACATAACATTGTGTTTGTAATATTTGAGGGCGAGCTAATTTATTTCGAAACAACAATACATTTTATGATACTAAATATCTTTTATTTTCAATTTAGTAAAAACAAAACCTTTGAAACTAATCTAATCACAGACTCCACTTCTGGATAAATAACATTTTCAATCTTTTCTGCAAAATTTGAAAGCAACACTATAAGTAGTTTTTTAATTTTAATATTGAATTGAATTGATCCCCATACGAATTTTAAGTTTTTCTAGTAAGTATAGTTTCTTCGCTATGCCGCGCACGGACAGACACACCGACAGGCAGACCGAAATTGGTATCTAGGCAGATGGAAGCATCGACAAAGAACTAAGAGGACAGTATTTTAATGGTACTTGAAAATGTTATATTTTTGCCATCATATAGATTTCAATGTTATTTAATTAATAGGGGAAAGCAAAACTGGTAAAACTTGTGGAAATTCGAACACCTGTTGCTTGTGCCAGGGAATAGATTTTATGGTGGCTATTTTCTTACTTGAAACGCCTCAAGTGCGCTCAAATAAGATAAATCGTGCTACTTAGATAAATTCACTGTGTTATCTTTGCGGATAACTTTAGTTATTTCAAATTAAATGGGTATAAAAAGAATATGGAGGTTTAACGTGATTTAATTTATAAGTTGAGCAATCGGTTTCTTGACATATTAGTCTATTGAATTCTATGAATAGGAAAAATTCGACTGGTAAGTTTATATGCTAAGAGTTTTAAAGCCCATTGAGCCTACATTTACAAACAACGAACGTGCTTGTAATCTAAATAAAATTATGTATTTAAAGCGTTTAAATTGTTCACTATAGCAAAAAAATTCTTAGAAGTATAATAAACTAGGCAACATTCGAAATAAATAATTTATATTGCAGACAATCTTAAATGAGATTCACCCTGATGGGAAATTTCTAGTGATTTATTTTCTACTAATGACATCTTATGTCGTAAAGCAAATCATTCCTGTTAAGTAAATTTAAGTTTTGTTACGATTATCTTAGCGGACGTTTCATTCTCGTTTTATTGCGGGTTACTACTTTAAGCAGGCATTTCTCTATTATTATAAAACGTGCCCGTAAATTTTGGTAACGTTATTCAATAACTAGCTCATCTTCTTAAGTACAGGGCGAAAATGAATTAGAATGTTATTTCGAAATTATCTCAAATAAAGGTATACTTCAGTAAACCGCTTGTTTATCTTGTTTTTAGTTGATTAAGCTTATTTTTTATTCAAGAAAAGGAATTTTACCGACTTAATATATATTGACCGCTGTTTTATTTTGCCATCTACTATTTGTACAGAAATACTAACAGTGCATCCATATATAATACTTGATTTTTGCTCAAAATTCGAAGACAATCGGATAGTAGAAGTAGTTTTTTGATGCTGCTTTTTTGAAATTTGTAACAAGTCGCTATTTTGTCCAGCAATACTGACTTATAGAATATTTAGATCCAAGATGCATATTAGGAAAATAAAACCACCCGTGAATATTACAATAGACCTAGCACTGAAAAGTTCTTCAACATGTCACATTTGATTTTTGAGTGAAGTTAATTCGGTTGGTATTAATTTAATGGCGGAAATGTAAAAGTGAGGTTATCGGCATTTCGGACCCTGAGATTTGAAGAGCGGTAAAAATTATATATATATAAATATATATATATATATATATATATATATATATATATATATATATATGCATATATGTTGTTGTTTGTATACAACATACAAACAATACACAAGCCACAAACAACTATAGGTAAACTACTTAGAAACCCAACAGATAAAATCAAACTAGAAAACCACGGAGTATACAGTATTCCGTGCCAGGACTGTGAAAAGTTGTACGTGGGGCAAACTAACAGGCGAATATCAGCAAGAATTGAAGAGCATAAACTCAGCATCAGAAATAAACAAACAACCTCAGCTTTATTCCTACATCATCAGGAAACCGGCCATACAATAAATTTCGATGGGTGCAGGGAGATTGCCAATATAGACCATTATAAGACCAGAATAATCCGAGAAGCCATAGAATTTGAAAAACAAGGTGATTTGAAAAAAAGGGACGAATCATTAAAACTACCAACAGAATGGAAGACAATAATCGACAAATCTAAAATCGCAAAAACTCAAACGCAATTAGCGCAACAACAACAGCACCATCCGGAAAACATAAATAACGACCAACGCCTGCGCAGATATAACCTTCGGCCCCGAGTGGGGGTATAAAAGGAAGCGTCGCAGTCACCAACACTTCAGTCTCTATTCGGACGCGAGAAAGAAAGCTTCGAAAATGCCAAATGTGATTTTGGTGAAACGCCAGCAAAACTGTTCTTTTCAGAACGACAGTAGTGAACGGATGCACACCCGGAATGAAAACACATTGTATTTTTCCATCCGTGAAGGACTACAAATCAACATATATATATATATATATATATATATATATATATATATATATATATATATAATATATATATATATATATATATATATATATATTCACGGTTACCTTATGTATATTTTGTGGTGAAATTGCCTGTATACAAACAGATAAAAGATGTTTCATATTCTTCACGGTTCCTTTTTTCTACTTGACCGCTTTAAAACAAAAACTTTAAGGCTGATCCATATTAAAAAAAATATATTTATATACAAAAAATAAAACAGTTTTGACGTGTTTCGTCAGGCTGCTGTTTCAATAATGTAATCAGAGCTACACTGTATCATAAAAATAAATATTTTATATAAAAAATTATAACAGAAATTTGACCTGCTTTACTGTTTTAAGCAAGTTCAATGCTTCTCAAGTATAATTTTTTCTATTTTCATCATCATAAGGGTACCCTATATATTTAAAAAACTTTTCTTTTTTTATATACCAAAAGTAATATAATTTTGACGTATTTTACTGTTTTCTGATCCAGCTTAATGCTTTTGAACCATTTTTTTTCAGTTTCAAGTGGCTGTCTCATCCTCCAGAGCTATCATGTAGAGTTGAAAAAAAATGTTTTATACAAAAAAATAACGTGTTCCGGCATTTTTCGAAGCTTTACGTAAACAAAAAAATTTATATAATCGAAAAAAGAAACGAAAAAAAAGTATCTACGCTTATAGCTTCCACAATTTTTCAGTGTCAGAACATTTACCCCATTTCTATTTTTAATTTGGCTGTTATCCGAGTCTGCTCAAAATATAATTTGTACGCCTTTTTATGCTTCTTAAAAATATCGAAGATCTGCGCCCAGGATACCCAAAATCTAAGAAATCTAATCCTGGCCAGACACTAATCTATTTTTGGTGTAAATTTGAAACAAATCGTTATCGATAATTACATGAACCACTCTTTTTAAAACGATTTAGCTTACAATTAACTGTTTAGGTTTAAAATTTAGCCTTTCTGATTGCCAATTTTGCTTCAAAGGCGCACTAATTAACTTTTTCAGATTGTATTACATAATTCGCCTCCTGAAGTCGTTAAAGAATATTTTTACTTTTTTTTATTATCTTTGCAAAAAGTGGTTTCACAATTCGAGACGGTTTTTCAATGTCATAAAAAGATTATTCATAGGCCGAGTATTTTTCTTTGTTCAAATTTTTTTAATTTTATTAAAATTATGGATATTTACGTATGTTTATAATTGATATAGCAACAAATTCGACGCGCACTATTGATTCTGAGAAATGGTATAATGTAGAGAAAAGTTTATATTGCGGCATAGTTGAACTTAAAATAAAGAAACTTTGAAAAATGCATGGTTTTTAAAATCTTCGATAAAAACAGAAATTTTTGAAAATGTTTTTTAATTTTTGTTGCCTTTAATATATATACTAAAAATGTAAGAAATTAATAGTTTTTTCGTTATAACGTATTTATTAGGTTAGGTTAGGTTAGGTATACACCTGAAATCAAACTATTTTCATATTTTTAAATTCTCAATCATAACAAGGATTGTGTGAAGAATACACTTTTTTATGCCTCTCATATATACCGTATTAAAGCATTTTTAAAGTTCAGATGATACAAGAATTTTAACAAATACCTACACTCTTACAAAATATAAAAACCCGTTTACAAACAACTCATTTTGCTTATAAGTTATATTTATTTTATTATTTAAATTAAAGTTGAATTTTATTATTATGTCAGAGATAATGATTCAAGCAAAGTTGAAAATTTAAATAGCTATAGCTAGTTAAACCAGTAGTAAAAATAAAACCTTAATGTTTATTCCTAAAATCAATTTCCCAGTGGCCCATAAAATAATATTATCTCGCAGAATAGTAAAATAGCAAATGTTATAGGCTACCTAATGCCTTGGAAAATATTAGGCAATTTTATGACCCTTTATTGAGCTTCTTAAAATGGGTTATAAAGCATCTAAGGTTAGTCTTCAGCACGAAGATAATAGAAAGAACCCGTGTGGAACTTTAAAATTTTTTTACTCGTTTCCTTATACGCATTTTTTTTTAGTTTATGGCGAAAATCGAGAAACTGTGTCGGCTTAAAGTATAGATAGATATATAACCAAAATGAGATATATCTATTTATATTTTATAAGAATCACACATCATATTTGCTACTTTTCGTGTGTTCCTAGTTTATTTAGCTTCACAATCCAATATGATTTTCTGTGAAACAGTGTTGTCAGCGATATAGATTCTTATAAAGAATGTTTTCATATTTAAGTCTTTACTAATGTAACACTTTTGCATTTGTAGCTGCGTTTCCGCAACCAGAAATACTTTGTGTTTGTTGTTAAGCAAATGATTATCATTAAATTAAATTGAAAAATTTTTGTTTATGTTAATAATTACTACTCATTTATTTTTAACTCGTGTTGTAAAAATTTAGGCCAAAACTGGCAACATCCCGCGTTTGTTTATTCGCCGATATACATTACGATACCCAATATTAATTCATAAAAACTCCGTAGAGTGGTTTATAGTATTTTATGTTGTGCATTGTTTTCTTAAGTAGGAATAATTTTAAAGCAAAATTTATTTTTGTATAAATCTAAGGTAAATTATGTAAAGCGCTTACCAGAAATACTGTTTTAGGAGTATTGAGCTTGAATGAACTCAAAAACATGTTAAACAAATTGCAGGTTTTAAATACCTAAATGTTTTCTCAATTCCATTTGTCTGTCTCTCAGTTCGCGGGGTCGCTAAGAACTACTTAACCGATTGACTTCAAATTTTGATAAAGAATTAAGGGTTATATGGGGATGACCTGGTATTATTTTGGTAAAAATCCAATATGACGGAACCAAATGGCGGCTTAGTGAAATGTTAAAAATATATTACTATAAAATAAATTATCCAGTTTATCTCAAATTTTCCACAAAAACTAAGGAATCAACCTGAAATATTTTGGTATGAATCCAAGACAGCAAAATAGCGGACTAATAAATTATTAAAAAATCAGTCTAAAAAACTCCTTATTAAGTTTTTGACATATATCAAGGGTCATATACGAATTCAAGACGGAGTAACAAAATGGCGGCCAAATAAAATGTCTAAAAAAATCAAATCAAAATCGATAACAAATTGGATTAAGGTTCTCTGTTGAAATATGTCAGAAATTATAGAAAATTGGTTTAAGATATTGGCTAAATATTTACATATTTCGTAAGATGGCGAATTTATTGCACTGACGATGTGACTAAACGGTACATTGGCTTTACGTATGCTTCGAAGTCTTTAAACTCGAGGAATCTTCGAACAGCTTGGCTTCAATTTCTTTTTTTCTAAGTCTCGAAAATCCAAGGCACTGATAGGGCTGCAGATTTTGCCTTTAATTTTCTTAATTAGATCCCTTTATATCGTCCTGTGAAGCTGATGTAATACTTTGATATATTTTGCATTAACCACGCGTGCTGTTAAGTGCTGGTGTTCAACTACAGCGGACTAAACAATTTATTTTTACTTATATATTTTTTATGCTCCTTAAGTCTAGTAGACACAGACCGTCCATATTCACCTATATACGCCTTGCAGCAGGAACAAGGAATTTTATAAACTCGTTCTGCTTGCAAGCCAAGCACATCTTTTAATGACCTTAAAAAGCGCACAACTTTAACTAAATATTCTGCGAATGATAGATCTCCGCAGAATTCTTGCAATTTATCTGTGGTACCCTATTAAGACATAAAACTTCGCTAGTTGATTGTTCCGTATTCAATACTGGTTGAGGTCTGGGATTATTATGATACCTAATCGGACGCTTAATATCATCAGTGCAATATCCGTTAGATTCTAAAGCTTGAGCCAGTTTTTCTGTTTCGTTTGGAATTAAATTCGCATCACATATTGACAAAGGCATAAATACTAATGAACTTATGAACAATTAGTTTTGCCATGGATGATGAAATCTAAAATTTAAATATCTATTTGTATGTGTCGTTTCCTGTAAACAGTATTGAACTAGAATGCTGTTCTTTTTCTTTTGTACTAACACATCAAGGAAGGGAATACAAATTAAGTCAGATTGTGTCATCTGACTCAGTTTTTATAGTGAATTTTATATTAAAATAAAGTTAGTTTAAATCAATAAAGCCATCTTACGAAAGTGACTTACATATCTAAACAAATAGGAGGCAGAGGAGATTCCATGACGGTGCCCGTTTGCATATAAAAAGTACATGGAAAAACGTAATATGCGGATTTTAAGCATTCTTTTAACGAATTAATTAAGTTCGGATAAAGGCTTTTATGCTGAAATATGTCAGAAATTAGATAAATTAAATCGTCAACAGGCACATTTAAATACAGAGATTCAACATCAAAACTGACTTGATTGACTGATATCACCGGATACTAATGTAAAATGTTTAAACTTTTTTACGAAGTGTTTGTATTTTTTGATATAAGAATAAGATCGTCCTGTAAAGTCGGAAGGTAACTCCAATTTGACACGGTCTTTACCCAAGAACTATGATTTCTTAATTGACTACAAGCGTAAAAGCTTTCGTACTATTTTAGGAAACTTATGTATAGGGCATTAAATATGATAATACATTTGCTTCGTAACAGCCAGGACAAGATGCTCTGCAACTTTGCTTTCCTCCTAAGTGCCGTGATAAAAAATGGTTGTTTTTTAATAATACTTTTTTTAACATTTCACTAGGCCGCCATTTTGTTTCGCCACATCGGATTTTTACCAAAATATTACCAAGTCATTCCCATATGAGCCTTAATTTTTGACCAACATTTTTAGTCAATCGGCTAAGTAGTTTTTTAGCTACGCCGCGAAGAGTCAGACAGACAGATAGACAGACAGCCAGACAGTTAGACCGACGGAATTGAGAAAACATATTTCTCGTCATCTAGGGACCCTGAAACGTGAAGATCTGAAAACATCTCGGAGAGTGATTTTTTCACGATTACAATACTTCCCTTTTACGAGGGAAATAAAAATCAGTCTGAAAATATTATTTATTAAATTAATTTCAGTTTTTGTGCAAGAATTAAGTGTGATATAGAGATAAATTGGTGAAGTTGTGGTACAAATTTAAGATGGAGAAACAAAATGAAGACCAAATAAAACTTGTAAAAAATCAACGTAAAAAAAGTCTTATTAAATCGACTTTAAATTTCGCAGACAAATTAAATATGGTATGGGATAAACTGGTATGAATTCAACATGACGTCATGAAAAGGCGGTGTGTGTCAATGTATAAACTGCTTATTGAATTTATTTTAAACTATGCTCAAGAATCGAGTATGGCATAGGTAGAAACTGGTAAAATATTGGTAGGAATCCAATATGATGGAACAAAATGGTGCCCAAATAATGCTCAAAAAGACAATATATAAGTGTTACTAAATGACTATGTACTGAATTAAATTGGGATACACTCCACTATTCTCAATAAAAATGAAGATTCATAACAAGCGAAGTTCCGGGTAAAGGAAAATTACCGATTTTTTTACTATGACTACTATACTATTCTTTGAGCAGTTTTTATGTAAACAAACTGAAAAGTGTTATTAATTATTACCATTGTTTCTGAAAAAAAATTGTTAATTTTTGAGCAAAGTATGATCAAATTGAAAAAAGTCGTCCATATTTCTCAAAGAGACCTGTTAATAATTCTATTAAATAAAACACAAAGTCTTGGTCTCAGTCAAACAAATATTTTAAAAAACGTAAGGTGACACGGGTTTTGCTCTTGCGAGCATTATCGGACCTTAACACATTTAAAACAACAAATTCAGGTACAAAATAGGAATAAAATACAAAACAACAAATCACACCTCAAGTAGCACTTTTAGTCGTTAATACGTCATTGTTATCTCAATATTATCATTGAAGTAATCGGAACTTGCTATCGGCACGTTCTGTTTGAGCTGAGGCTACGTAGTGGTTACCAAAATGGGGAATAATTTTAAGGTAATTATTTTGTAAATAAGATATAACTGTGACTTTCACTATTAGGTAGATAGTACGGAATTATGTAGTTCCATTTAAGTAGCCGAATAGTAATAATTCACCTTATTCGCTACTTCCTTATTTCTGTCTTTACTTAATCTGTTTTAAAAATATGTATGGTTAGTTTTAATAGAAACAAAACAGTTATGGGGATTACAAACACTCAAATTGGGAATATGGTGCAGAGCGTATAGAATACGTTATTGGTATTTGAGGTAGGATACATGCGTTACACTTAGTTTTCTGGCTATGCCAAGGATATAAAATTAAAACGCAGGCAATTTCTCTGGTGAATATGCTGATGATAGTAATAAAAAAATTACGCGCCTTTAAAATTCGGTAATTTTCAATACATTTTGGTCGAATATAAAAATAGATTTTGGACATCAAATAATTTAGCGTTATTTGGAATAGCTAAATTATTGATTATACTAATTAATTCAAGGCTATTTTTAATACTGTATTTAGGTTTAAAATTACATATACAATACATTCAATCATCCTTTCGCACATAAAATATCAGCATATAATAATTTTGTCCATAGATTGATTAACATACCTCTAAGCTAACATAACAATAAAACAATAGCAATTAATAATGGTTATAATGAAAATCTCATAAATAAAATAGTAAAAGATAAACAATATAAAAAAGCAATAAAGCTAGTTTATCCTTCTCATTACTTCAAAGAAAATAATACATTTCAGACTTTCACTTGTACAGGAAAAATAACTTTAAGGGTTACTAAGCTTTTTAAAAATAAAGGTGCGACGGTTGCTTTTATGACTAACAACACCCTTGGAAGATATATTAAAAACAATAAGACAAAAACCAAAAAAGCGAACAAATCGGAGGTTTACAAGTTAAATTGTGGAACTTGTTTAAAATTCTATACAGGACAAACAGGAAGAACATTTAAAAAATGAATTAATGAACATAAATCAAGAAATCATAAAGATAATTCCAATTATTCTAAACATCTAATTCAGGGAAACCATACTTTTAATGAGAAATTTGAAATTTTACATGTAGAACAAAAAAGTAAAAAACTTAATTTACTAGAAAGTATGAAAATAAACAAACACAAAGATAGCAACACATTATTGAATGATCAATTGGATCTAAATAGTTCCTCATTATTAAATCTTTATTAAGCAATAACTAAAATTCGAGAACACTCCATCTGTATGTATAATAATGGTAATTGTAAAAATAAGTTCAGGTTCTTAAATAATATTGTTTATGTTGCATTGCCATTTAAGATCAAACATCTGATGTAGCCACAGTGTTAGCGAAACAATTATTTTCGTGTTTTTTATTTTTGTAAAATAAAAGTAGAAACTTTAAATAAACGTTTTTTGTTTATCAATTTGTGATATTTTAAATTTTCTATAAAATGTGGCTGAGTGACGAAAGCTACTTTTTTTGTGGTATGTGAAGCCATTGTGAACCTTTTTAACTTGTTACTCATAGACACAGTAATTGGGTAAGGGTTTGTGCTCGTAGACGATAACACAGCACATACACAACTAATTAATAGCTGTAGACCGAATTACAATGACTTTATAAGGACAGTGGTGACAATAGAAGCCCACCCGCTAAATTGATGCAAAATTTCTAAAGGTTTAAATGGGGGCACCCATATTATTTTCGCAAAATATGACTAAATTAATCTACTTTTATATTGACAACCTCTGTCAGCGTCAGTTGTAAATGTAGGGTTATGTTAATGTTTTACTTTAATAATCTATTCGAACTATCTAGTACAAACTTACTTTTTATTTAGATTTTTAACAAATAACAATGTTTGTTCAAGCGATTAATGGGAGTTGTGTGAATTTAGTAATGTAATATGTACTGAAGAAGGCCTATAAAATAGTTTCTTTTATGCTAAACTTAGAGAATGTCTACCTCAAATTAAGGTGCTGAATGAAGTAAAACATACACTAAGACATGAAACAATATTGTCTTTTACAGCAAAACAAAATCAAAATATAATAATGTGTAATATTTAATAACTTTTCTTGGAGTAAATTTAAACTTAAGAAATTTACGGTTATAGTCATTTACACATGCATCACATACAAAACATTATAATTAGAAGCGAAAAACAGGTGAACCAGGCGTAAATACATTTCTCCAGATAGCCAATGGCTCAGAACTTCTTGTTTGAATCAATATTCATTTTAATAATCACAAAAACCAATAAAATGAGACACTAAAACAAGAAACCTCATGAGAAACGTGGGTAGATGAAACAAAACGATTTGAGCAGCAATATGGCTGAACCAATAAAAAAATTGGTTACTCTATTGTTGCCACTGTCCTTATAAAATCACCGGCTGAATCTCGTACCAGCGCCACCTATCTCCTTAACCTCAAGTACAAGAGGTAATAGTTTACTTGTAGTAAATATTTACAGTAATTCTTACTTCTAAGTTGCAACAGAAGAATAACGACTGGTAATAGCCAGTTTAAAGTAGCAGTAGACGGTAACTTTTTCTAGTCTGCCTACGACTCGTATTACTTTATGGGAGTATATTTGAACGTAATAGAGTAGTCTCTGCAAAGTTCAAGAAGGTACTGATACCTAAAAGTTGTAATTTAGTGAACAGATTAGAAACAGTAACTTTGAATAATTTCTATTATGTCACGGAAAAGAAATGACGACCTTGGGGTCAGTTCCTTAAGTAGTGCTTGGCAGTAGTTAATATATAACTACTTTACATGGAAAATTACTATAAAGTATTATTCGCAGTAACAAATACATATAAAAAACTTAAAAACCTGTTTGTTGATATATAGTAGGATTATTAGTAATAAGTACGTAAAAACTCTTAGAGAGTAGTTATGGAAACAGTTGTAGCTACTTTAGTGCTACATGAGACGTTACATCTTAGACGTACAATAATATTAATTAGAATCTAATACCAAAGCATGAACTACCATCTCTGCCTTTTTTCACTTACTGATTACAGCTAATACTAATATTCTCGTTTTAAGAAAACCTCCATCCCTTAAGACACGATGCTTTCATGAAATATTAACGACATTTTTAAACTGACGTCGAAGTTGATACGATTTAAAGTTTGAAGTAAAGTAAATAACTTGGGACAGCTAACGCCATTTTCCCTTTATTAATCATTAAAAGTACTTTAAGAAACGCAAATATTTAATATTCTGAAGTTCCTTTAAGAAAAAAATATATCTTATTAACAAAGCAGAGTAGTTAAAGGCCCATACAAAATTTACTAGAAAACAATAAACAGTAAATGGTATCGTAGTGGTTAGTAATAAAACCATTTATTTAATACTTATAAGTCAAAAAAAAAAATTTTATTGTAATATTAAATTGTCGAATATTATATATTTATATAATATATTTTTACTTTCGTCGTAAAGAAGAGTATTGTAATAGTGAAAAAATCAATCTCCGAGATTTTTTTCACATTTCGGTGTCCCTATATGCCGAAAAACACGTTTTCTTAATATTGTCAGTCTATGTGTCTGTTCGTCTATCTGTCTATCTGCCTGTCGGGTTGCCTATCGATCTGCCTTTTCACGGCCTAATTGAAAAACCATTTCTCCGATTTGGTGTCATCACATGTGGATACCATGATAACTTTATTTATTTATGATGACCTAATATAAAGTTAAAAAAAGTATTACAAAAAACTGCTTACCCAGTTTACCCAAAATGTTGCAGAAACATTAGTTGTGATATGGGAAGAACTACTTATTTGATTAATTTTAAATTTTACACAAAAATCAAGTGTGATATAAATATAAATTGGTAAAATTTTGGTGAGGATTCATTATTGCGGTTTAATGAAATTTTTCCAGTTGAGTTAAAATTTTTTACAAATACCAAGTGTGAAACAGGATGAACCAGTAAAATTTTTTAAATCATATGTGGCAAAACAAAATAGCTACAAATTTTCCACAAAAATCAACTGTAGCATAAGAATAAGCCGGTAAAATTTTGGAGACCAGCCTTTATGGTGAAACGAAATGGCGCCCTAAATAAATGTTTAAAAAGGTAAATTCCGTTTCCTAGAATAAAGACGGCTTTTTCATGAATAAAAATAATAAATGTCATAATTTTTTGTGGATCATGTAAATAAAACAAGAAAAAAAGTAATATAATTTCAAAAAAGAAATAATAACAAATATAAACAATGGTATACTGAAGTATCTAATGAGTGATTAAATAGATACGTGTATTAAGGTTTATATGTACGTACGTATGTGTGTAGCAAACAATTAATTTTAAGAAATCGGTAAATTGGCCTTTACATTCCTCGTAACGAATTCCACCACACCCAGAAAACACATTTTATATATAGGTACGTATATTTATTTGACAGTAACTTTATACACATTTTTACTTTATCAAGAAAGAAAAACATATTAATAATTATATAATGAATATAATATATTATGTATATATATATACCAAATAATAATATGCATATATTAGCTGTATTACATGCGTGTGGTTTAATCCGTTACGAGGAAAGTTACGGGCCAATCAACTTTACCGGCTTTTACTTCCTTTGTAAAAGGGAAGTATTATAATCGTGAAAAAATTAACCTCCGACATTTTTTCAGATCTTCACGTTTCAGGGTCCATAGATGCCCAAAAACATGTTTTCTCATATCCGTCGGTTTGCGGCATAATTAAAAAGTCAGTTACCCGATTGACTTTAACTTTTGGTCCAAAATTAAGAGCCACATGGGGACCACCGGATAACGTTTTGGTATAAATCCAATTTGGTAAAACAAAACGGTGGCCTAGTGAAATGTTAAAAAAAATGTTACTAAAAAACTACAATTTATTTCAACTTTTGCACAATAATAAAGTATTATGTAAGAATCAACTGGTAAAATTGTGGTACGATTCCAAGATGGCGGAATAAAATGGAGTGATTTTAAACTATGTGCCTTAACTAAATGTGATATAGAGATGAATTAGTCAAATTGTGGTACTAATTCAGGATGGCGGAACAAAATGGCGGCCAAATAAAATTTTTGTAATCGTGAACAATTCGCCCTCTCAGATTTTACAGATCGTCGCTTTCTAGCCTTCCTAGATGCTAAAAAATTATGTTTTAACAGTTCGGTGGGTCCGTCTCCCGTTTTGTCTGTCTTTCTATCAGTTCGCGGCATATCTTAAAAACTGTACTTATCAGATTGACTTCAAATTTAATTCAAATATTAAAGAATTTATTTTTATATTATGCCCAAAAATCAAGGTATCAATAAGTAGAAACTGGCAAAATATTGGTAGGAATCCAATATGATGAAAAACAATGGCGTTCAATAAAATTGTTTGAAAAGGCAGTACATACGTGTTATTAAATGACTATGTACTGAAGTATATTGGGTCATACTTCGCTATTCCTAATATAAAAAAATATTCATAACGAGGGAAGTTCGAAGTAAAGGAAATTTACCCATTTTTTATTAACTATTAATGTCTCCTTTTTGCGCGAGGCCTAACTGGGCGGGTTCTATAGCTAAACGTGGGTTCCGAATCACGGTCTTCGATCACTCTTTTGACTCTTGACCCGCATCCCCACCATTGAACTACTCTCGAGTAACGGTGCAGCCTTTGGTCTTCATCAAATGACTTATCCAGTAATCTATGTGTATCTATATGAACTTTCCCTATCCAGCCCAAAACGTGAATGGGCTGGCGCATGATGTAGATACATTTTACACATGCCTATTCTGTTTGGTATAAACGTGAGGCAAAAGGTGAGGATTAAATATACGACCGAGCTATCCTTAAAAATCCGATCACTGAGCCTGGGCGGCCTCTTCTTTAATATTTTTCCTTAGAATAAATTTGAAAATAAATTACAATATTTTACACCCAAATAAAAGCATAATTCACTATAACATTGCCGTTAAACAGAAATACTTTACGTCTAAGTACAATTGTAGTGTATAGAATAGCGTGCTTTATTAATTTTAAAATGTAATTCTTATATGCCGAAGTCGAGAAGCTAAAAATATGTAATTTCTTTAATAAAAAAACATTTATCTGTCTTACAACTTTTATTTGTGCCATCCTATATACGTCAAATTAATTTTCTGCAAACATTTTAAACTTTGCCCAATATTATTTAATATTAATATATAATATTATATAACGATATAATGAGACACCTACAAAAGGCATGATGCACGTAATAAACCTTCATATAGCGTCCTTCTAATTAATAGATCAAGTTGCCAAGCCGGAAACTTATAAGTATTAAAGTCCCACAGGGATATTATTAAAAGTTATAAGCTAAGGACTAATGAATTTAGGTCTGAAACACCAGGTATTAGGTACATGTACTAACTTTATGAAAATACTTACAGAGGGTGTAATATTCGATGTTTAAAATTTTAACAACTTAATTTTGTACAGTAGTCACATTTCTCTAAGCTTTCTATTATATAAAATGCACATGGGACATTTGACGGGATTAAACATATGTGGCTTATTTTCTTAATGACAAAATCATTAGTTGGTATAGAAAATTGTAATATAATATTTGTGTGGCAAGAAACTAATCAGGCAAGGGTGTTTACATATTTTGTGTTGCGCATGGTTAGTTTGGTACATTAACGTATCTATAGATGTCGAATTGCTTGTGTCTACTGTCACCAGTGATCCTATTTTTTTTAAATACTCTTAATTAGCCTTTAAGGATATCGGTTGTTATGTTTTTGTGGCTTTACACCTCTACAAGATACTTTTAATTAAAAAATTAATTTTTTTTTATTATATTTTTTAAATTACTTCTTGCATTTTCCTAAAAAGTAGTCATTATTTTATTAATATCTCTGTTGAGAATGTTTATTTTGAACTCTTTCGAATGTTTGTTTTCTTATACTGTAATTCGATTACAGATAAAATAAGTATTTTTGACAGGCAGGCGTCAAAAAAGAAGGAAATTATTATTTAAGCAGAGCAATAATGTCTATGCAAGATTCTCAATAGTATAGTACGTTAGACTGAGTTCGCGAATAAGATATTGGAGCAATGTAGTACGATTTTTGCTCCTTTGTCAATTCAGTAGTCTATCCAAGGTTCTTTAGTTTCATTTGTTATCTAGCACATTACTCATAAAAAAAAAACTCACGAACCCATTAAAATTTTCCTATAAAAAATGTACGTATTAAATTTTTTTTTATAAAAACACTAAGACATCTTTTAAATCAAGAATTTAATATTAGTTCCAAACTTTCATCATGAAAAAATACTATGGACTTACAAAATGATTAATTGGGGTTAATTTTTTTATAGAATTCCTTGAATTTAAAAGTTAAAACAATTCATATGTTAGAAAATTCCATTGAAAAGTATAAAAGTTCCATTGCAATTGAAACATATTCAATTTTGCCTTCTAAATAATTACCATTTTTTTTCATAAGACCTATATGAAAATGTTATACTTTTTATGCATAATACCGTAATTTATGATTACCATTTTATATTGTAAGTGGCGTGAAGTGCAAGTTTAAGCTAGACTGTAAGTAATTATTTTTATTATTACTGGATAAACTGTACCTCAAAATTATAGACCATCACGAGGTTCGATAAAAATTGGGTAGTCAACGTCACGAATAATTATTTATTTATTTATATATCACACATACCACACAATACAATTACTTGGCAATGCAATAAATGATTAGCCTCGTCTATTTTTGAGTAGTAAAATTCACTAACAATTAAGTAATAGGTAAATAAATATTTAAAATAAAATGCTTTATTAAATTTAATGATTGTATTTTGTACAGAAAACACACAAATTTGTTTTTGGTCTGGCCCTATACCTAAATTTCCTTTATGCATGAACTTCAATAAAATACTTTTTTTAACGAAATAACTGTTCAAAAAATATGTATTAACAATATCGTTGGGCCGACTGTCGGTTGGTCTGTCTGTCAGTTCACGGCATAACTTAAAAGCTACTTATCAGAGTCACTTCAAAATTTGGTCAAAAATGAAGGGTTATATGGGGATGACCTGGTAATATTTTGGTAAAAATCCAATATGCCGCAATAAGATGGCGGCCTAGTAAAACGTTAAAAAAATTATTATTGAAAAAACTAATAATTCAATTTACCACAAATTTTGCACAAAAATTAAGTGTTATATATGAATGAACTGGTAGCAATTTGGTATGAATATAAAATAGCAAAACAAAATGGAGAAAATATTTAAAAAATCAACCTGAAAACACTACTTACTAGATTAATTTCAAATTTTGTGCAAGCATCAAGTGCGATATAGAGATAAACCGGTAAAGTTGTGGTACGAATTCAAGATAGCGGAACAAAACCGGCGGCCAAATAAAAATCAACGTAAGAAATCCTATTCAATTGACTTATAATTTTGCAGAAAAATTAAATGTTATATAGGAATAAACGGGTACAAATTCAACATGAAGTAACAAAATTGTGGTGTGTTAATATAAAAACTACTTATTGAATATATTTTAAATTATGCCCAAAAATCAAGTGTGGCATAGGTAGAAATTGGTGAAATATTGGTAGAATTCCAATATGATCTAGCAAAATGGCGACGAATAAAAATGTTTTAAAAGAGTGTTACCAAATGACTATGTAGTGTATTAAATTGGATCACAGATTCGTTATTCCTTATAAAAGAGGGGAATTAGGGAAGTTCCGGGTAAAGGAAATTTACCGATTTTTTAAACTGTATGAAATGCACCACGCAGTATTACCTAGTTTTTTATAAAAAATTCCTGGTTTTTTTACGTTTTGTTTTGACGGGTGCTCAAATTAATAACTGAATTTAAAGACTTATTATCACTGTGTCAGTTGAAAATATCATCAGGGCGTTGAAATCCGAGATAGTTATTCTTGTATTAATTTTTTTAATAGTAATGGAATTTACGTTCAATGAATACGCAGGTGTGCATTAAATATTTGAACTCGCATTAGGTAATGCCTCAGAAGACAATAGGTTATACGAAGAACGATTCCCTGAACGTAGAGTTTCCGACAGGAAAACGTTTGAAAGACCGGTAGAATTACGGCATGGTCATTTATCACTTGTGTGGGTATACTGTAACAAAATGTGAATGTTTAAGGAAAATCTATATAAGCCAGCCATGATTGCGGAAATCAAAACGTTCGCGATGAGCATGTTGAAGAAAACACTTTTAATGCTGTAGTAGCAGATACTTTTACAAGTGTTCGGAAATTAGCGATCGAGTTCGATTTGCCAATATTGAGCAGAATAGCACAGAAATGATGCAAATTTTATTGATTTAGTTCTCTTCACGGAAGCACGTGTGGGCTGCAATCGTTGAGCAGTATTTGGTTGGATCATTTGTTTTGCCAAGAAGGTTGAATGAAGAACATTATTTGGACTTCCTCCAAAATAACTTGCTAGAAGTATTAGAAGACCTACCTTTGGAAATGCGCCGTAGCCTTTGGTT
The DNA here is from genome assembly GCA_030620095.1 of Kuschelorhynchus macadamiae. Taxonomy (NCBI): domain Eukaryota; kingdom Metazoa; phylum Arthropoda; class Insecta; order Coleoptera; family Curculionidae; genus Kuschelorhynchus; species Kuschelorhynchus macadamiae. The sequence goes on along the minus strand of JAUTXW010004486.1, from coordinate 80,090 downwards.
AATGCATGATGAAGATCCACCTTATTTTACTCTAGCAGTGCGAAAACTCCTAATATGACTTTTGAAAATTGTTGGATACGAAGAGGACCAGTTGCTTGGCCTCCCCGATCACCGAACTTTACCCCTTAGACTTTCTCTTATGTGGATATTTAAAAACATTAGTGTATTCCATGCCAGTTGACCCTAGGGAAAACTTATTGGAAAGAATTAGTTTTCATTTTCACGAAACGAGAAACAATGTTGCAACTTTGTGAAGAGTCCGTCAGTCTTCAGTTCTCAGAGCTAGGGAATACACAAGATTCGAAGGGGACTATGTTGAACCGACTTAAAAATTATTTTATAAAATACCACATACCACCACAACTTTTTTTACAGCAAAATGTCTGAGCTATTTGAAAACTGTATTACAATCTCGATAGTAATGCATTATTTCTTTTTAATCCAAATATCTCCAGAATGGTTTCTCCTAGTAACTTTTAACACGAAAGCATTACAGGCGCGTACAAAAAAATATGAACTTTGAAGCCAGAGAAATACTAATATGAAATTTGAATTTCTTGTATCAAAAACTGCCAGATACAAATTTTCATTCAAATATCACGATTATCTTAAAAGTTATTTACATAAAACAAAAATTAAAAAAATCACTATTGCACCCCATGTCTCTGTTATGGGTATAAAGGATATATTAGAAAAACGTGTATATGAATCTATACCCTTTTTTTTCACAGACTACCCAAATCCGAGAGATTGTCCACATATACGGGATATATTTTTATGCCATTAGGATATACTAGCTATATGAATATTTATATAATGGCTTTACACCTGCTAACTCACTAATATGTAACAAGTTATATAAAAGTTATATAATATACAACTAAAGCCTAGTTATTACGTAACAAATTAAGAGCGCTGTAAACAATATGATTATGGTTGTAAGTTACTTAGTTTTCAGAAAACCCAGCTGTATACCAGCAGAAACAGTTTATTTGTCAAAAATAGTGTATTATTTTTGCACAACTTGTACATTAATTGTTACACCGTTCGGTCGTAACAAACTTTCACTTGCTTATTTTCTTACGACGTGTTTGCATTATAAATTATATTTTTAAAACAAATTTGCATTATTTGCATTATTTACGTATCAATATTTCAATTATCAGTGCGAATGCTCTTGGCTATTTCGATATGTTTAAGCCTCAAATCTAGTTCAACCAACGTTAGTTAATTTTTGCATTTCCCACTTTTTCTATAAATAAGCATAGATTAGCAATGATAATTACGTAATTTTCGCTATTTAAAACAGTTTTACGCATTACATACAGAATGATGATTATTGCAATCATAATATAGGTCAAGAAAGTCTTTTTTCTGAACAATTATGTAGCCATAAAGCATGTAGTCTCTTTTCAGCTTCAAACTGTTCATTTCGTCTTCGTAAAAACGCGCCTATTTATCGGTTTTTGTCTCTGGTACGTTTATCACAGGACTGATTTTCTATCTTCTGCGTGAGTAATTAGCATATTCACAAGTTTTTGTTGACGATATCCATCGAATACACTCAATTTTATTGAATTTTGTTCCTTAAAAATGTCTCATTCGGTGCATTCTTTACCATTGAATATTTGTCCTATTAGGAAATCGGTGAAAACGTATCAACGAGATCGCAGCACAGTTTTACACAGCTTTCTGCCATCCAGTTTAGTAATCTCTCGTATTCCCTGTGGTAGGCGTCTCTCAGTTTCTTCGGTAGCAAGTTTTGTGTTGCTTTTTCTGTTTTTTTTTTCAGTTTCATCAGGAATTTTAAAACTTTCCTGGTTTTTGCCTTTTTAAGTTTGACAGCATTTCCCTAGCAACAATAATGTAAAACTATGATAAAATGAAAATATTGTTAAGATCAAATTGAAGTTTCAGATGATTATTAAATGCCCTCGCGCGACCTACAAACTTTCGGATTTCTAAGATTTTAAGATACCTTTTGGTACGTAAATAACTATTATGATTTTATTCCAGTTAACTAACTGGATGGCCAAAACACTGAAAGATTAATTATTAATATTAATATTAACTTTTAGACATATACCCCAGAATCCGTGCACACCTAAGCAAAATGCCTCCGTCGTAGTAATTTACATATTAGTAATTAAAAGAGGATTATAGGCAGCAGAAATCCCTTAAAATGTAATCCTAACCCAGAGCAGGTAAATCTAATTAAGGTTAACAGGAAGTTGGTTTACTTGTAGTCCAATATTGTACATGAATATTTATGTCTTCTGTACTTAAAAATCAAAACTAATAAACTTGTATGCAGCCTAATGAAAGGCTTCTTTCACAAGAACAAAAACAATTTATTTTAAAGTGTAAACGAGCAGTGTCATTAAATTCTAGAATTACCTCCAATTTTAATAACAAGTTTAATAACGGTTAAATGTTAACAGTGTTTCATAAAAATTTAGTTCCAAATTCTAGGGTCATTAGGTGCGGAGAAAAAAACATGTAAACATAAATTTAACGTAAAATCCGAGTATGACAAAATAATAAAAATTTTTGTTTAAAGATATTTAAAATACGATATGCAGAGTCGCAGTTGCAAGTAAATGATCTCTTCATTCTCATTTCGGAAGTTTATTAAGGAAACTTTAATTGAACTTTCATTTGTTTTACGTTGACATTTATCCTACCGTAATGAAGCCAGTACTAACACGTATATTTAAATTTATTTTAATTAGTTTTTTTACTAATATTTTATGATATCCAAAATATTTATATACATTTTAAAGACAAGTTTTATATATGTAGGTTTAATTGGCAGTTAAGGAAATATTAATTTTGAAAAAACTCGTGGGTTATTTTTTTGTTAGTACATATATGCTAATATGCCAGCTACTGTCGGAAGCAGATATACATTTTTTATTTACACAATTACCTCTGATGCCTTATACCGGCTTACCATAATTCAATATAATCCCTAAAACGAGATATTAAATTATTACCAATAAAAAAAGAATGCCATGCATTTCTAAAACTAAACGTCTTTAAAAAGAATTTTATAAAAATATGCTTTAAAATTTCGAATCGATTTGCCCCTCATTTTTCGACACTTCGAATTGCTATACAGTTTTAGCTCGGCATTGCCAAAAGATGCGTCAATGTTGAAGCCTGCGCAACCTCACCATCATAGCTGTCCTCGCATCTTGTCGATCGCAAATATTAGTTTCAGAATCTGGTCTGACCTGAATAGTAGTAGAAAGTCGGCTTCGGATTAGCTAGTGAACCGACATACCAGCACCCAAACGAAACCACCGAGGTAAGCGAAAACAGCCAAGGCGGTAGATGCACTAGTAGATACGACAAACCACCAACCTTGGGGGTAGAGTTAGTTGGCTGATTTATTACGGACTTACTCGTCCTATGAATATGTGCTAATTTTCAACTTTAGGTACAAATTGAAAGAATATGCACTTCTTTAAAAGAGTTCTTTGTAGCTGAAACTTGAGTCGATGTTATCATCAATATAAGGTAGTATGTATACCAATTTCGAGTTCTCAAATCGAAAATGATGCTAGAGAGTGTATTGTCAACAACGTCAACTATAAATATTAACTCTTACCTTGCTTTTATCCAGCTTTAATGGTGCCTCTTCTTAAGAAGAACTTGTTGCGTCACCCTATACTCATTTGAAGGGTTAAAATTTAAACAAACTGTGTTGTAAGTAGAAATTAAGGGGGCTATCTTTGGCGCTGTGATTTTACAAGATTGTGTAGGTATAGACAGCAAAGCTAAATATAAATAAAAATTTTTTAAATTTAATAGGTTCATCCAAAATAAAGGTGTTGCACGACTTCGACAAGGAAATATCTTGGACACGAAAGCAGGTTTTTAAAAAATATAAAATATTTGAGTTGTGGAAAGTTTCCTAGGAATTAAACAATTTAAAAAGTGAATACTCATAATTGATAATAAAGAACAACTATTTATAATGACATTTTAAACCAAATATATACCAATACAAACATATAGAGGAAAGTTTTATTGAACTTTATTAATTTGTAAATGTTTGATTGGATAGATTGGAGGTTTAAAATGAAAACATGAAATATTAACTTAAATACAGCCGCATTATAAAATATTAGGGTACCTTATTAGTACAATGTTATTTTTGTCGGTCTTCCTTTTAAGGAAAAGTTTGTTTTAACCTAGTACCATAGTACAGAAACTTTCATGGCCAGACCATGCCAAATTGGAATTACTTTCCAAGGTTTCGCCTGCGATTGCACTATACGTGATTAAAACTCTAAATGAGTTGCAGTAAGCAGAGTTCAGGAATTTATTCATACCCGACCTGTGCTCTCCGACTCGTGACTCACTGTAATGTTATGTGCTGCATCATGCATAGAAACCAATTATCTCGGAGAGCAAAGATCTGTACTCTGCCGACCGGGTAAAGTCACTTTCAGATCCAAAACAAGTACAGTGAGCTCAAATGGCACTGCACGGCCGACATCACAATGACTTGAATCAGACATAGATAAGGAAGCAACCAACAGGTGGCTGAAGGATGGACAACTATTCCCAGAGACAAAAGGATTTGTGATAGCAATACAGTTATTAACACACAAAGTTACGCTAAATTCATCATCAAAGACTGGTCCGTTGAATCCGATAAGTGTCGAAAATATAGCGAGAGATCAAAGACTATAAAGCATATAACATCTGGCTGCACTTACCTAGTAAACACAGACTACCTCCAGTGATATAACCAGGTGTCTAACATACACACACAAGCTTGCCAATAAATGCGGGCTCCTGAACACCTTTGTGCCCTATTATAAATACCAACCAAGTTCAGAGCTTGAAAATAATACCTTCAAACCGTATTACACCGGGTAATTATCACCGACAGACGGGTGACGAATAATCGGCCTGATGTGGTACTGTTAAATAAAGAAACAAAGACAGCTTATTTGGTAGATGTAGATGCTATACCCAACAATAACAAGGTGTTGGATAAATATCAAGAGAAAAAGGCCAAATATGGGGAGCAGGCCATCGAGATATAACAGATCTGGCGACTGAATAAGGTCCATGTGATACCGATCATCGTATCATCAACTGGACTAGTTCCAAGAACACTAGAACAGATCCTAAAAATCGTAGGACTGCATACTAACACCTTCATCGACATCCAGAAAGCAGTCCTGCTTAGTACTTGCCACATAGTGAGAAAATTCTTACAGGATAACACATAGAACTAATAGAAACCAGCCCACTCCTTTTGATGCACGCATCCGGGATAGGCATGGAACCCAACATTTCTTGAGAAATTGATTTTCAATTACAATAATAATAGTAAAAGTAATAACAATAACAATGATGATAATAATGATAATAATAATGATAATAATAATAATAATAATAATAATAATGATAATAATAATAATAAAAAGCTATAACCAAGATAACACAAAACAATTAGAAACTCCCGCCACGACACAGAAACACCAACAACATAAAACAAAAATTCAAATGGCAGATAAGGATCGAAAACAAAATTAACAAAATTAGAAAAGAATTGGGACATCTTACCCAATCCATGAACGGCAACAAGTCAAAACGTATCACACAAAGTGTAGAGAAAATCAAATCTGCATCTCCTGATTACACGCTTACAGAAATCCTTGACACTCTGAAGCAAAAATTATCCGTGTATGCCGCAAGACTCTCGAAGATACAAGAAATCAAATGAAAGAAAGGAAGCTAACAACTTTCGAGGAAGCAAAAAACAGTTCTACCAAAAAATCATGAGCAATGAGGAGGCATAACTAATAAAACCACCGACCAAACAAGAAATCACAGAATACTGGAAAAGTATTTGGTCAGAACCGAAACTACACAATAATAACGCTTTATGGATTAAAGCGGAAGAAGACAGACACAAGTGCTTGGAGGAACAAAAGAACTTTGCAATGACAACACAAGAAGTTGCAGAAACAATCAAATACACGCAAAACTGGAGCTGTCTTAGAATAGATAACATTCATAACTTCTGGTACAAACAGTTTACCACCACACATGAAGCCCTCACTCGCCAAATTAATGACATTATTTTAAAACCTAGCACACTCCCCAGTTTTGTTACCCAAGGAATAACATACCTTAAACCCAAAAATTCAGACAATAAGGATCCGTCAAATTACCGACCTATTACGTGCCTTCCAACCCTATATAAGATCATCACAGCTACAATTACCACGAGAATAGAACAACATCTAGCACACAAAAACATTCTAACGGAAGAACAAAAAGGGTGCAGGAAAAACAGCCGAGGATGCAAGGAGCAGCTAATTATAGACAGCGTCATCGTGGAACAAACCAGGAAAAATTATAGAAACCTTCATACTGGTTACGTAGATTATAAAAAAGCCTTTGATTCGACACCCCACAGTTGGCTGACCAGAGTGCTAGAATTATATAAAGTCAATAAAAACATCAGGCAATTTCTTACGCAAATCATGAGTACGTGGAAAACTAAAATCAACCTGAGAACACAAAAAGAGCACATTGAAACAGAAGAGATCTACATCGGATGAGGTATATTCCAGGGAGATTCACTCAGTGCTTTGTGATTCTGCCTCTGTCTCAATCCACTCTCAAACACACTGAATAACACAAACTTCGGATTCTAAATTAAATACCAAAAAAATAACTTACATAAAATAAACCATCTCTTGTACATGGATGACATAAAATTATATGCAAGCACAAATGCACAGCTAATGGAACTCCTTAAAATCACACAAACGTGTACCCTGGACATCAACATGGAATTAGGTATAAGTAAATGCAAGCTACTTCATATCAACAAGGGACAGTGGAAAGACCACCCTACGAGGGAAACAATGAACAATAAAACTATAGATAACATGTCAAATCAGAGCTCGAGACGGAATTTAAAACCAGACTCACAAAGCTACTAAAAACAAAACTGAATTCCAGAAATCTAACGAAAGCTATTAACACATTCGCCATACCTATTCTTACGAATTCGTTTGGGATCATTAAACACACAGACATAGAAAACATTTACATTGTCATACGCTCTGACTTAACTAAACACAGGAAGTTACATCCCAAAGCATGCAACGAAAAACTCACCATCGATAGAAAAGAAGAAAGGAGGGAAATTATAAATATACAATTGCTAAACAAAAAACAAATTTACGAACTCAGAAAATTCTTCCACAACAAACAAACTAACCTCCACAAGGCAATAGTGAAGGCAGACAAGAATTATACACCGCTCGACCTGTCTCAAACGAGCGACTCAGCAGACCCACACAGTCACATCCAATCACGACTAGAAAAGATGAACACCTGGTCTGAAAAAACACTTCACAGAAGACACAGATACTACATAAAGCAAGACCATATACATAAAAAGCTTTCATATACGTGGTTACAAGAAGGGCAGCTGTTCTCCGAAAGAGAAGGCTTCCTGCTTACCACCCAGAAAAAAGTCATAGCAATCAGAAACTACAGAAAGCACATCATCAAGGACACAACCATTGACGACGAGAGGTATAGGAGATATCACCAGCAGAGAGAAATGATCGATCACATAACGAGTGGATGTAGAATAATGGCCGGAACTGAAAACACCGCGAGACACAACTCAGCAGCGAAGGTCGTTCATCAAGCATTAGCCACAACATACAAACTAACGGAGAACACAGACCTACTACCATTATACACCAACATCAATACTTGAAAACGAAAACTACAGTGAAAAATCGCCAAATACACCAACTTGGCAATGAAAGTAAAAAGGCTGTGGAAACAGGAAAAAATCATCATTGCTCCTCTCGTCATGTCAGTAACAGGTCTCACCCCAAGAACATTTACACCGCATTTGGCTCAATTAGGATTTAATACAGACATTCAAAGGAACATTCAAAAAATCGGTCATTTTGAAAACATGTAGCACCGTTAGATCATTTCTTAATACACAATAGTTGTTTTTTTTTTTAATTTCCTTTTTTTATGTTTATTTTTTGAACTGACTTGGTATAATCCCGTTAGTATAAAATACAACCACAGGAATACTGTGAGACAACATGTCATAATAATAATAGTAAGAATATATGTATTGCCACAATTATATAGAAAAGTTCATTAATCTAGTAGACTCCTCTTAAGCACATACTAAAAATATACGCCTGAAAACATCTTGGAAAATACAGACACTAGACTGAACTGGGATAGATCAGTGTTGACAGAGAGGCCGATACCAGCAAATCAGACAGATATCGTTTTGATAAAAGAGACAGAACATGTACTGACATGGTATAATCCCGCTAGTATAAAATACAATCACCGGAATACTGTGAAAAAATAAGGTGAAAAAATGAAAATAATAATAATAATGATAATATTAATAATAATACACATAGATAAGGAAGCATCCAACAGGTAGCTGAAGGATGGACAACTATTCCCAGAGACAGAGGGATTTGTAATGGCAATACAGAATCAAGTTATTAACACACGAAATTCATCATCAAAGACCGATTTGTTAAATCCGATAAGTGTCGAAAATGTAGCGAGAGATTACAGACTATAGAGCATATAAGATCTGGCTGCACTTACCTAGCAAACACGGACTACCTCTAGCGACATAACCAGGTGTGTAACATTATACACTAGAAGCTTACCATTAAATACGGGCTGCTGAACACCTTTGTGCTCTATTATAAATACCAACCAGGTTCAGTGCTTGAAAATAATGCCTTTAAACTGTAGTACAACTGGGCAATTATCACCGGCATGTGGTACTGTTAAATAAGAAAACAAAGACGGCTTATTTGATGGATGTTGTTGTACCCAAACATAACAACGTGTTAGATAAATATCATTCATCAACTGGACTAGTTCCAAAAACAGTAGAACACAACCTGAAAATCATATGACTGCATACTAATACCTTTATCGACATCCAGAAGGCAGTCCTGTTCAGTATTTGCCACATAGTGAGAAAATTCCTACAGGATAGCACATTAAACTAACAGAAAGCAGCCCACTCCATTTGATGCAAGCATCCGGGATGAGTTTGGAACCCAACATTTGTTGGGAAATTGATTTTCAATTTCGATAATATTAATATGGGTAATATTTGGGTATTGGGATTGATATAGAAGGAGATTATTCTGGGGTCTCTCAGCCTGTTCAGGTCTCATACAGCTATCCACAATCGCTAACCACCGATGGAATCTTGGAATGACATGGATTTTTTTTTCTCTTGCACGACCTTCATTTGTGGGAGAATGAGGTGTCTTGCTAGGATCTATACGAAAAAAATATTAATAACAATAATAATATTAAGATATTTAAGAAGATAGGTACAAAGCCAACCGATCTCAACTATCACCAAAAACTAGATGATTATCAAGATTGACTAAAGCGAAACGTTTGCAGAGATACAACAAATGGTCAAAGAGAAAACGACAGAACTGGCTTTTCAACACCAATCAAAGACAGTTCTATCATATTATCAATAACACTACAGATCAAACCAATTTTGAGAAGATGCTGCCGAGCAAAAAGCGTTTGACCTAGTATTGGTCGAACATCTCGGAAAAACCAAAAGAGAATAACCGAAATGATACATGGATACAATTTCAACGTGATCAGATTCAAACGGAATTTGACTTTATCACCAAGGAGGAAGTTGGCAGCTTTATTAAGGAAACGAACAATTGGAAGTCGCCAGGATTTGACCATATTCACAGGCCCATCACCTGTTTGCTCACCATGTACCAGATCCTAACAGGATGTATTGCAAAACGTATCTATCATCATATTGGCAGTCATTACGTATTAGCCGAGGAACAGAAGGAATGCATTCGAGGCTATCAAGTATGCAAAGAACAACTTATCATCGACTCTGTGGTACTTAAGCAGACACAGAAACAACAATGCAACGTTAACACTGCTTTTAAAGACTATAAAAGTGCTTTTGACAGTGTACCACATTCCTGGCTCATGGACGTACTAGACATATAAAAAATTCACCCTATAATCATCAATTTCCTGGCAACAATCAAGCACCAGTGGTGAACGATCCTGAGAATCTATAATGGCCATCAATGTCGTACCAGCGATACACATCAATAGGGGAATTTATCAAGGAGATTCGTTAAGTCCACAATGATTCTGCTTAGCGATGAACCCCCTCTCCACTGTATTGCTCAACAATACAAGACTTGGCTTCAACATCAAAGTCAATAAAGACAATTCCCTAACCATATCCCACCTTTTGAATATGGATGATATTAAGTTCTATGGTAAAAACCATAACCAACTTAAAAAACTTATTGACGTGACATACATCTTCTCGAAAGACATCCATATGAAATTTGGAATGGAAAAATGTAAATCCTTAAACATCAAAAAAGGCAAATTCATTAATGGTGATGTAGCCCTACCCAATGGAGAAATGGTTCAAGCGATGAACCAAGGAGAGACCTACAAATACTTAGGATTCCAACAAGCTAGACTGCTGATGATGAGCAAGGAAAGAACAAGATGAAAGATCAGTACGCCCAAAAAGTGCGAGCTCTTCTGAAGACAGAACTGAACGCCGGAAATCTCATTACAGCAATTAACACCTATGCTGTGCCCGTATTGACCTACAGTTTCGGAATCTTGAAATGGACTAATACGGAGCTAGAGAGAATACAACTACCGGCCCAATGATGACCAAGTACAAGTCACACCACTAAGGTCATCAACTCTCCGAATGACCTTACCACGAAGAGAAGGTGGAAGTTCCCTTGTTGACTTGACCAATTCACACTCCCGACAGCCGCAAAAATTGAGAGATTTCTTCACCAACAAGGCACAAACTTTAAGCCGCTACCGCATAGTGATCTTAAATGACAACTCCAATTAATCTCGCAAGTGACAACATCATCGTAAAGTCACTTTCAGACCTCGACAAACAAGAACAATAAGCTCAAATGGCACTGCACGCTCAAATGGCACTGCACGGCCGACATCACTATGACTTGAATCCGCCACACATAGATAAGGAAGCATCCAACAGGTGGCTGAAGGATGGACAACTATTCCCAGAGACGAGAACGATTTGTGATGGCAATACAGGACCAGGTTATTAACACACACATCAGAGAATATAACATCTGGCTGCACTTACCTAGCAAATACAGACTACTTCCAGCGACATAATCATACAACAGAAGCTTGCCAATAAATACTGAACACCTTTGTGCCAATCAAGTTCAGTACTTGAAAATAATTTTTTCAAACTGTACTACGACCGGGCAATTATCACCGACAGATGGGTGACGAATAATGGGTCTGATGTGGTACTGTTAAATAAGGAAACAAAGACAGCTTATTTGGTAGATGTTGCTATACCCAATAATAACGTGTTGAATAAATATCAAGAGAAAAAGGCTAAATATGCGGAGCTGGCCATCGAGATGCTGCAGATGTTGCGACTGAATAAGGATCATATGATACAGATCATCGTATTATCAACTGGATTAGTTCCAAAAATAGAACCTGAAAATTATAGGAGTTCATACTAACACCTTAATCGACATCAAGAAAGCAGACCTGCTCAGTACTTGCCACATAGTTAGAAAATTCTTACAGGACAAACATATAACTAATAGAAACTAGCCCACTCTTTTTGATGCCTGCATCCGGAATGGAACCCGTTCATTTGTTGAGATATTGATTGTTAATAATAATAATAATAATATTAATAATATAAGAGATAAGTCTGACCGTCTGGGTACTGCATCCAGCAATATTGAGGACGCTACGGTAATTTCGTAGTCTGTACTGTCAGCGACGTCCAGCTGTGCGCTGTCCTAAATACCCAATATCCCTGCCCTCCCCACCCTAATCCCCTCCTTACCTTTGAAACCGCACGGATCAACTAACCTCGGTTAAGTTGCTTGGGGAGTGACGCCTCCACGGACACGAGGTACCTGGACCACCAGGGTCAAATGATGGCACACCCATGAAAATGGAGAAAGCCTCGGAAAGGAGCCGCTGCCTGGGGATCGCCGGGCACCTTTGGAGCCACTGCTGAAGGTGACAGTGTGAGGGACGGTGGCGGCGAAAGGCTTAACGGCGGGTCTTTGCCGAAAAAACTGCTATAGCCGCACGTATTCCCGAGAATTTCATCAGAGCCGACATTGTTGGAGACGGAAGTTGTCTATTCCGATCAGTCAGTTTGCACATATACGGCCATCAAAACAATCATACCAAACTTCGAGAAGACGCTTTGAAATACCTACGACAAAACTGGTTGGAACTTCAGATATTTTCGTTATTTCACGACGACGGCATGAAGGACTTCGACAACTACTATGAGCTCATGAGCAAAACCACTAGGTACATACGGAACGAGCCTAGAAATATTTGCTTTCTCAGAAACCCAGAAGCACATCTTGTGCATTAAAGAGAGACCAACAATAGTAGGCAAACAAACACATAATAAAATGATCTACCTTCTACCAACAGGCGATCCAATGTCGGAACACTTTGAGCTTCTAACAGCACAAAACATCAATCCAAACAACAAAGCATCGACGGATCACGACCAGGCAAAGGAAAATAAACCCACCGAAAGTATTTTGCTGGTTAAGCTGGCACTCACCAAGGTGGGAAAGCAGGGCAACCCATGAACCGCATTACAGAATCGAGCGCACCGATCATGCGCTGCCCAAGTGGATACATAAATAAATCTGACACACATGCTAACCAAACACAACAACTTGAGCCCATTGCAACAGCGGATATATCGCAACGACTACCTGCAACTACCAAGGCAGGTAAACCAAGAAAGAGGTTAAAATGGAGAGATGAAATAAATCGAACGGTGATGCATTCCTACTACACCGCTACCAACTTGAGACAATTTCATCAGGATACGGACATAAACTGCATACACTTTTCGTAGCACAATATTTAGAATACAAATCACTTATCTCAGAACAGAGAGTAATAGATTAAAAAAGAGTCATCACTAAGACCAGTAAGCGCACCCCACTCGCATTGAAAAACATCAAAGCTATGGTAGCTGCTGAACTAAACATTCATCAACCAAACATTGAGGACAGTGGGGCAGATGCCGAACCGATCCCACATACAAACCAGCCCAACTTTGTGCAAGAGGATCTGCAACCTCACTCAATGCTCAGTAGGGGCGAAGCACCCAGCAACAACCCACGACAGATGACGAGCACCATACAGCACACAGGACAAGTGAATCATTCGCCTAAAGCACTATACACACAGCTACACCTCGGACCGTCTCTCACACAAGCAATCAAAGTAGAAATGAAGTCACATCTAAACAAATGGTCAGTCTCCGTTCCTACAACAAAAGATTTTATTCTTCGTGTAATCTTCAAACGGGACACACATAAAATCCTAAAGACCATCAACAAACACATAATTCCCGACTACATAACGAATGCGAGCACAATTGAGGACATTCATACAGTGATCTACGCCGCAGCTATAACCACGATAACACAGAACAATCAGAAACTCCCGCCACGACACAGAAACACCAACAATATAAAACCAAAATTCAAATGGCAGATAAGGATCGAAAACAAAATTAACAAAATTAGAAAAAATTGGGACGTCTTACCCAATCCATGAACGGCAACAAGTCAAAACGTATCACACAAAGTGTAGAGAAAATCAAATCTGCATCTCCTGATTACACGCTTACAGAAATTCTTGACACTCTGAAGCAAAAATTATCTGTGTATGCCGTAAGACTCCGAAGATACAAAGAAATCAAATGAAAGAAAGGACGCTAACAACCTGTTTCGAAGAAGCGAAAAACAGTTCTACCAAAAAATCATGAGCAATGAGGAGGCACGAGTAATAGAACCACCGACCAAACAAGAGATCACAGAATACTGGAAAAGTATTTGGTCAGAACCGAAACTACACAATAATAACGCTTTATGGATTAAAGCGGAAGAAGACAGACATAAGTGCTTAGAGGAACAAGAGAACTTTGCAATGACAACACAAGAAGTTGCAGAAACAATCAAATACACGCATAACTGGAGATGTCCTGGAATAGATAAAATTCATAACTTCTGGTACAAACAGTTTACCTCCACACATGAAGCTATCACTCGCCAAATTAATGAAATTATTTTAAAACCTAGCAAGGAATAACATACCTTAAATCCAAAAATTCAGACAATAAGGAACCGTCAAATTACCCACCTATTACGTGCCTTCCAACCCTATAGAAGATCATGACAGCCACAATTACCGGGAGAATAGAACAACATCTAGCACACAAAAACATTCTAACGGAAGAACAAAAAGGGTGCAGGAAAAACAGCCGAGGAAGCAAGGAGCAGCTCATTATAGACAGCGTCATCATGGAACAAACCAAGAAAAATTATAGAAAATACTGGTTACCTAGATTATAAAAAAGCCTTTGATTCGATACCCCACAGTTGGCTAACCAGAGTACTAGAATTATATAAAGGCAATAAAAACCTCAGGCACTTTCTTACGCAAATCATGAGTACGAAAACTAAAATCAACCTGAGAACACAAAAAAAGCACATCGAAACAGAAGAAGTCCACATCAGACGAGGTATGTTCCAGGAAGATTCACTCAGCGCTTTGTGGTTCTGCTTCTGTCTCAATCCACTCTCAAACACAGTGAATAACACAAACTTCGGATTCCAAATTAAACACCAAAAAAATCACCTACAAAAAATAAACCATCTCGTGTACATGGATGACATAAAATTATATGCAAGCACAAAGGCATAGCTAAAGGAACTCCTTAAAATCACAGAAACGTTTACCCTGGACATCAACATGGAATTTGGTATAAGTAAATGCAAGGTACTTCATATCAACAAGGGACAGTGGAAAGACGACCCTACAAAGGAAACAATCAACAATGAAACTATAGATAACATGCTCAAAGAAGAAACGTACAGATACCTAGGCTTCCATCAATGCATCAAAATTAACCACACTCATATGAAATCAGAGCTCAAGACGGAATTTAAAACCAGACTTACAAAGCTACTAAAAACAAAACTGAATTCCAAAAATCTAACGAAAGCTATTAACACCTTCGCCATACCTATTCTTACGTATTCATTTGGTATTATTAAATGGTCACAAACATTCACATTCTCATACGTTGTGAATTCACTAAACACATGAAGTTACATCCCACCACATGCAAGGAAAGACTCACTATCGAGAGAAAAGAAGGAGGAAGGGGAATTATAGATATACAATCGCTAAATAAAAAACAAATTTACGAATTCAGAAAATTCTTCCACAACAAACAAACTAACCTCCACAAGGCAATAGTGAAGGCAGACAGACTTATACACCGCTCGACCTGCCTCAAACGAGCCACGCAGCAGACGCACACAGTCACATCCAATCACGACTAGAAAAGATGAACACCTGGTCTGAAAAAACATTTCACGGAAGATACAGATACCACATAAATCAAGACCATATACATAAAAAGCTTTCATATACGTGGTTACAAGAAATGCAGCTGTTCCCTGAAACAAAAGGCTTCCTGCTTGCCATCCAGAACAAAGTAATAGCAACCAGAAATTACCGAAAGCACATTATCAAGGACACAACCATTGAAGACGAGAGGTATAGGAGATGTCACCAGCAGAGAGAAACGATCAATCACATAACGAGTGGACGTAGAATAATGGTCGGAACTGAATACACCGCGAGACACAACTCAGCAGCGAAGGTCGTTCATCAAGCATTAGCCACAACATACAAACTAACAGAGAACACAGACCCTTACTACCATTATACACCAACATCTATACTTGAAAACGAAGACTACAAGCTCTACTGGGACATTGACACCCACACAGATAAAACAATCCCCGCAAATAGACCCGATATCACCTTTCAATCCAAAAAAGAGAAAATCACTTATTTAATTGACATGGCTGTCCCCAACGACGAGAACATCCAAGCGAAATACAGTGAGAAGATCGCCAAATACACCGACTTGGCAATGGAAGTAAAAAGGCTGTGGAAACAGGAAAGAGTCATCATTGTTCCTCTCGTCATATAAGTAACAGGTCTCACCCCAACAACGTTTACACCGCATTTGGCTCAATTAGGACTTAATACAGACATTCACAGGAACATCCAGAAATCGGTCATGTTGAAAACATGTAGCATTGTTAGATCATTTCTTAATACACAATAGTTGTTTTTTTTTTTCATTTCCTTTTTTTTATTTTTATTTTTTGTACTGACTTGGTATAACCCGTGAGTATAAAATACAACAACAGGAATACTTTGAGACAACAAGTCTTAATAATGTTAATGATAATAATAAAATTAATAATAATAATAACAATAACCAAAAAAGAGAAGATCACTTATTTAATTGACATGGCTGTCCCCAACGACGAGAACATCCAAGCGAAATACAGTGAGAAGATCGCCAAATGCACCGACTTGGCAATGGCTGTGTAGTAAAAAGGCTGTGGTAACAGGAAAGAGTCATCATTGTTTCCCTCGTCATATCAGTAACAGGTTTCACCCCAACAACGTTTAAACCCCTTTTGGCTCAATTAGGACTTAATACAGACATTCACAGGAACATCCAGAAATCGGTCATTTTGAAAACACGTAGCATAGTTAGATCATTTCTTAATACACAATAGTTGTCTTTTTTTTCATTTCCTTTTTTTTATTTTTATTTTTTGTACTGACTTGGTATAACCCGTCAGTATAAAATACAACCACCGGAATACTTTGACAGAAGTCTTAATAATATTAATTATAGTAATAAAATTAATAATAATAATAACAATAACCAAAAAAGAGAAGATCACTTATTTAATTGACATGGCTGTCCCCAACGACGAGAACATCCAAGCGAAATACAGTGGGAAGATCGCCAAATACACCGACTTGGCAATGGCTGTGTAGTAAAAAGGCTGTGGTAACAGGAAAGAGTCATCATTGTTCCCCTCGTCATATCAGTAACAGGTTTCACCCCAACAACGTTTAAACCCCTTTTGGCTCAATTAGGACTTAATACAGATATGCGCAGGAACATCCAGAAATCGGTCATTTTGAAAATATGTAGCATCGTTAGATCATTTCTTAATACACAATAGTTGTATTTTTTTTCCTTTTTTTTTTTGTTTCTTTTTAATTTATTTTTTGTACTGACTTGTTATAATCCCGCCAGTATAAAATACAACCACAGGAATACTGTGAGACAAGTCGAGATAATAATAATAATAGTAATAATAATAATAATAATTGAAGAAGGGCAGCTGTTCCCCTAAACAGAAGACTTCCTGCTTGCCATCCAGGACAAAGTCATAGCACTAGAAACTACCGAAAGCACATCACCAAGGACACAACCATTGAAGACGAGAGGTGTAGGAGATGTTACCAGCCGAGAGAAACAATCGATCACATAACGAGTGGATGTAGAATAATGGCCGGAACTGAATACACAACGAAACACAACTCAGCAGCGAAGGTCGTTCATCAAGCATTAGCCACAACATACAAACTAACGGAGAACACAGACCTACTACCATTATACACCAACATCAATACTTGAAAACGAAAACTACAAGCTCTACTGGGACAAGCGAAATACAGTGAAAAATCGCCAAATACACCGACTTGGCAATGAAAGTAAAAAGGCTGTGGAAACAGGAAAAAATCATCATTGCTCCTCTCGTCATATCAGTAACAGGTCTCACCCCAACAACGTTTACACCGCATTTGGCTCAATTAGGACTTAATACAGACATTCACAGAAACATCCAAAAATCGGTCATTTTGAAAACATGTAGCATCCTTAGATCATTTCTTAATACACAAGAGTTGTTTTTTTTTCCATTTTCTTTTTTTTATTTTTTGTACTGACTTGGTATAATCCCGTCAGTATAAAATACAACCACAGGAATACTGTGAGACAACAAGTCATGATAATAATAATAATAATTAACTTACATATGTACCAAGACCTGGCAGATGCTGATATAAAGTATACACCTCTGAATCTTTCAAGTCATGAGCCGCTACCAGAGGCAGAAACGGATGAATGATTTATACAGGAGTGGATGGGAAAGCAGATTCACGGACGTTTCCCAACGGCACTTAAAGTCGATGATGTCGATAGTAAATCATCTGTTTTACGCTTAACAAGAGGAAATCTGACCAGAGAAACTGAAGGGATGATAGGTCCTATTCAAGATCAAGTTATTGCAACACGAAGCTATGTTAAACATGTGCTTAAACAAAACATACCTTCCGATCTCTTCGAGTATGTGGTCAAAAACAAGAGTCCATCCAGCACATATCAGGAGGATGTAGTGTTATAGCTCCAGAAGAATACCTTAACCGCCACAACGACATCGCCAAAATGCTTCATAGTCACATATGTCATAACTATAAACTCATAAATACTATAACAACTTACTTCAAGTATCATCCAAGTTCAGTTCTTGAAAATGATGAGGTTAAAGCATACTGGGATAATATGATCATTACGAACAGAACAGTAACGAATAACAAACCAGATATACTGATTCTTGGCAAGATAAACCGTTCCGCTTTCGTCATTGATGTAGCAGTACCACTGGATGAGAACATTAGGAAGACGTATATTGAAAAAGTAACGAAGTACCAAGATCTGTGCCATGAAATTAAAACTATTTACCAGTTAGAAAAAATAGAAATTATACCTTTTATAATATCCACTAATGGGTTGGTTGAAAAGAGATTCAGCTACCTAGAGAAGATTGGAATCGACAAAAAGAAAGTGACGATTGCACAAAAAGCTGCGATCCTGGGAACTTGTCATATCGTTCGTCGCTATTTTTTGTAAAAACTATAATCTTGTTCTTTAAAGAACCGATTATAGTTAATATCCGAAACAACTCGTGATCTACAAATAATAATAATAATAATAAAATATTATAAAAACAAATTTAAATGTGAAATACTTGATAATTAAAGCAGTGGTTTATTATGAGTAGTTATGATAAATGACTGAATGTGTGTAGGCACGTATGTGGAAATGAATATTAGATTTGACCTTAAAGATCTTGACAAATAAAAGTTGTGGAGATGAAATACTTATATTTATTTCAATCTGAATGATTGTTAAATACACGAATGAAACGATGTATTGCCAAAAATTCGCATACGCAAGACTATTGTCAATACATAACTATTCAAGAGAATGGTGACTTTTGGCTTGACAAATAACATAAAAATGTAAGTAAACGTTAAACAATTATATATAAAAAAAATTATTAACAAAAGGGAAATGAACATTTTCTTAATTTAATATATTAGTTCAGTGCAGTTTTTGTTGAACTTCACTTATTTTGCTTGTATAACGATAACAAAATAGAGTTTAAGGTCGCGTAACTTTAATTTCAATTTCATCTAAATTATTTAACTCGAATATGTATTGTATATTTTCTTTCGTTAGGTCACCTGGATTCATTAACCGCTTTATGGCAAGGTTACGAGTATAACGAATGTTATATTTACAATTTATGTATTTGCATTCAGCTATCGAAAAATATGTTTTGTCGATCAATATTTCGTTTTTTCATTGTTTTCGTTTTTTTTATTTTAAGGTAAATTTCGTTTTGTCCATAAAATTGTAACAATTTTCATTCGACAATAAAGCATACTTGTTGTTTTGTTGAACAAATAGATAAACTAGCTTTTATTCGGAACTTTTCACGTAACGACTTACACCATATACAGTTCCAGGTAAAGGTCAACAGATTATTTATTTTTGTTTTAATAATAGTTAGCTGTAATGCTGAATTAAATAATGTTCAGTTCACTGTAAATAATATTTATTAGCTAAAATAATTTTTTCAAGACCTAAAGTTTTTTTGACAGATTTGGGTTACATATTTACCTTTTTATGTTTGGAACGTGGACATCCTGCAAATACCGAACCACGCATATTCAGTACACTGTACGCTTATAGAGAATATGGCAGCATTACCTATCTCTAAGCACATTTTACGATGGTACACGGCCTTCCCAGGTGGTAATAGTAGTAGTAGGTGTTGGGGACAAGCCTAGCGACTAGGCCTGAAAGGCTCTTTTCGCCATCCCAGGCGGTGACTTGTCAAAATAAGTGCCGCGCACACTTGACTGAACGAATATCTTTTACGATCGCACCAAAGCAAGTCAGCACCGGACCTTGAAAGCAATTTCGAATTATAATTAGCGGCAAAATGTACAGCGGTATTTTACAGTTTACAAAAAAAAGCATTATGTTTATACTCTATATAATAGACAGAACTATTTTTTTGCGAAAGTATTGTATGCTTACCAATTCCTTAATAAAGCTACGAATTAAAATTTATTAGGGAAAACTTATTGCAATGTGATGTAAATAATTTTGCTGTGCATTAAATATGTTTTGGAGTATATTTTCCATCAAATTAAATTTACCAAGTCTACCCATTATCTAAAATTAAAAACAATAAAATATATTCTACTGAATTTTTCAAATAACAAATTGTGTTGTAGATTAGAACGAAAGGGCTGTTTTTATTATTTAAACTAATTTTATTTGTTACCGCCGTAAATACGAAATGAATGTAAGGCGTGATTTACACGTTGCGTGTTATTTATCTCTGATTTGTATCTTTAAAAAAATACTATTCTTCTAGAAGTGTAAAATTTTATTATTTAAGTAATTACGTAAACACAGTAGTCATTCGTAAATACCTATTATGTTTCCATTGGATATTCAATTTATTGATTACGTCCTTAAAACAAAGCATTTTATATCACCTAATTAACATAATATATATTTATTACTTTAGTAATTAGCTAAGATAATTTAATTGATTTACATGTTACTAGGTATAAAAAATCTAAATACTGAAAAAAAACTCTAACCATAATTAAATAGTTAACAAAATTTTGTAAATTTTTTTTTCATTGATTTTTGGAATTTTTTTTTTCTTTCGCCCATCGTAACAGGCTTTTCCAAAAGTTCCTTCATTGGGATGACCACTAAAGCAAAATGGAATCAGTGGCGGCTATTCGGAGGAAGCAGGGGAAGTGCGTCTTCTTCTTCTCTTTCTCAAAAAATAACTGGCAAATTATTTTTAACACACTTTAAAAATCAATACAATAAACTAATTTTCAATAATAAATCTTTTCAATATTAAATCTAATTCATTTCATTAAAAATTATCAATAAATGCAATGTTAAATTTAATGCTTTCCCAGTATTGCCACTGGCCGGTCGTCAGTAACCTAGAGGCAAACACAATACGAAATGATATATTTTCGCGTATTAAGCAAACCCGTATGTGCGGCCACCGCACCGGCAACAAACTCGTTTGTGTCGATCCACCAATGGAAGAGCCATGTGGGAGCTCGGTAAAAATCTTCCAGAGAGAAACGAAAACAATGCCTGAAAATAATGCGTTGTTATGGCAAAGAGAGTATCACATGTACGAAGACCTCGCATCTAGAGAAGAGCCCCAGTTTAACGCTTCCGTTTGTATTGTACGTGAAGGAGATAGCGGCGATCGCGCTTTATTCAGTATTTTATCGCCGGTCTTTTATTTTATTCTTTGGAGGAGTGGGGCGTGTGTGTGGTTGAAAATGAATTCGTTTGGGCCCGTTAGTGACATTGTTTGTAGTTTGTTAGAAACTCCATTTCCCATTGAAAAGAAGATGACAAAAAGGACCTTTTAATTACGGGTCGACAAACAAGTGTCCTGACAATTAGTGCCAAAAAAGACATAAAAAATTCTGGTAAATCCTACAATATTCATTTCAAAAATTCTTGGTTTTCTGAATTTAAGTGTTTGTGTGTGTAACAGTGGACATTTGCACCTCACGCAAATCTTTTGCATGAGGTGCCCATTTTAGACCTTGTCTGTCCTGCTTTTCTCTAACTAACTCGTCCCCTATTTTTTTACCCACGAGCTGCCACTGAATGGAATATGGCCAATCGTAGGCACGTGATTCTGTGGACATGAATTTTTGCTAAGCCGTGAATACATCCGTTCGTCGATACTATTCCTGTTGGAATCTTGCAGACATTTCGCTAAGATCTCACCTGACATTTTCAATACTGAAGTTTCGTTTATATTTATAGGGTGCCTGGATTTTAGCTTGCTTGCTTTAGGCACGTAGTCAGGGGGGGATCATGAAGTCTGTACCCCACCCCCGAAACTCTAAACATATTTTGATACAGATATGTTTCTTCCTAATTTTTCTGAGATTTGACTGTTTGGACCCCCTCCAGAAATGAATTTCTGGTTTGGACCCTCCCCACGAAGCAAATTTCTGGCTACGTGCCTTACTTGTTTTTGGGTGAGCTGTCCTGTGCTGTTTGTCGTGTAACTATTGCTTTCCATGTATTAGAAAGTTGCAGTGCACCATCTCTCTTGTTTGCATCTATTAAAGTCAATTTTATGTTCCATCTGAAGCTGGTGTTGGAATAGTGCAGATGTTTGTTTATTTCTGATGGATAATAATTTGTTTTTCAAGCCGGGCTGATATTTTTCTGTTTGTTTGTCCGATGTATGTTTCATTCCAGGTTCCGCATGCTATACTGTAAACGCCTTGATTCTCCAACTTAGTTTTGTTTTTTGGCTTCCTGAAAAAAGATCGTATATTAGTTGTGGTTTATAAGCCGTCGGAATATTGTGCTTTCGGAGGAGTATACCAATTCTGTCGGTGGTGCCTTTGACATAGGGCAATACGGCCTTCGGTTCATTGCCAGCGGTCTCTTTTGTTCTTGTTGTTCTGTGTTGTTGTTCTATGGCCTTTTTAATTGTGTGTGGTATATTCATTCTGTTTTAAAGCAGCAGTAATCTCAATTTTCAAATTTCAAGTATATTCAATAAGTGGTTCTTTAAAAATAATTTTTTTAACATTTTACTAAGCTGCCATTTTCTTCCGCCCGAGGGGCAAACCGCAGGTAGACATTTGTAAACCTGACTTCCATTTATGGTAAGGCTTTCACTGACTTCCACCAGACTTCCACTGACTTCCACTGACTTCCTCCAGACTTTTACTGACTTCCACTGACTTCCACTAACTTTCACCAGACTTCCACTGACTTCCACTGGCTTCTTCAGATGTTTAATTTTGGCTGTATTCTATTAATTTCGATAAAATTTCACTGATTTAAAATAGCCTTTAGAAAATTATAGCACTTTTTATTATTTTAGGTATCTGCGAGTTACATTACCGGTTTCTGAATTTTGCATGAGATAAAACATTCTTCGGATTTATAGACGTATATTAATTTACGTCCTATTTTATTACATACTTCGAGAGTTCTCCTTTAAACCGAATACCCTGTATATAAAAAATCACATCTTAAGAATACATATGGATCTAAGAATCTTTTGTATTTAAATTTTACAATAATTCTTACACATTCTGAAATAAGGCCTCCTCACGTAATGAAAATATATTCTCCTATGACATACTTTTTGAACAAGTTGCAAAATCATTTCAAACAACTAGCATTTATTTACGTTCCATTAGAAAAAGCTCTAATCCTTAATTTATTCTATAAACTTTGTCCTTACAGAGCACAGTCTGTATATCGCCACTATAAAAATGAGAGCTTGGATTAAAGAAAAACTAAATAATTTTGGTAAAATATTTTGGTAAAATATGCTTTGGTAAAAATTATACCATCACGTTAATTAATAATAATTGTCTAAAAGGGATTTTTAAAAAATTGCACGTTTTTTAAAAATCCACACAAACAGAAAAGATACATCCAAAAATTGAAAAAATCGTTTATTCCTTTAAGGTTATTTCCTCTAAAAATATATTAGAATAAACATTTAAGACCTTTTTGTATAAACTTGGGAATCAAAAATATTGGAGAAAAAAATTATTGCTTTGTCACACTAATTTATTAATAAAGAATTTTTATACCAAATCAGGGTTGAAATGGTTTAAACCACTCAGTACAAAAAATATGGTTTAAAACGGCCTGGACTTGACAAATTATTTAGTTAGAACCCAAAAAGGTGGCATGATAACTTAACGTTAGATTTTTATACGCATTACGATTTTAAACTTCCTAAATATTGTGTGCTCCTCTATTGATTTTAAAGCAATGTTGTAATGATACTTTTTAATGACATAATATGATAAACTCACATACTGAATATGGACAATTTTTAGCAAGCAGATCTTAAGAGATTTAAATAAAATTACTCACAACTCATTTTTCAATAAAAATCAAACGTAAAGCACTGCAACCACCACACCAGCAACTAAAGTTCGACAGTGACAATTTAAGATTATTCGGAAGGAAAAAACGTGATAAATACCGTTTTTGCCGGTCTATTCCTGTAAAAACCATTTTGGGTAGTAAACGCCATTTTTTGCCAGTGCGTGGCAAAACTTGAAAAACGCCGGACTTTTTTCAATTCTGTATTAAATGCTAGTAGATACAATATATCGATACCTCTCTTGGTTTTCAAAATATTGATCTTTAAGTTTACCCGAAAAAAGCAGTTTCATTTTCCTACGGCTACCCTGTATATTGAAAAAAATGTTTTTAATACAAAATTATGAAAGGAATTTGACTTATTTTCTAAACAAGCTTTTCATCCTCCTGAGGCAACCCTGTGTAATAGAAAAATATGTTATTAAATACCAAGTTATTTAAAAAAAAATTATTTTACTGTTTTTCAAAGTATATTTTTTTCAATTTCCTAGGGCTACCATATATAGTTGATAAAATGTTGTTTAATCAAATTTGATGTAATTTACCGTTTTCTAAGTAAGCTAAATGCTTCTGAAATAAATTTTTTATTATCAGGTAGTTGTCTTCCAGAGCTACTATGGTAAAAAAAATATTTTTAAACACAAAAAAATAAAATAAGTTTGACGTGTTTTGCAATTTTTCCGAAATTTCTTTAAAAAAATGGCTACGCCAATGAATTCCATAATTTTTCAATATGAGAACATTTAGCCAACTCTTTCCGTTTTTAAATTAGCAGTTATCAGTTTGTGCATTTACAAACAGAAACAGAATGCGGTTTTGTTGATATTAAAATTATTGAAGATTTATGCCCTTAACAGCTAAAATGGAATTCCCGCGAGACACTGAACTAGAGTTTTCTATATTTTTCGTATTCTATGGACTCTAAAATGTCAATTAACCGCAACTAATATTTTCCAAAATTGTTTGCGATATACTTCATCTATATTTATACTCTATAAGTGTAATAATACTAAAATTCAGATGGAAAGATTTTTTTGTAGTTTTTGTTTACTTCCTCTTTAATATACTCCATATAAAGTGTATTAATAATGTAAAAGATTTTTACGGGACAGCTTATTAAATATTTAAATTATATGCCTACGTTTCTACACTGATTAGTGTCATCATCGGGGCCAGATTCTTGAAAAAGCATAAATTGGCAATATTTATTTTCTGGGTAACGATTTATAAAAACATTGAAACTTACGTTTTCTCATTATAATTTTAGTATAGGCAAGATAAAACATGTCGATAACCCCTTTACTTCCCTCAAAACTTCCACCTTACCAGAGCTGTTTTATATCAAAAATTAGATATCAGCATTCTATAAAGGTGAGTTTATACAGGAAATAAAATAAGAAATAAGGATTCGGAGGTGGTTTATACAGAAAATAAAATTAAATAAGAACAATTTCGGTCAAACTCTGTAACACAACATTTTCCAATACTGTCATACCTATGGGATTAATTTTTTAACAAAACTTTAATTTTAAAATAGCACAACTCATCCAAATACAAAAATATTCAGTGAAATTGTCAATATTATATGTTCCAAGATGCAAAGCCCAGGCGTATTTTCGAAATAAAATAAAATAAGAAGATCAAAGTTGGTCAGGTCTTATTTTATTTTTCATTTTATTTTATTTCGGTGTATAAACGCACCTTTAGAGATAAAAACACATATCGTTGTTAAATCTCATCATTATTTGCCTATATCGAGTTTTATTCTCGTCTTAATTTTGAATTGCGTTTACGTCAGGATAAATAATGTGAGACAAAATACTAAAAATAGTCAAGACTTCAACTTAATACAATATAAAAAAATCGGTAAATTTCTTTACCCAACACTTCCCCTCGTTTTGATGTTTTCCATTTGTTAGGAATAGTGAAATATAACCCAAATTAGTTCAATACCTAGTCACAGTATATATGTGTTACATATCCTGTCTTTTCATTTTTATTTGTTTCATCATATTGGATTCCTACCAATATTTTACCATTTTCTTTCTACCTATAACACACTTGACTTTTCAGCATTATTTAAAATAAATTCAATAAGTAGTTTTTACACTGACAGATACCGCCATTTTGCTACGTCGAGTTAAATTTATACCAGT
Source organism: Kuschelorhynchus macadamiae (assembly GCA_030620095.1). Taxonomy (NCBI): domain Eukaryota; kingdom Metazoa; phylum Arthropoda; class Insecta; order Coleoptera; family Curculionidae; genus Kuschelorhynchus; species Kuschelorhynchus macadamiae. The sequence continues at coordinate 53,606 of JAUTXW010004486.1, read as the reverse complement.
TTATCCAATTTTCACATCTAATTTTTCTGCAAAATTTAAATTTGGTCGCTATTTTGTTTCGCCATCTTAAATTGGAACCCATATTTTCAGTCTTTACCTACTCCGTTGGTCCGCAGATACTTCACAGATATTAAGTTTCTATTTGGTTTTCGTTAACGATCCCCTAGTTGTTAAGATCCAGTAAAAAAACAAAAGCCCCTTTTTAAAATGTCGACGTTTCGCAACTTTATTTTTGCATCCTCAGAATACATAGATTCTATATCCTACATGAAACCCATATTATCATATCATTAGTCTTCACCTACTCCGTTGGTCTGCAGTTATTTCCTGACTCCATAATAACACACCACTCTAACAGCAAGAAGATCGCTAACGAAAAACATTTAGAAACTTAATATCTGGGAAATATCTGCGATCAAACGAAGTAGTTAAAGACTGATAATATGGGTTTCATGCAGAATATAAAATCTATATATGTGTCCTGAAAATGCAACAATAAAGTTGCGATTACAGTTTATTTATTACTGTATACTAATCCCAAATAATACACCACTGTAACATAAAAACAAGAGGATCGTTAACGAAAAGCATTTAAAAACTTAATATCTGGAAAATATCTGCGGACCAACGTAGTAGGTAAAGACTGACAATATGGGTTTCATGCAGGATATAGAATCTATATATGTATTCTGAGGATGCAACAATAAACTTGCGAAACGTCGACAAATTAAAACAGTCTTTTGTTTCTTCACTGGACCCTAACCCCAAATAATACACCACTCTAACAAAACAACAAGAGGATCGTTAACGAAAACCATAGAAACATAGTATCTTGGAGATATCTGCGGACGAACGGTGTAGGTAAAGGCTGATAATATGGGGTTCATGCAGGATATAGAAGCTGTATATGTGTCCTAAAGATGCAACAAACGTCGACTATTTAAAAATAGACTTTTATTTTTATACGGGACCGTAACCCCAAATAATACACCACTGTAATATAACAACAAAAGGTTTGTTAACGAAATCTATCTATGAAATATGTGCGGACCAACGGAGTAGGTAAAGATTGATAATATGGGTTTCATGCAGGATATAGGATCTATATATGTATCCTGAGGATGCACACATTAAGTTCCGAAAAGTTGACAATTAAAAAAACTTCTTTTTTACTGGATCTTAACCCCAAATAATACACCACTCTAACAATTTTTTTTAACATTGTTCAGCCATATTGGATTTTTACCAAGATATTACACCAGGTCATCCCCACATGACTCTTAATTTTTCGTAAAAATTTTAAGTCAATCGGGTAAGTATTATTTAAGCCATGTCGCGAACTGACAGATAGACCGACAGACGGATCGAAGGAATTGATAAAACATGTTTTTTGGAATATAGGGACGCTAAAACATGAAGATATGTAAAACCTGAGAGGCTGATTTTTTCACAATTACAAAAATTTTATTTGGCCGCAACTTTGTTCCCCCATCTTCAATTAGTAACACAGTTTTACTAGTTGAGCCCTATACTACAATAATTAGTTATGGCACAAAATTTCAGCGGTCTTCGACAAGTAGCTTTCATAATATGTTTTTATAATATTTCACTAGGCTGCCATGTTGTTTTTGCCATACTCGATTTTTACCAAAGTATTACCAGATCATCCTCATATGACTCTTAATTTTTTAAGCTATGCCGAGAACTGACAGACGGCTGAATTTTATAATATTTTATTAAGCCGCCATTTTGTTCTGCCATCTTGGATTTGTACCAAAAGGTTTCCAGTTGATTCCAATATAATACTTGACGTTTTTCTAAAATTGGAGATAAATTGGATGAGTAGTTTTGTAATAATAGTTTTTTTAACATTTCACTACGCCGCCATTTTGTTTCGCCATATTGGATTTTTACCAAAATCTTTCCAGACTATCCCCATATGACCTTTGATTTTTGACCAAAATTTGATGCCAATCGGGTAAGTAGTCTTTAAGATATGCAGCGAACTAACAAACAGACAGAAAGATCGACAGACCGACCGACGGAGTTGATAAAACATATTTTTTGGCATTTAGCGACAATAAATCGTAAGGATGTGTAGTGAGAGGGCGACTTTTTCACGATTACAAAAATTTTATTTAGCCACCATTTTGTTCCGCCATCTTGGATTCGTACGAAAATGTTACCAGTTGATTCCAACATAATACTTCGTCCCTAATTTTACGGAGTGACGTATCTCATTTTTAGCAATTTTTCAGGAGAGGCGATTTAAAGTTTTTAGTGACATTAATTCGGCCTTTATGAGAGAACCAATAAACATAGGCGGGTCCAACCGCGTACAGTACTGAGATACGCCACTTTGTGTGAAGAAAGATAAGTAAACTTCTGGGCGGCGTAACTAAAAATTGTAAAAAAGTGAGATACGTCACTACGTGAGAGTAGGGACGACTTGATGTTTTTACAAAATTTGAGATAAATTGGATGAGTAGTAGTTTTTTAATAATAATTTTTTCAACATTTCACCAAGCCGCTATTTTGTTTCGCCATATTGGATTTTTACCAAAATGCGAGCCAAAGTGTTACTAGGTCATCCCCATTTTTGACCAAAATTTGAAGTCAATCGGGTAAGTAGTTTTTTTAGCTACACCGCGAACAGACAGACAGACATACAGACAGACCGAAAGACAGACAGACAGACAGACCAACGGAATTGAGAAAACCTGTTCTTCGTCATCTAGGGACCCTGAAAAAATCTCGAGGGTGATTTTTTAACGATTACAATACTTCCTTCACGATGGAAGTAAAAAGGCTAAAAACTTACCAAAAAATTATGTAAATAAACTTGAACGAGTTCAACAACCCACACTTGCGACACTAGAGATCTAAAATTACAGCTCAGCTGATGGCACGGAATATCGTCGATCACGCCAGACGTCCCTGAGCATTATTAAATGTTGCCAGCTTTATTTAACGGGGGTAATATTCCTAGTGCATTTAATTTTTCCGGAAAAACGAGTTTTAACTAATCTGTTTAACAAGCAGCACGAACATTAGTGGTTTTTAAAGTTCGAGTCAAACACAAAACTAGCGCGGATGCTATTTGTTAAACACATTTCTTGGAACGGAATATTCTAATTTTTCTATAGGAAAATTTAAATGCACGAGGGATATTTGGTAAGATTCGAGGTAAGATTATTTCCTGAGTTAAATAAATAGATAAATAATATTTAATATAACAATATTTTTATTTAAAACGATAGTAAAAGCAATAACTATTAAACTAACAAACTTATTTTTATTATGTTATACTCATTTTAACATGCATTGTCAAACTTGAATGATATTTTTTCAGTTGATTTTTCGGAAAAACTGACAGATATCAGGTTATTTTTCCACTAAAAAATTGAATATGAGAGACGTGAGATATACGTTAGTCAATTGACGGGATTTTCTTATGTTTTCTTTTCTTAATTTTTTGTTTTCAGTTTAATTAAAAGTTTGATAAAAGTAAAGATTTCCTCATTTCAACAACTGACTTCCATTGCCTTCCACTAACTTCCACCAGACTTCGACTGACTTCCACTGACTACCACTGACTTCCACCAGACTTCTACGGACGCCCATTTGCTTGTACACCAGATTTCCTCAGCGGTTTACACCTCGGATCCGCCATATAAGATTTTTACCAAAATGGTAGCATTTTATCTCCATATGATTCTTATTATTTGACCAAAATTTAAAGTCAATCGAGTATGAAGTTTTTAACTTTGCTTTGAAAAGATAGACAGACCGACGGAATTGATGATCTGAAAAAATCTGGCTGGGTGAAGTTTTCACGACGACTTTATGAGATGCAAACAGCTAAAAGCTCTATTCATTTTTTTTCTTGTGCTGTTTCATCCTCCTCTAGCTACCCTGTCATCCATTAGCCTTCCCATCCAGTTCTGGATATCGATATCACACATACCTATGTTGTGAGCCATAAGTTTAAAGCGGTGAGAAATTATTAACGAAATTAAGCAAAACACAAAACTGGTTAGAAAATAAATCAGACGTAGGAAAAATCTCCATACGGATTTTCGAAATAAATTCTGATTTTTAATCCTAAACTTTCACAATGGGTCTCAGGGATGAAAATTAACATCGTAGTGTCGCAAAAATGGATGGATGGATGGAACTTCTCTGTCTACATTCGAGGAAAACAATAAATTATCAGCACGGTCGTCGATAGCTGGGTGACATAATCCAGCTTCCTATTGACTACCGAACAATTGCCTTGATTTACCTTTGAAATACTCGCTATTCTAGGAGAATATAAAAGCATAGTTTACAAAACTCCTTATCATATTGAAGACCTAAGAACAAGAACAGAGGACAGTAAATGATTCGACACAGCCCTAATATCTTACAAAACTTCCTGCGTATATTGAAAAAAAAATCAGTTAAACTAACAAAAAAAAATATTTAAAGTATAGTAACTTTAGTATGTTTAGTATAGGCATAGCAAAACTTATAGTCATAGTTGCAGCTTCAGTATTGTTAAATAATTATTGCTACTTTAACTATATATGCAATTGCTAATTTAAAAATATTTCTTTTAGGTATTTTAGCGATATGTATGTGATTATAATAAACATATCTGGATGTTTAATTTAATTCATGAATATTGTTATTTTTATTATTTAAATGATTATATGAACAATGTTTATTTTAACACTTACTAACCGGACAAAGTTTAACTTTACCATGTGTACGGTTCATTCCAAAATAAGGCTTGTTATTTTGACGACCTGTGTAGTTATAACAACAATAGCAGTTTGTTGAATTTGCTATGTAAATATCGTTATTTTGCCGATTATTATGGCAATATTATACCGTAGAAATTACAAAATTAATATGGTTATATTTACTCTCTATACTGTTAAAATTTAAAAACAAATTTATGGTCTAATAGTATATATTTGACTATAACAACAATACAATGTTTCTTAAATATGCTATACATTTTAAGCAAGTGATAAATAACATAAAAAGGATATATAAACATAATTATGTATGCCCTATAAATGTCCACAGGTTTTCAGGATACAGGGTAATAAATTCCCAATTTTTTGTGTCATGTTCCATTTCTCACAAATATCGATCCAGGGCGGTCTCGATTCAGTTTCCAAGCCGTCTTAAAATATCTGCATGTTTCTCAGTTTCTAAAAAAACAAAATTTGCCTATTTTCTCACTGTCTGTTAAAAGGCAAATCACTATATAAAACACATTTTTGGAAATTATAGGGATCAAAAATTGGTTTTTAGGGTTTCCATACAATTTTGAGCTGTAGAATCAAAAAAAAATACAGCAATAAAACAATAAAAAAGTTATCATTAATTTTGACAGTTTCAAACATTTTGGCCTCCACAGCCAAAAACTTTTTGAATAAATTACAACCCGCTCTTTAATCAATACTAGCCCAAAAATCTAATGAAATTTGATTCAGCCTAACTATCTAGCATGGTGTCATTTTTGAATTATCTCATTTTCACACTATAATCGCATGTTAAAGAAACTTGGAGCGATTATGGAGTAGGCAATAAAATATAATTTAAATAATATATTTTGTATTTGTTATTTTGTTATTTAAAATGTAAGTACATTATTATTTTTATAATTTGCATAAGCTAGTAAAAAAATGTGTTCCTAACTCTTAAGCAAAGTATCTTTTCAATACTAGTCTGCTATTTTCCACACTATAAATATATATAACTATAAAACCGATTTAATAATGGAAAAAACAGCTCAGAGTACGTTTCTCTATATTATAGAAGGAAGGACAAAATATAAATATTTTTTACATACCGTTGCTGTTTATATCAGCATGGCATCGTTTTTTTACCAGTCCCACTAACCTCAGTGAACACCTTCTGTTGGTCTGTGGTATTTATCAAACAGCTTTCCTCTGGCGCACCGCCTATATTTTCCTTTTAAATAAAAAACAAATGGTGTGGATTATATTCCACTATTTTCTTGAAGAAACAATTGTTTCAAGTCTTGCTAATTGAACGAATTTTTCAGTTGATATACTAAAATAATTAATGGAAAATTTACTTCATAGTTATAAAATGTTAAAAAACATAAAAAAGCAGATTTTCTATAAATATAGATAGTGGCTCCTCTAGGAATTTTAATGTCATATATCTGTAGTTCTAGATATGGATCCTACTATAAATTTTGAAATAAAGTACGGCCTACCAGGAACATAATTTTTAAAATTGCCTGTGATAAGTGTACTTACCCTCGGAAATATCATAAAGTGGTAAATGTTCCAACTTTCCAATACCTTTTTAACCTCCACCATTCTACCCTTTTTATTATGCAGCATGACAGGAAATTATTTCGGAAACCAGTAAATAGCAAGATCACAACCACAACCGATGGGCGACACGACTTGACGATTGACGCGACACCCAACCATCTGACAACAGTAGAACGCGAAGTTCAAAAAGTCCAGCTGGACGTGTCGTCTAACAAAGTAATTCACTTTAAATAACTAAATCGCACAGCAAAATATAACGACAACTATTGTCAAGAATTGGTATTAATTAACAATATTAGATTGCAACTATGACGCAAATATATCGTTAAACATATTTAACTGTCTTGTTCGTGATAGCAAACATAATTAATTATATTAATAATAATATCTTAATAATTTTCGTATTGTTACCGTGACTACCTTACTATTTTACGAATAATTAATCGTAAAATAGTAAGTTTCACTGAAGAAAATTGTTAAATTAACCATATTTTCGATAACAACAAATGCGTATTGTTAGAATTTACTATATTACTTTTTCAGTGTGTTAGAAAGTTATATGATAAGTGGATAAAAAATTAAGAAAGACATATCGAACAGTATAATATATAGTTCGACTATAAAGTAAACCTTATGTTAGTTTTCTATACATTGCAAAATTAAATTCTGGCGTCATTATTAATATAATAAATAAAAAATGTTACTTTAGCGACCCATGGCATGTTATATTTAAATGAAGTTCATATAGAATCTTATCTTTTCCAAGCAATAAGATTTCCTTTGGTTAATAAATGAAAATCGACTGAACTAAAGATATATGTGTGTTATGTTATAATCCACAAAAAACTTCATAAAAAAAAAGATATTTTGATTGTTCCGTATAAACGACCTTAGGTCTTATTAATTTTTATCAACTTCTAAAATTTGTAATAAACGCCACCATACGTTTCTGCATCTGTCTACGCTACGGGTTCTAATATACACAATCATGGCCATCAAATTACGCAAGAAATGTCAACTCATTCTCTGTCTGATTCCAATCAGGGTAATGACAGTTCAGAAAATCCTAAACATAAGACCCCAATTAATAATTTTAGTAGTATTTTATCTACCGCATAAGTAACGGCAGAAGGTGTTTTATTGTCTACTGCACCTATTGAGGTTATAGATGTTAAAGGAATTCCTCAAACATTTAAGTGCCTTTTAGATTCCTCAATTTCTAATCGTTATAGTACACCAAAAAATCATTCTTCACTTGAAACAGTGGGGTATATAAGAGTAGGTGGTAAAAATCCGAGAGTCAGTTTTAATTAAGCTAAAATTAAATAAATAGCATAAAGTAGCTGCAGCTATTGGCTTCGGCTGGCATGTAATGTGAAACTGATACGCAATTGGGCAGCGCAAATAATCTGGTCACATTAAATTAACCAGCTATTAAGCTTAGCTTTAAAAAATTATTGGTGTTAACTAGATTTCTTCAAACTGCTGAAATCGTGTTGGTTTAATTGAAGAGTTATATGTTTTTAAGGAACAAATATCCTTATGTGACTCTTAAAGTGACTCATAATATAAATGTTCCTACCTTCCACAATTAACCTTGTAGGAAGTTTTTGGATCGATTTTGTTTTACATGTTTACATGCACGATTCTCATGTTAAGATCTGGGCTGTATTATATAAAGGATAGATCGGTAAAAAATAGTTCGATATTTTTCGCGATGCACATTCATCATGCTATAATAAAAGAATCGCTAAATTTCCTTAACCCGAAATTTCCATCGTAATAAATCTTTCCTTTTATTAGGAATAGTAAAGTATGACCCAATTTAGTTAAACACATACTATGTTCGTAACATATATACTATCTTTTCAAACATTTTTATTGAGCTCCATTTCGGTCCTTTGAATTAGATTCCTACAAATATTATACCTGTTTCTACTTATGCCGCACTTCATTTTTGGGCATAGTTTAAAACAATTTCAGGAAGCTGTTTTTACATTGACTCACACAGCTATTTTGTTACGTTATGTGGAATTTGTACCAGTTTATAACTATATCACGTTTAATTTTTATGCACCTCAATAAGATTTTTTTACGTTGATTTTTTAAAAAATTATTTGGCTGCCATTTTGTTCCGCCGTCTTGAATTCTTACCACAACATTACCAGTTTATTTCTATATCCCAATTAATGCTTTCATAATGAAATGTTACCAGTTCATTCCTATGTAACACTTGATTTCTGTGTAAAATTTGACGAAATTGGATAATTAGTTTTTTTAGAATTAATTTTTTTAACGTCTTCCTACCAAACTTTACCAAAATATTACCAGATTATCCCCACATGACTTAATTTTTGAATAAAATTTAAAGTGATTCTGACTGGTACTTTTTAACTTACGCTGTGAACTAACAGACCGACGGAATTGATAAAAATATTTTTTGGAATCTAGGGACGCTAAAACCGGAAAAGACCTGATTATTTCAGGATTACAAATATTTTATTTCGCCGCCAGTTTGTTCAGCGATGTTGATTTCGTACCACAATTTTACTAGTTTATCTCTATATCATACTTAGTGCGTGCACAAAATTTGAAATTATTATAAGTAGTTTTTTCAGGGCGATTTTTTAGATATTTAATTAGGCCACCATTTTCAGTCCCATATGACCCTTACATTTTTGACCAAAATTTGAAATCAATCAGGTAAGTAGTTTTTTAGCTATGCTGCGAACAGACAAACTGACACACAGACACACAGACCGACAGAATTCGGAAACAAATGTTTTTCGGCATTTAGGGACCCTGATGTAAAGATCTGAAGAAATCTCGGAGGGTGATTTTTTCACGATTACTATACTTCCCTTTTATGAGGGAAGTAATATTTGCTCGCCCCTGATTTCTTTTAGTTTGACGTTAACAAAGACCCTCGAAAACTTAAAATGAGATAAGACGACCCCGGAATAAGCCACAACCAAATGGAAATTTCAGCTTTAAACTTTAACCTCTTCAGATAAATTAGGCAATCCAAACCATGTGGCTTTAGCTCCTGCGTCATGATTAATTAAAATTGAAAGGGTGGTCGAATTGTCTAAATATTGTAGGAAAGCGTCAGATATATACGTAGGTCGAAACAATAGCAGAAAATTATTTAAAATTTAATGATTTTATCAAATTTAACATACATTTTTTGGCCCTTCCGAAGCGAAAAGTTTTTTGTCAGTATCAAATACTGTTGAGTTGTTCAAGGGGCCTATGAGGTCTGCCCTGTATTTTTCTTTTTTTGTTAACAAGAGTCAGCACGACGTACAAAGGAACGTAAACGGTCCTTTGTACGCCTAATAAAGCTTATTTAAAAATAACGATATAAAGTTTCAGAAGTATTTTTTTCCATTTTTAAACCTTTGTGCAAAAGCAGAAGTCCATTGAATGCATGGTCGCCAAATAGCTCAAGTTTCTGACAAAAACAAAAAACACTCTGAAAGGGCACCTACATTAATGAAAAATATTTGTAGATCCATATCTTCAAAAAAGTGTAACCAAATTACATTTACCGCCACTTTTTAAGAAAATTCGATTTTTTAAATTTTTTCCGATTTTTTGGTTGGCGTTGGCTAAAAATTAGTTTTATTGAAAAAGTACCATAACGCAAAATTATTGAGGAGACAAATGGGGACAAAACCTAAATGCTTTAAGAGAAAAACTAGTTGCTTGCAAAACATTATTTTTCCCGGTTTGGTGGTTTTTGCCCCCACCGACAACATTCAATTTTATTATAAATCAACCGAAAGTCTTAACGTTCGGAGGTACTTCTTTTCTAAAAGCACATCGATGCCTTGACGTCCTGCCCAAAAACTGACTATATCATATGGAAACTAAAAGTTGTGATTTTTTTATATGATATTCTTACTTCAAAACTGAATATAACTGAGGAGGTATAATTTTTTTAAAAACCTTAATACATTTCCTGCAACTTTCAGAATTACAATTTGGTTCCAAAATGTAAATACCTAAATAAAAATCTAATTTAAAGAAATGCATAATTTTTAATAGCTAAAGGACGCCATCACTCGGGTAAACTTTGAAAGACCTCGACTAGGCTTTTCTGTCACGTGAGTCTCACTTTGGTTTTTTTACTTTCACAAGTTGAACTTCTCAATACGACATGGATTCATAAATTAGCAATAATCTCCTTAATTGCTGTGAGGTGTGGTAAAAACGACCATCGATCGACAAGACGGTTAAATTTCGATCATTACGCAGACATTTTACAAAATCTTAACATACCTGTTCGAACTCATGTCAGTGTTGAAATATAAGGGTTCATCATATTTTGGTTGTGAAAGGAAGGAATAATCACTTTATACGAAATGAGGCAAAAGGATGATATAATTTTTGTTAAAAAAAAAAATAGATAAGGTAAGTATTTGTGTACTGTGTAATTTTAATGCTATAACTCCATTTATTTCTTTGCAGACTTAGAAATTATACCTACCTAGTTATTAATTAGTTATTATTACAACCAAATTGAGATTAACTAAAAGTAGGTATATTTGTCATTTAATTTAAATTGTTATGTGAAAAATTTGAAAAAAAGCTATTATTTAGAAGTCAAATAAAATTATTGTATCAATTTTGATCGATTTAAACGTATTTAGATTTTGACGCCTCAAACTGGGCTCTTTTCCGTTTATGGCCAATTACGCAAATAAACTGGTAAAAAGGTGATTTTTTTTTAAATTTGTCAATAAGCAAATGCATACTGACTCAAAAAAAAACATTTAATGTTTTATTTATTAATGTAAAATTTATTAACAAAACAACAGAAAAAACACGAAAATATCAAAAGTACTAGTAAGTTAATATTTTATTCCAACGTCGTTTTAGTCAATAATTAAATCGTTAAATGTTTGGGTATCAATGCCACCAGTCTTTGTGCATGATGTGCATCATAATTGTTCCTTATTTCCTCGATTCCATAAGTCAATATTATTTTGTGAACGCAAATCGTTTGCCTTATTCATTGTTTTGACAATTTCATCCCAAACGTTTTCCATGGGATTAACATCTGGACTCCTTAAGGGTCCAGGTAGTACATTTATATTGTGTTTTCGCATCCAGTCCAAAACCTGTTCTGCTATGTGAACAGGGCAGTTAACTTGCTGAAAAATAATATTTCTTTAAGAAAAGATTTTACTCACTGATCTTAGCATAACATTTTGTATTATATCTATATAAAATTGACTTGTCAACCTATCATTAATGCGATGGAAAAGTCTTAGGGTTCCTGCCTTCATATTATATAAATACAGATTAACTGAAAATCTACCACTAACTCCAAACGTTTATGTGTATTTCTTCCATCCATTATAACAAGATTGAAATGATTTTCATCCGAGAAAATAACAATTTCTTCTATTTTGTTTGTATATAAATAAATTTTTTTATTAGGCAGAGTAGCCCTAAATATAGAAGCGGCCTCCAAACAACGAAAAACTCTTTTATTTTGAAGCGGTTAGTTAAGAAAAAACCAAAAATGAAACATGTCAAATTTCTCTTATTTCTTTGTATATAAAACTTAATTAATTGTGTTACTAGTATACAGTATGGGTCATATAGATTGACAGTTGTCAAAAAAATTGTTTTTTCCTCTAAATTGCTTAAAATTTTTAAATACGGTTTTCACGATACGTGTAACTTTTAGTGGCGAAATTTATTTGAAGAATAAAATTTGAAAAATGTTCTTTCCCAATAAATTTTGAACTGCTTAAATTTTTTAAATACTGTTTTCCCAGATTCTTTTAGTAGCGGAATTTATTTGAAAAAATACTTTGACAGTTCTCAAATATATTTTTCCCGTAACTTTTGAACTGCTTAAAATTTTTAAATACGGTTTTCGCAGTTTCATATGATTTTTAATGGCGTCATCTATTAAAAAAATGTTTTGATATATGGCAAAAAATGTCTTTTTCCCGTAACTTCCAAACTACCTAAAAATTTTTAAATACGGTTTTTGTACAGTTCCGTGTACCTCTTAGTTACGTAATTTATTAAAAAGTATATTTTGACAGCTGTCAAAAAAACTGTCTTTTTTCTGTTACCTTTAAACTACTTAAATTTTTTTCTAATATGGTTTTTACAGTTCAATGTAACTTTTAGTGGCGTTAATTATTAAAAAAAATATTTTTACATTTGTCATTTTTTCATAATAATGTCTGAACTGCCTTAAAATTTTAAATACGGTTTCAGAGTTCAAATATGTTTTATTGATGACAGTTAATTTAAGAATAAAATTTGACCAAGATTGTTTTTCCCTATAACTCTGAATGACTTAAATTTTATAGATATGGTTTTCACAGTTCCATATAACTTTCAATGAGGTTATTTTAGAAAAATAATTTTTCAGCTCTCAAAAAAAAATCTAGTCTTCCTAACTTTTGAGCAGCTAATTTTTTTAAATGAGATTTTTACAGTTAGATGTAAGATGACTTATATAAAATAAGATAATATGTGTTATTTAAATCATAGATGTTAAGATATGGTCTATATATATATAGCTTGTTACTGTGTGCATTCCGTCAAAAACCTCGGACAAGTTCGTTAGAGGGCAATATTGGAGCAGGCGATGTTGCTTAAAAAAATAGAAAAAACACGGTTTGAAGGTAAGCTAAAACGGGAGTATTATAAGGAATATAAAGAATATTCTAAATTAATATAGGATACTTATCTGAAATCCTAGGATAGCGGTCGAAATAAAAACATTTTTTGTTCATACAATTTGGATACATTCCACGGTTTTTTTTTTCGAAAAGAGTAATTCCGAGCGGAAATGGTTTACCTATTCTTAAAGTACACCTGAGTGGTTGAAAAATTACGTCTCCAGAATTACATTGCGACTGTTTTAAAGTCAGTAATACTAGATGAACCAAGTAAATTTAACGAGGAAATGGCTTTTTCTAGAAACTAGTGTAATTTTCAGCCCGGTCGGTGGTAAGGCTAAACGTTGAGAAATTTTAGAAATGTGGCGTGCATGAGCTTTAATTGCTTGGCTTTGTGTTTTACTACTAGTGTATCGGTACCTATAGGACAAAATCAGATAGATCAAATGCCACATTTCTTTGCTACGAGACATGATATTACATTTTTTTGTGCAGAGTTCAGAAATTGGGTAAAATTGAGTTTCAAAAATACACAGTTTTTTCAAGGTGAGCCTTAGCGATGCGATTATAAGGCATTTTGACAAGTCGGCTTTTTAACGCGATATTGGCACAGAAATTTGCTAATAACTCCTCAGATGCTTTGAGGGTCTGAGAAAATTTAAGTAGATCGAAAATTGGTATACCATATGCACCTAATTAAAATAATACATAGATAGTGAATAAAAGTGCTAGAAATCAGAATAGATGTACTTTCGAAATACGGAGGATTCAGTTTTTTATTCCTTTTATATGGGATACGGAGTACCTATATAAAGTAAATTGTTGCTAGTTTTAGTAAGTTTTAGGATTCCTTGTGCTATTTTAATATATGTGGCTGCAAAGCAATTCAGTTCATTTTCTACGAGTTGTTTTAATTTCATTTATGCAATAAATATTACGTATATGAGATAAAGTGTTAGTAGTTTTGGCACTTTTAAATATTCTTGCGGGCTTTATGCTTTTAATGTATGAGAAAAATAGTCACCACCAGTGTCCATCAAGGATTTTTAAATTGTAAGTTTTTTAAACTAGCCAAAGCTTAGATTTCTATACGCGGCCACTGGAATTGTAATCACAGGTTTCGTCCTTTTTGGGGTTTATCAGCTTTTTGCCTAATAAATGTTTGATTTTTATTTTTACACTTACAAAAAGCAAACGAAGCTAGTTCCTGCGCCCAAAATAATTTTTTCCTATAATATTTTTTTTAAACAATTTTGGAATATTTTGATTTTATACATTTTTTATTTTTGCATTTTTGGAATAAAGGCTTACGAAGCGAGTTACGGCAAGCAAATGCTAATCGACCAGGCCTACTTCCAAAGCGCGTTTGTTAAGTAATTTCCGCGACATACACTGGATTATTTTAGCATAGACGTCATCTAACGAGAATTTCTGGGGTAGTTATTAAAATGTTACATAATTTACTTACTTGACGATCTAAGCCCGCGTTAGAGCTTTAGGCTTTTACTCTAACGGTTCGATCTTCATGTGGTGGTATTTTTTATGTAATCTACTATCTCGTTTTAATTATCAATCTGCGTTTTTTCGGATAGACTAGGCTTTATTTTTCGTTTTAATATAAGAAGTGTATCATACTAATGTATGCTTCGGTATCAGTGTCAAAGAATTTTTACACAAGTGGATTGGTACCACCATCGGTCGGAGCATTTGTTATTAGAGCTATAACACCGAAATGTGGAAAAAGTAAAACAAATTGTTGTAAAAGATGGTTTCGTCAGAAGAATTTTAAACCGGTCTATTTTTTTTGTTTTATTCGCTTTTAAGGAAGAAACAGTATGTGGTACTTCGGCTAAATTGGGCACATGCGTTCAGGCATGTTTTAATACAAGCATTTTAGATTTCCTACCCAGGAGTAAGGATAACCTACATTAATAGTTAAAACTAGTTAGTCAGTATACTTTATTAATAATAATATTTACAAAACAAAGATTTAAACTATTTTACGAAGTATCATGTTGCTAAATTTTATTATTTTTGGTATATAGACATAAAACTATTATATACGATAATCATTTCAAAGTCCCATACTTTTAGTAATCTCACTATTTATTGGTTTACGGTTAATTTAATATATATTGGTTAGGGCCATTCCTGTTTCACTTCGTAATATGAAGGATAACAACGTAAATTGATTATCCACTTAATCTAGTATCCGCTTACTGAATTATAATATTTGCGTAAATCAACCCGGATAAAGCGGACATATATTACAGTGTAGTTACTTAACAAAATATGTATTGACTCAGTCAATATTGTCATTTATTTATTTATTTATTAAAAAACGGTATACACTTAATCGTGAAGTGTACTAATACCAAATAAAAATTTCTTTTAATCTTGAGTAATAATAATACTTGAAATCTTACACGATTGTTATAAAAGGAATCAAATGAAATAAAAATATTTGTTGAGGTTGCATAGCCAAATCATTATGTAACATACATACGGTTCCATAACCCGGCGTATCATCAGTTTTAGTGACATAGTTTATAGATTGCAATCTACTTAGATCCGCATTTTTATTTATATAAATAGTAGATGTGTAGACTAGTGAAATAAGTAATGAATAAACTCAAGTTATTAAACGTGGTTATACTGTTACTTTAAATAAAGCGTCTTTTTAGAAAGTACCTCGTGGACTCATAACTCTTCACAAGCACAGTCGAAGAAAAGTGCAAGAGTTCCTTAGGATCCTCGCTTATGTTTTAACGTTTGTCAACTAGTAAAGAACCTGTTTTTGAGGAAATCTCTTCATAAGTTCACCCCCTAGAAGATACTTGAAAAAGTTTAGTTTAGTGCAGTGCTCCTAATGAATAAATGTTTTAGTGCAAGTTAGTTTTTAAATTACTAAACAACTTAGCATCACATTATTTTTGTAAGCATAACCTATGTCTTCTGCAGTGGTGACTCGTGGATTTAAGAACGTGTGAAACGCAGCGTAGCTAGGTGTACAGCGCCGAAAGCAGAAATAGCACTACAGACGACAAATTTTCGGGGTGCCACGCTCAAAATGGCTATTTTTTACCTTTATTTTATGTGATGTTAATTATCCATAGCTTTGGAGCCTTTTTTAATACTTAGGGAAAATAATATGAATCTATAAGATCTTAAATATATTTTTTTGTTCTTAGAAAATAGTTATATACTACGATACACGCCACGATGCAAAACTGCTTCCGCCTCCGATGATCCGTACACACTAATTTACATTAATTCTATAATAAGCGAACAAGCGTCTGCAGCTTGCAGCAGCAGGTTTATGCCGCTCCCATCTCTATTTAGCTTACGGATATTCCATCGCGTTGCCGTAAAGAAATCTAAGCGTGGAAGCAGGCGTGCGGGGGGAGTCTGAGGCGGAATTTGTTAACTGCTGATTGTGATTCCTCAACGGGTCGCTCTTATCAAAAAAGATGTTCAGCGCGCTACGTTTTTAAGTCATTGTTATTTGTTGGGTATATAACGCACTAGTTATAGAAAATAATGGTATAATTAAGTAAATAATATCAATTTATATAAGACATACTACTTACATTTTTATAATAGAAACGTAGATAACAAAATGCTTATTATATTAAAAATATTCTTATTTTTAAGTAAAATGATTGGAAAATGTAGGTGAAGCGGCGTTTCATCAGCGTCCCCTGGCGAGCCGCCACTGATCTTCTGAACAAGACTTACTCTTACATTTTAGAGCTCTTTCTTTTAATACAACTACAAATGAAAGTACCACCCCTATTCCTATTGCTACTTCTTCTACTTCTACTATCCCAATTCAAGATTCAAACTTAAACCATCCTGTTTTACCTACCTACACCTACAAAATTTTCCGCTAAGGGGACTTCTATATTTGACATTAAATATCTATCTATTGTGCCTGACTATGATAGCAACCCAAATGAACTTTCAATTTTATTCACGTTACCACCTTGTTGGAATATTTCTAACGTTAACTGCTCTCAAAATTATATGATTACTCGAGGCATCATCAGTAAACTTAGAGGAAGAGCAAAGGAAGTAATTTCGATATATGGTTGTTTCGACTGGGACGCCACCAAAAACACCCTAGTAAAAAATTTCGCTGACTAAAGAAACGAAAATTCCCTTACTAGAGATCTCGGTAATCTCAGACAAGGTCCCACTGAAAACCCGCAATAATTTTGTGTAAAAGTAATGGGTCTTAACACTATATCCAATTATATTGAGTTTCACAATGACAATAAAGATGAAAAAAGGAAGAATTTATTCAAAAAACTGGCCCTGACTTTCCTTGCTGGACTTAAAGAACCTTTGGAATCCGTTATAAGAGCAATGGGATCACCGAATCTCCCCTCAGCAATGTAATATATTCAAGAAGAAAATAATACCTAAACTAAAAGATACCTTCAGAAGAGAATCAACACTCCTCCAAACACTAGCAAAGCTACGCAGCCTTTCAGTATACAATGCTAGCCGGTTTTCACACCATTCTTCGTTTCACATCAGTAGCAACAAATCTCAAGACAGCCAATGCAACACCATCAATTACAATGGCAACCAGCGATTCACAAACCCCATTGTTCCAGCAGCAGCCACCCTTCAGGCCACAGCCCTCAACAACCTTTTTCAAAAACCGACTAATGATCCAAGACCTGTCATTCAACCACCAAGGTTTCAACCCAGTAACATATTGTATGGACAAATAGACCAGGACTTTCCCAACCTTTTTAACCTGAAGCTATAAGTACCACCTCGAAAGCAACAACCCACAAAAGACCTAATTTCAGGATGCAGCCTCAAGCCACGCCCAATTTTACCTTTGAAGAACTATTTAACGTAAAACAACAAGACGAAGCCCGTAAAAATGTCCCTGAGCCATATGCGGAAGAAGCCTTGCCCAACTATACCCCAAACGTATATACCCCATACGAACAAGATGGCTACGAATACCAATACGAAGACAATTTTTAAGAGGACGAAAGAACAGACGAAGAAAGATAGTACAGCTACAGAACTATGCGGATAAAAAGGAGCTTCCCTACATTTCAATTGAAGATCCTCTATTTAAACTCCTCATTGACACTGGTGCTACAAAATTCTTTCTAAACCCAGATGTCGCTAAATATATCTCAAAAACAATATTACTCACGAACTTTTTGTTGTAACTTCGATCTTTCAAAATCACTCACAAGACTATAGTGCAAAAATTGTAATTTTTTCAGAATTTCAAATACTGAAATCAAATTTGTCTGTTGGAATTTCGCCAGATTTTCCGCGACCTTATATAACTCGACAACTTAAAGTTTTTAAAAGCTAAAGTAGCACTACCAATTTCAAAGTATATTACAAAATATGCAGCCCTTCCGTTGAATGCTATGAAAACCAAAAAAAAAACGAAGTTTTATTCGATTCAATGAGATCCACAATCAACCCTGTCCGCCTTCCTGTCAAAAACACCGAAAGCACTATCATGATACCCAGACCAGCAATTTAAGGAGCAGTAATAAGGGAAACACTTACTACCGCCTACAACCAAATGACCTTTATTGAAATAACTAGCACAACCGACGATTATCTTAAAAAATCCTTTCTTGACCCTGTGACGAGTTGCGAAATCAATCTGGATCAACACCATCTGTATTCAGCTGACGCAGTCCATATATTCAAAACGAAGGGGTAAAAAGTAGATATATTCAATTCTTGACTAAGGAATCATACGACCTAGTCAATCACCATGGTCTTCACCTATATGGGTGGTTTCAAAAAACCCGACGCTTTTGGAAATCTCAAATGGCGCATTGTTGTGGACTACACAAAGAAGACTATAGACGATAGATATTCGATCCCTCCAACGGAATTTAATGTGAAAAATGGCCAGTACGAAGTAAAATTACGAGTACGAAGGAATGCCTTTTGGGTTGAAGAAATCACCGGCTACCAGAGAGTGATGGATGGTGTATTAAAAGAACTACAAGGAGAAATTTGTTTAGTCTGCATGGACGACATAATCGTCTTCAACACGTCATTACGAGAACATCTAGTAAACCTATCAAAGATATTCCGAGGTCTTCAAGTAACCAGCTTTAAAGTTCTAGCTGACAAGTGTAAGTTTCTTGGCCTTCTTGGATATTACAAAAAATGTATTAAAGATTTTTTCTAAAATGACCAAATCTCTAACTGTATATCTCAAGAAACATGTCAAGATAGAGGTCACTCCAGAATTCCTCAATTGTGTAAAAATCTGTAAGAACCTTTTCACTAATAAACCTCTTCTACAGTACCCTGATTTTACAAAGCCATTTATCGTTACCACCGATGCAATTGTTATTGCTATTGAAGCCATAATGTTCCAAATTACAATTGGCAGCGATAAACCTATAGCATGTGGTTCGAGAACATTAACGAGATAGATACCATGTATATGATCATAGAAAAGAGATTCTCGCAATAGTTTGGGCTACTAAATACTTTAGACCATACCTCTTAGGCCGAAAGGTTCAAAATCTATCCTATCATCGACCTCTTGAGTGCCTATTTTCACTAAAGAGTTTGAGCTTTAAATTGGTTAGATGGCGACTAAAGCTGCAAGGTATGATTACGAAGTCATTTGTAAGAAAGGAACACCAACGCTGATAGTCTTTCCAGAATTGAAATCTATTCTAAGGAAACTTACGACGCAAATCCCCAAGATGAAGATGAAGACAACGACTCCCTTTGCAATCACCGCCATCAATACTCGGTCCAGCTGAGGTTACTAGCAATCTTGCACCTACAACAGAGCACGAACTCCAAATAATAAGCGAATTACTAGAAGATGAAAAGAAAGTCCAACAGATGGAAACAGACACCAATGAAAGCAGATATATGGCAGAGGAAAATCTAATCTTAAGGATTCCTATAAGCGAAAAACCTTTAAACTTTTATTATAATCAAATTATCCGTAAGACGGTAAACTACCATCCTACAAGGCCACTGACACAGCAAGCGTTTCCAAAAAAAGAAGAATACACGTTCAACTAGGGAAGAACAATTAAAGAATTTATGTTATAATTTTCTTCAAAGAATATATTGAACCAAATAAGAAATATGGAATATCCTTCGAAGATGAAAAGCTTTACATTTTCGTGTGTAACATTATCCTAAAAGCATTCAAAAATTTGGCGTATGATGTAGCAAAATGCAACAACCTACTAGAGGATGTCAACTCGAAAGAACGGCGAAAAGAAATAATAATTAACTATCTCGAAGAGAATACCAACAATAGAAGCATTAACGTAAAACCAAATCCGCAAAAGATATTTTTTCAAACCTAAAGAAAAATATAGTAGACCGCAATAACATCTGTGACATTTGTTAAGCTAACGAATATGATAAAAATCCAACAAAAGCAAAATTTATGCTGAATACAACTCCAACCAAACCTTTAGAAATTATACATCTAGATACTTTACAAGCGAGTGGCTAAAACTTTCTTACACTTGTCGACGATTTTCCAAAGTATGGGTAAGCATGTCATATCGAAGACTCTAACGCAGTCAATATATTTAATGCAATTTTTGTCTTGATTACTCTTCACGGTTCGCCACATATGAATAATCGCCGGCAGCGGAACTGAATATATATCATCAGTCTAACAAAACAACTAATGCTAAAAATACTTTGCAGATGTTCCTTAATCCCGGATTATTAATGCCCCCTGGGCATTGATTAAGGAACCAAATTCAATTCCAAATCCAATTTATTTTGGATTAAGATCCAAATTCAAAACCTGAGTGACTATCCAGGGATCCTACCCCTCAAGATGGGAGCAGCAATAAGACAAAGTAACACACATGTCCTAACCCATTACATCGACCTTTAAACTATAGCCAAAAACATCGAAACCCTAGAAACCAAGTACATAGCAGTAACAGCCGCTATAAAGAATGGCATTCAACCAAAGCCTTCAGTACTTCCTAAAAGCAGAACGAGAAAAAAGTATCTCAATACATCCAATATTCAGACCTAAAAGAGGACTTCTGAATGGACTAGGAAGCATTATAAAGACGATCCCCGGAAACCTTGACCAAGACGATGCCCATAAATACGAAGCCGCAATTTCCTCTCTAAAACAAGATCAGAAACAAAAGAATTATGGACAATTTTAACAAAACCATCACCCTTATAAATCTCAGTGAAGAAACAAGCCGAAACGAACAAGATTAGCTCGGAACTGAATAAATCTTTGACTTCAACCATTTCCTACAAGCTGGAAATGTGTTAGATCAAATAAACCTTTTTAGATGTATTCAGATTATTTGTTGCGTTTAGATTGACAAAGAAAATTTTTTTTTGGCTTTTTCGCAACTGAATAAAGATATTTAACTTTAAATTAATTGAAGCAAATATTTAATAAAGTTACATATCTCAACATGTAGACTAGTCTGTCTACGGAATATTTCAATACATAATATAAACAATATTATTTAAGCAAGCATATTATGTCACTTACCTTAAGTTTTTATAGACACATAATAGTTGTACAAATACTTTCATCCTATCGGGACTCATCAGTGCGCCGATCGTAAGAGAGAATCATTAAATAATAGAAAAGAATTGATGTGAATGTTTTAAAATTTGTCGGTTTGTTTGACATGTAACCTATCATTTTTTCGTGTCTGCTACAAAAAGAAGTAAATGATAAAAACATTCTACCAGACTTTTAATTCGGATTTAGAAGTACTATTGGCACTATAAATCAAAAAGCGAGATTAGCCTCGGGCATAATTATGGCTTTTATTAGGAAACAAAATACGATATCAAGAAAGCCTTCGGCAAGACGTGGCATAACGGGGTAATTTTAAAACTAATTAGAACAGGTATTTCAAGCCATTTAATTAAACTCTCCACCCTCTTATTTAATGTCTTTATAGCTGACATTTCCATTAATAATCAAACAAAATTATACCTTTTTGCGGACGATACAGCACTAATAGCTACAAACAAAAACCATAATATAATCTCCTCTAGATTCCAGAGACATATTGATTCCATTCAGAAATGGATGGTGTCTTGGAAACTTAACCTGGACCTGACTAAAACACAGACAATAATATTTTCTAAAAGAAGCAAACCAACTTAGGCAAAAAAAATTAAAATTTATAATATAGAAATAAACTGGTCAAACCAAATCAAATACATAGGAATATTCTTTGACACAGGGCTGAGATGGTCAGCTAATACAAATTACTGCTTACAAAACGCTAGGGGTGTTCTCGCACATTGTTATTCCTTACTACATAACAAAAGTAAAACTTTTACCAGAACAAATACGTTATATAAATTAGGTATTAGACCAACCCTATACTATTTGTACTATACCGTACGCCTCGCCTACGTGGAGCACTTATCATCCTAATCAACTAAAAAATGCAAACTAATCAAAATAAGATTGTCAGGATCATTTTGAATGCCGACAGATTCGTACGTAACTCCATATTGCACAGAGATACTAAATTAGAAAGTTTAGGTGATTTCATAACTAAATTAAATGCCAATTACTATATCAAAGCAGACCTCTCAAATAAGATATTTATACACAACTCCCATATTTTCTCCGAACAAAAGAACAAATATAAACTATCTATTACCAAGAAATTAGTTATCCGCCCAAATTGGTATCTCCCCCCCCCCTCGCTTTTCCTTCTTATGATGTTTTACCCATAACCTCAAGTTGACAGTTTCCCGAAGAAAGAAAGGATGTAATAGCCTTTGGCTGACATATTTTACCGAAGCAGACCCTAAGAAAAAGTTAGTATTTCGAAATTTACCTTTGAAAACGATTGCAGATAGTTAACATTCGAAACGTTGTGATACTAAAATAATAAAAATAATGCAAGTCCAATAGAATGATTTTAATGAACATTCATATTGTCTACCACCTTCAAACAAACGAAAGAAATACTTGTGGTTTAAAATATATGAAATTTGTATAATTTCAAATATTTGTATACTCCGTTATTTAGGTCCCATCACATTTAAAGTTGGTCGCCAGACTGAATTTGGAAAAATAGGTTCTCCATATTTGAATATGAATTAATATTAAAAGACCCTTTAAATGATTATCCTACTGAACCCACTACCTTCCGCTTAATTTTTTCTTCAAATTGGCGTCCAACCGCCATTCTGAAAATTTTTATCTTAACTAGTTCAAAAAATAAAGGAGCTCTTTAAAGAGATCTATCTGTTTTATATTTCGATAAGAAAAATTTCGTAAATACATAACATAATGTTAGCAAGATAGCTGAGTTCCAACTTGTTTTTGTTGTGCTATCTTACTATGTGCTTACCGTTACTATCTGGGCTACGCATATATCAAGGACTTATTATTTTTTTAAGGACTGTTATTTGTTTGCTTGCAAATTGACTACCTCGGTAGTATAGTACCGATTCATGGAGTTTAAAAATTTTTAAAATGAAGATTTTGTGAGTATTTAAAACCCATTATTGGATATGAATTTATTCATCTTTGGGTTTTTAGTTTGAACTTCATTATAAGTAGGGATGTTAATGTAATCATGGATCAAATATATTGAGAAATCATGATTTTTGCCTTAACATCGTTTTAAACATGGATTACTTTACGACTAGTTATAAACTAAAACTATCTAAAATTAATATAAAAATTTAAATTAAAATTTAATAAAAATATTTAATTTTAGGTAGTTTAAATTTAAGGTTAGTTCTTAAATATTCCCAGATTTTTATATCTTTAAAATTTCCGAATCGTTGTATTACTCCTAGTTATATAAGTTAATTCATTCGAGTTGTAACGCCCGAAGAAGCTACTGTGTAGCGAAATATGTTACAAATTTTTCAAAAAATATAGTGGAAGTGTTTGTGAAAAATTGTTTTGTTTTTACATTTTACATAATTTTATTATGGATTTCCACCGAGTATCGGCCGACAATACTAATTACTTTTTTGGTTCACATAAACTTTGTTGGTAAATTTCTCTTAGAAGTAGTTGTTCAGTTCTTTAGTTCGTATTAAAAAAGTTATTATTTGTCTTTCAATACGCATATCATGCTTTTTGTTTCTCACATTATTACGCAATTAAGGACTCTAACAGTTCTGTTCAATTTGTTTACGAGGATAGTAGTCTCCTAACCTAACCTTGTCAATTCTGCTTTTTCCTAAAAAAATGCATTAGGTTCTTTTTTAAAAATATCTATACTTTTTTCTTACAATGCATATGTGGGTTTAAGAAAGAAAGTATATTGAACTTGACCGTTTGATTTACCACTTTCTAATTATTTATACATTATTACTTTATCGGTATATGTTTAAATATTTAAATCTAATTATTCTACATTTTGTCCGTTTCTCTACCTTCTGGCGTTCGCTATAATTAATTTAAAAGTTACTGTGCATATATCTGATCATTTATCCCTTATTAGATCTCTATATATAGAGTGTATCATATACGCCTTGTTAAGGAGAGAACTTGACCGGTTTAATTGAAGTCTGCCAATACTCTTTCCATTGGTATTGTTAGTGCCTACATTAAAGAATTCTACAAAGTAATTTGTGGATATAGAACAGGCAGCTGTTTATTGTATGGTCTAAAGTCTTAATGATTTCAGGACAGCAATCATTTTAGTTTTTTAAACTCGAAAAAAAAAATGGTTTCCTCAGTGAACAGTATTTGTTAGTAAATAACCGTGCTAGCCACGTTGCTGCAAACCTCCCACAGTGTAGGAGAATTATAGATTAGTGCCGTCAAAGCAGCTTGTATAAGATTTTTGTTGTTTATTTGACAACTCACAGTTTTATTTTTTCTAACTTTTAAGATTTAAAAATCTCATTTAATGTGGGTGGTGCATACTCAATCCCCATGAGCTTTAGATATTAACACGAAATATTATGTGATCAAAACTGGTATTGTGATTGTGTTTTAGATGTTATTGTTCTTACAGCACCAACACATTTCGTAACAAAAAACATGCTTTTCTGCATGAAGTTCTAGACATCAGCAACTCAACGGTTTCCATCAATTCCTTTGTTCCCGCTAGGGATATGATTTTTTTGCTCCTCTTATAATTACAGACCGATATTCCTGGATTAGTGCTACATTTTCTGAAAATCATAAGGATTTTTTGTGTTACTAATACGCTTCCTTTTAATACTAGGTTCGATTCATAATTCGAGATCAAGATTTTGATCCTCTGCCCAGTTAGACAAAGCTTCATTATTTTCATGATTACTTCTAAACTTCTATTGTCCATGGTGACTATTGTGATATTTTACTCGAAAACTGAATGAGGGTCAGTAGGGTAGAAGATATGGTGGCATAATGTAACAGGCCGTTTGCAGATATTGGCCTCTGTTAGACTCACAATTTTGGTATTGGTACCACGCATACGAAAAAGTTGAGAATGCCATTAGTGTAAGTTGGTGATATTTCTCTCTTAATATGTTGTTCCCGGTATGTTGCTCCTACCAAGCTGTTTTTCTGTTGTGTAGGTATCCTGTAGGTTATTGAAGATAGCGGAACAAAATGGCGGTTAAATAAAATATTTGTTATCGCCAAAAAATCAGGTTTTACATACCTTCACGTTTTAGCGTCCTAGATGCCAAAAAATATGTTTTTTCAATTCCGTTGGTCGGTCTCTCTGTCTCTTTGTCAGTTTCCGACATAGCTTAAAAACTACTAATCAGATTGACTTCAAATATTGGTCAAAAAGTAAGGGTCATATGGGGAAGAACTGGTAATATTTTGGTGAAAATCCAATATGCCGGATTAAGATTTCGGCTTAGTAAACCGTTGAAAATATATTAAGTACTATTATCCAATTTACCTCAAATTTTGCACAAATATCAAGGGTTAAATACGAATGAACTGGTAACATTTTGGTATGAATATAAGATAGCAAAACAAAATGATGGCCAAATAAAATATTTAAAAAATCAGCCTGAAAATACTACTTATTAGATTAATTTCAAATTTTGTGCAAGCATTAAGTGCGATATAGATATAAACTGGTAAAGATGTGGTACGAATTCCATATAGCGGAACAAAATGGCAGCCAAATAAAATTTAAAAAAATCAAATTCAATTAACTTAATTAAATTAAATGTAATATGGGGTTAAACTGGTACGAATTCAGCATGAAGTCACAAACTGATGATAATGATAATAAACACAGGTACGAATGATAAAAACTTTATTTCGTCTCACACTCCTAAAACTTGTTGCGCCATTTAAGACAAGACAACCCTTCTAGAGATATAATGCGAAAAGTCGGCACATCTACTGTATTAGATAATTTATAAGCTCGTTATTTTTGGAAATAAACACAAAATAAAATGTGACAAAATCAGCTATTTATATCTTGAGTAAACTTAATTATTGTAGATTAATAATTGTAAGGACTTGCTCAACACAACACAATAACTTCATGCTACCTTTTTAATGACAATGAAAAACGCCGCCTATTTACAGTTTAGTGAGGTATTTTGTGGTTTGCTTCGAACTAACTTCTAACTGCTGAAAAAATTAAAGAGCTTGAGCTAACTTAAGCTACCTAAACAAAAACTATGTCGTGCTAATTGGTTTAAACTTCCAAAATATTTAAAATTATAAATTTTAATATTCATTATCTGAAAATTTATTTTCGTTTTATTTCTACAAAAGATAAAACAAGAAGGAGATATACAGCTTGTCAGATACATTGTTAAAAGAGAAGAAAGATAATTGGACCAATTAACAGCATCTTCCTCTTTGTCTTTAGAATTATCAGGTTTTAATAAGTCTTTAGCGAGTATATAATTTCACGTGAAAATTTATAGTATAAATTTTAAATAAAGTTTAATTCCCTTTAACGCTGAAATAACTTTAATAATTAATTTGGCTGTGAATTAGAATTAGAGCATAATAGCGTAGAGTTTTGATTTTATAAATAAAAGGAATAGCTTTACCATTTTAATATAAATGAACGTCAATGAGCAACTTGCTTGAAAAAACAGAACCATAGACAATGCCAATATAATAATATGGTTCAAATTAGAATGGAAAAATATCTCAGAATATTGATGGAGTGAGTTAGCATCTGAAAGCGGGAGATAGAATTACCTATAAAAGACAGCAGCAATATATCGAAACAAAATTATATTTTGCTTTTTTTATAATTTATTTATTTTTTATTTACTATTTAAATAATGTATTTAATTCTTGCAATATTCAGAAAGATCCGATGACTTATCGAAAATGTGTAGTTAAAATAGATAGTAAAAATTAAAAAAAATCAAATTTCTAAAAAAATGGAAATAGAAAACAAATTTTATTTCTCTCGTCAGAGTTAGATATTCTAATCGTGAAAAAATCACCCTTCCAGATTTATTAGATCTTCACATTTAAAGTTCTATAGATGCCTAAAAACTGGTAACAATTAAGTAAAAACACAAAATGACAGAATAAAATGGTAGCGAAATGGAGGCCTATTAACATGTTTAAAAAATAGGTAGAAGAATTAATTGTACTTGATAAAGTATCAAGTTTCTCGTAAGGATAAACTTGTGCGACCTTGGTTCGAATCCAGTAAGGCTCCTAATAGAAAGTTTTAAAAATGAGTACAAAAGCCTTTATATTTTGTGCAAAAATCAAATGCTACATAAAAATGAACGTATATTTTTTTGCGTGCTGATACTGTTGGTTGACTTTATAGCTTAGATCAATTGACTTGCGATTCAGGAATTCAAAAATATATTCAATTAAGTGTAGCGGTATACATAAAGATGCGCGCAAGCGCCATTAACTTGCCGTGACAATAGAAATAAACTAAATTTTAAACTGGGTCCGTTTTACTGTACGTAAAATGAAAACTTTGCAGTATTACGGTAATAAAAATTCCAAAAAAAGTTAGTGATACATAAAAAAGAAAAAAATTTATTATATTTTTATAATTTTATTCCGATAATACATTTTGAAACACATTTATTTCATAAAACGACCCTTGAAAACTTCCTATCAATGACAGTAAAGAATCACCTAGTTTAGTTTCGCACTATATTATTTAGTAGTACATGACACAAGTTATTTATTCTTTTACTTTCCTTGATGAAAGGAAGGTCTCATTATGTGGGAACTTCCGGATAACTGACTAAAACCGAACTATAAATGGCTTATTAAAAACTTTCCTTCTAATAAATTTTTCCTTTTAGCGAAGAAGGTAAAATATAAAAAATTTCTTGTCTGTACCTATTACTAAATAACTACATGCGGAATTAATTGTTGATTTTTTATTCTTTGCAAAATTGCAAATAATTGCGAATTATAGGTAATTATGTAAACTCAAATAAAATTGCATATTAAAAATAATAAGTTTCTTATTGGAATCGAAAATGTGTGCAAAATTCGCGATTATCACTTAAATATGTGGTAAACGTTTATAAATATTTTATTAACTACCTTATTTAGGTTTTTTTTGTACTTTATCTACTTTTGTTTAGTAATGATAACATTATATTTTTAAAAATAATTTTCCAGTACCTTTTATTACATCACTACAGTGCTAGTGCTGAAATAGCGTCTATTAAACTCCAAAATCCAAGTGTTGGAATTATTCTATATCAGACGGTAAACTTTCTTCAGAATCGCTCATTAAATAGCGTTATTTTCACATGCTATTAGATCGTATCTGACTATGACGTTACTAAAACAACTTAAAAATGAACTTAAGGTAATTTAAGATTAGTTATAATTTTTTTTATCATGTAAAGTGCATTATTTTAAGAAAATAGATACAATTTTCGTATTGTAGTGGTGTTATCTTTACAAAACATATCGTAAATAACTGTCAATTTTTGTTCAGTATTTTATTATACTTTTGTAGTAGCTTCAATTAGAGTGCGTTATTTTCACGTGCAATCACTTTGTATCTGACTTGGACGTAACTAACACAACTTTAAGGAATGAACTTCAGATAATTTAAGGTTACTCAAAAAAAATTTTCAAAACAAGAGGTTTTTGTATTTTGTTCATTCATCAGAAAAGATGTCATTTTCATTTTGAAACATAAATTTGACAAGCTTAATTTCGTACTTTTAATGCATTACATTTACATGTGATACCCTCAGCATAGCCCACATGAAATTCAAGATCAAAGTATAAAAGTAATATTTAATACACTGGCCCACAAAAAAGTAGCGAGCCTAAAATTTGTATTAATTTCAACCCTTAATAATTTTTGAATGGATTCTTAGATTATGTTAATTTGCTTTTTTATTTCGATACCTTTTCGCAATGATTTTGTGATATAAATTTAAACTTCGAAATAATACTGGATAATATACAGGGTCAAACGCAAACTTGTGTTTTTTCACCAATTTTTGAGACGCTCTATAGAATGACCTGGCTTAAATATCACTATCATCTATGAGTCATTTTGTTGCCTGTTTCTTTAGCAATATTTTGTTTTTTGAATGATCTTCGTATCTTTCTTTTTAGAAAATATAGAGCAGTGTAAGTAAAGTGATGTTTTACTGTAATTTCCGTTACACTCGATAAAAATGGAATTTTAAAAGCGTAGAGTGCTTTGAAATTTAAAATGTCTTTGAAATGTCAAGCCTTGAAAAGACTTTCTGTCAGTTTGGAAGCGTTGTTTTCATTAGTAATGATACGACAAATTAGTCCAGAGCAAGTTGCTCAGATTGTAGCATTAGTAAATATTGGAAGGAGCGTTGCGCACACCGCACGAACAGTGGGTGTTCCAGAAACCACGGCTAGAAGAGCAAGGAACAGGTTTCTAGAAACTGGGCAATTTGTGAGAAGAATAGGATCGGGTCGTTACATTACAGAGTTACATCAAACTTAGACGACAGGTTTGTTACCCTGCAAACCTTAAGAAGGACTTTTCAGAATGCCGTGATTGTAAAGAGATATTTACTTGAGGTTCGTAATAAAAATGTATGTGATGAGACAGTGCGTCATCGGCTTAAAGAGAGAGGATTAAAGTCAAGAGTACCAGCAAATAGTCCAAGATTGCTACCAGAACATCGTTTATCTCGACTTAATTTTGCACGTGAAAAAAATCAGTGGAACGTACGACAGTGATCCCAAGTATTATTTTCCGACCAGTCACGGCATTGCTTACCTTCTTCCGATGGACGTCACGAGTTTGGAGGCAGGAAAACCAAAGGTACGCTGAGGGTATGTTTGTAGAAAAGCAACCTTTTGGAGGTGGTTCTGTGATGGTAAGGGCTGGGATTTCCCACGCAGCGCGCACAGAACTTTGCATATTACCAAGAAATTCGCTCAATGGCGAGCGTTATGTTGATGTACTGGCTGAACACGTCGTACGGTTTGCTCATTTTATAGGACAGGAGTTTCTTTTTATGCATGATAATGCCCGACCTCACACTTCTCGTATTGTGAGGCAATATTTGGACGAAGTGGGCATACATCTTTTGCCATGGCCAGCTAGGAGCCTGGATTTAAATCCGATTGAGCATGTTTGGGATCAGCTTGGTAAGCGTGTTCGTAGTCGTCCACATGTGCCCGCCAATTTAGAGGAACTTGGAGAAGCACTAGTTCAAGAATGGGATCACATCTCCCAAAATTCAATTGCACGACTGATTGAAAGCATACCAAGGCGTTTACAAAGTGTAATAAGGGCCAGAGAGGGATACACTCGTTATTAATTTAAGTTCTTGTTTATAAAACGTTATTAATTTAAGTTCGTGTTTATAAAATTTAAATTAAAAGTTTGATTATTGCTTAAAATAAATGTTGTCTATAGATACGTAGTCTTTTTATGTTTTTATTTAGTAAAAACAGCACTTTACATATAGGGCTGCACTTTCTCTAAAAAAAAAGATAAAATAATCATCTAAAAAACAATATGATTCTAAAGAAACAGGCAACAAAATGACTCATAGAAGATAGTGATATTTAAGCCAGGTCATTCTATAGAGCGTTTCAAAAATTGGTGAAAAAACACAAGTTTGCGTTTGACCCTGTATATTATCCAGTATTATTCCGAAGTTTAAATTTATATCACACAATCATTGTAAAAAGAATCAGAATCTAAGAATCCATTCAAAAATTATTAAGGGTTGAAATTGATACAAATTTTAGGCTCGCCACTTTTTTTGTGGGCCAGTTTATTTTTGAGATATTAATTTTTGAAAATTTGAGTGACTGTTTCACCCCATTTTTTCTGTAAGTCGGTGACTACTAATTTATCATTATCAGTCAGGACATTTATTTATATTAGATAGTTATATGTATATTTAAAACTTACCCCTTGATTTATTCACTTCAATTAGTGTTATTATCAGTAAAATGGCGACAACAAATAATGATATTTTTCAGGTAATCATACCTCCTTATATTTATAAAATGTCCGCAGAAATTGGCCTATTTTCTAAGCGGGTCTTCTTTAGAAAACCTGAAAGGCATATTAAATAAAAGGAAACCTTTAAATTTGAATAATAATATTGTTGAAATCAATGTATATAATGCAAAATGAATATTATAATAATTACCTACGTAAAATTACACCGTCTTGCAGAGAATGCCTACAAACGAAGCATGTCATTTTTCCTGCCGGTATTTAAAAATATCATTTAATATTACTTTATTTCTATTATCGTATACTTACAATACAAATTGACCAAATTCTGCCAGTAAAAAATTGACGGCTTTTGATATAACTGCTTTTGAACAGAAATAACTCAAAAAAAGTTTCAAATTTTAAAATTTCGATTATGAATCTTGGGAAATGTCAGTTTGGCAAACGTTAAGTTCCGATTCACCAATCACAAGCAAAATATTTGATGCATGCGCAATATTCACCGTGCTGCAGAAGCAATTGTTTCCAGAGGCGACATGTTAAAACCTTTCAAAGAATTCAACTTCTCTCGTAAAAAAAAATCAAAATGACACCGTTTCGTCAATTTAATTTTTTTTTCACTGTGCTTTCTATGATACCTCCTCAGCACTACCCCGAATGCTTCCTGTAATATACTTAAACTCATACAATCATCAAGGAGTAATCGTTGTACATACATAAAAAATACATAGGGTCGAACTGAAAATCTCCTGCAGGGATTTATGTAATGCTTTGCGTTATTTTACCATTTGTACAACAAATATTTGTTTTTACTTTAAATATTTCGGTCTGTGATGAAAGCGTATCTTCGCAGAAAAATATCCTAAGCAATATGAAAGGTAAGCTTAATACAGACTCATTTGTAAGGTGCTTGCTTGCTACGATGGCTCATCCATAGTTACAGTTCTCAGTAGGGTGTCAAAGCTGATGAAAAATTTCAGCAAAAAAAATAGTACTCGTTCTTTGCTTTCTATATAAGTGGATGTTTTAAGCAAAAGCATTATGAGCAACCAAACAAAACTAGCACTGTGGGGGCGGGGTTAGCCTCCAATCCCTAAAAAAGAAAAAAGGTCCTTACTTTATATTATTTCTATCCTTTTAGCTCTGTAGGGCGTTTTAGCCCCCAACCCCTCCTTAAATACTGTCACTTGTCTGTAATAAGCTTTTAACGCATTTAATTAAGTAAAGGCATATTAACTAACAACAAACTAACTGTGAAAATAAGCAAAATATAAAACCAAATTCACTTTTGTTTAATATGTCAAGACTTTAAATAATTTAGCGCATCAAATTTTAAAGCACACCAACTTAACTATAGATTTTTCAAGTATCTGCAGTTCATTGAAACCATGAAAATATTTTTAACTGCATTATTTTAAATGCGTTTAATTAAACGCAATTAAAACAGTCGGAAATTGTAAGACGCTTGTAGCCTAGTTAACAGAACGGAAGAACATTTTTTAATAAATGCTTCGTAGTGGGGTGTTATATTTTTAATACAATTAATATGGTAATGTCGATAAAACTGCGAAGATATAAAGAACAAATCTTAAAAAATATTGATTGTACATACGTATTTGTAGCCCAAAGTACATTAACAACTTATTTTTTAGTTTTAATCCTAAAAAAAAATCTCTCAATGAAAATACTGGACTGCAGGCCCTAATAGCTTAAAAACTAAATTGTTAATAATAACTTAGTATATGCTGTCAAAGAAAATTATATACTATCCAGGAATATGCCGCAGTATTACATACTTACTTATCTTGATTTTACCTTCTGTCCATTCTATGTGGAAAATGGTATAAAAAGCTTCCTAGAATAACTCCGAAGGAGCTCAAAGGGATCCGGATTATCAGTATATGTTTTATTAAAAAAGTTTGACTGATTCATAAGACACTATGCTTTGCTTGGAGTTTCAAATAGTCCTCAGTTGCACAACTGCTTCAATGCAGGTAACTTGCAAGAGATATTACCGATTTTTAATTTTTTTGGTGGTTAGACGTTTTCCTCATTTTCAACGTGTAAACATTTTACGAGTTATAAGTAGCTTTAGTATTACTCAGAATAAAATGTCGATGATTCGATCGTAAATTACTTTTCAAGTTTTTACAGTTCTATAGTCTCTAGTGTATAGCCTTTAGTTTTAACTGTATTTTATCAAATTTCTTTCATTTTGAAAGACCTTCTTGCTTTTTTTACCTAAAATTTGAGAGACCACATAATAATTGGCTATGAAAAGAACTCATTTAAGATTAGAGGCCAATTCGCAAAACCAAAAATTAAGTGTATAAATTCCGTAGCACCAAATATAGAGATGAAACAGATTTACAAGTGAGTTTTAAATATGTGATATCTATATTGAATTCATGTTTTATTAATATTTGGAGCAAATATGGCATAAAACTAAAAATTTCCATCAAATAAACGACCAAATGAGCAAATATTCAATTTAACCTTTAAAAAAACACTATAACAAAACTTAACAGAACTTGAGACAAAATTTAAGAAATGCAAGAAATAATTTTACATTGCTTGATACCATAAATGCAGAAGCCATTAAAATTCAGATATAAAATCCTTTAAAAACCTTAAGACCTTTTCTTGTAATAAGTGCGTTAAGGAGATATAAGTAAGAAAATTCTTTTGAAGTGCAAAATCGACTCAGTAAACAACCTGTTTAGAAGAAAAGAGACTTCTAGAATGTTCATAGGTTCGTTTTCAAGGACGAACTTTTAAAGTGACATTTCAAAATTGCTTTAAAAGCAGTTCCTTTGCTTTCTGCATTAAGTGCGTTAAATAGTCTTACGTAAGGAAATTCTCTTGAAGGTCAAAATCTTTAATCACAATTATGGCACATTACAGGAAGTTGAAGGACATAAAATTGAGCTGAAACATGGAATAAATCGAAAGCAAGTGAAAAAGCTCTAATGATTTCCCGTGTTTTTATGCGGGCGGAAATAAACTCGATTATTGCTTCGAAAGGAGTATTTTCGAGAAAAAAGTTGTTTCATAATTGATAAAAACGGAATATTCTCTTTAGCGAATATATATATATTGTGTGAATATATATGTATTGTTCGTTCTTTAACCATATATTTATGCGTGGTACCTTATTTTCTTGAGTTAGGTTAACAACGAAAACAAAATTTCTCACTTTAGATCAACGTTTCGCTCATTGTTTTGAGTTTTATCAAGATTTTATTTAGTATCCTGATTCCTAATTTTCCATTAAAAACAGAATAAAAATATATACATCCACGTAAAAATCATTATATGTATTCAACGCATATATATATATATATATATATATATATATATATATATATATATATATATAGTATATTATATATATATATATATATATATATATATATATTATATTATATTTATATATATATATATATATATTATATATATATATATATATATATATATATATATATATATATATATATATATATATATATATATATATATATATATATATATATATATATATATATATATATATATATATATATATATATATATATATATATATATATATATATATATATATATATATATATATATATATATATATATATATAGGATATAGGAATCAATTAATAAAATATTTAAAAAATTCTTCCATATATAACTAATTGTAGTATAGTCGTTTCGTCTGTCGGTATGTCTGTCAGTTCGCGGCATAGCTTAAAAACTACTCATCGGATTG
Source organism: Kuschelorhynchus macadamiae (assembly GCA_030620095.1). Taxonomy (NCBI): domain Eukaryota; kingdom Metazoa; phylum Arthropoda; class Insecta; order Coleoptera; family Curculionidae; genus Kuschelorhynchus; species Kuschelorhynchus macadamiae. The sequence continues at coordinate 18,517 of JAUTXW010004486.1, read as the reverse complement.
ACTTCAACTTAAGGAAAAATTAAGGTCACATGGGGATGACCTAATAATATTTTGATAACAATTCGATATACTGGAACAAGATGGCGGCCTAGTGAAACGGTAAAAAATTTTTACAAAAAAAATAATTATCCAATTTCCTCGCATTTTGCAAAATTAAGTGTTACAGTGAAATGAACTGGTAACATTTTGGTATGAATACAAGATAGGAATACAAAATGGCGGCCTAATAAAATAATTAAAAAATCGGCCTGCTGAAAACTACTTATTAGATTAATTTCAAATTTTGTGCAGGCATTAAGTGTGATATATGATATTGTGGTTTCAAATTCAAGATGGCGAAACAAAATGCCATATATTTTTTCTTCCCTCGATATTGTAATCTTGGAAAAATCATTCTCCGAGATTTTTCCTGATCCTTAGGATCCCTATATATTTTCTTATATACCTGTCGGTCCATCTCTCCGCGGTATAATAAACAAACTACTTACCTATTGACTTCAAATTTTGGCCATAAATTAAGGGTCATATGGGGATGTCTGGCAACATTTCGGTAAAAATCCAATTTGGCAAAACAAAATGGCAACCTAAGGAAATATATATTATTATATTAGTTATATTTGCTGGCATTGGTGAAATGTTATAAATCTTATTACTATACTTCTCCAATTTATTTCAAATTTTGCATAAAAATATATATAAAAATTTGGCACAAATGCATAATATATATATATATATATATATATAACTAATTGTGAGTTCAATTAGTAAAACTATATATATATATATATATATATATTTTATATATATCTCTATATATATATATATATATATATATATATATTATACATTAGAAGGAACTATATATATATAAAAAATATTTAAAAAATCGGATATATAATTCAAGATGGCGGAACAAAATGGCGGCTACCCCGGTTTCTATATAAATAAATTACTGTATATATATATATATATCAGTAACGTGGCATATATCTTTTACTCGCTTTTTACTAAATTTTTTTTACTAAATGTCTGGTAAAGAAATATATATATATATATCGGCATATTACACTACATTTTCCTAGTTTATAAAAAAAGTTTAATTTTTCCGTTTTTTTCTGGGCACTATATATATATATATATATATATTTTTGTATAAGTTTTGTAGATATATAGTTAGGTATTTATATAAATTGTATATATATTATATATAATCAATATATATTTATTATATCAAAAATTCACACATTTCATGATCAAACAAAATATCTATTAAAAATATAAACTCTTTTTTGTATATAACATTTTTTATACCTTAGCACATCCGTATAAAAAAACCTCTTTAAAGAAAAAATAAGAAAAGTCCGATTTTAGAGAAACTCTCGATTATAAATAAAACTGGGACTCAGAAGGAAAAATATTCTTTAATACACTTTCCATAATAGATTTTCATTTTGTTGGCTGTTATGGAAAATGCCCCCATATATATTATATATATATATATATATATATATATATATATATATATATATGTATATATATATATATATATATATATATATATATATATATATATATATATATATATATATATATATATATATATATATATATATATATATATATATATATATATATATATATATATATATATATATATATATATGGGGGCATTTTCCATAACAGCCAACAAAATGAAAATCTATTATGGAATGAGTGTGTTAAAGAATATTTTTCCTTCTAAGTCCCAGTTTTATTTATAATTGAGAGTTTCTCTAAAATCGGACTTTTCTTATTTTTTTCTTTAAAGAGGTTTTCTATACGGATGTGCTAAGGTATAAAAAATGTTACGAAAAAGCATACAAAAAAGAGTTTATATTTTTAATAGATATTTTGTTTGATCATGAAATGTGTGAATTTTTGATATAGTTGCAGATATAGTCTCGCAGATTGATTTAATATCTTTATAGACAATTTAAAACAAATCTATAAAGGAACCTAACTGAAAATTCCCTCCTGATTTTTTCTCTTATCTACAAAACTTATACAAACAGCAATTTATATAAGTCTTAGCAAATGGCTAGAGATTTAAAATTTCCGGAAAAATTGAGTGCCCAGAAAAAAACGGAGAAATTAAACTTTTCTTATAAACTATGAAAATGTAGTGTAATTAGCCAGTTTGACGATATATAATTATATATATTTCTTTACCAGACATTTAGTAAAAAAAAATTAGTAAAAAGCGAGTAAAAGATATATGCTACGTTACTGACTACTGTTTCGCCAGTCCCAGTGGTATTTTGCCGCGCCATCGCGCTAATTCCACCAGCTTTTTCCCAAAATGATTTTTATTTGATTTGTATTAATTTTGGTTTAGTTATGTATTTCGTTAGAAATACTCAAAATATTTTTTGGTTGTAGAAATTACAGAATACAGTAATTTATTTATATAGAAACCAGGGTAGCCGCCATTTTGTTCCGCCATCTTGAATTCATACCACAACTTGAGTGGATCTCTTAGGTCCGATTTTTTAAATATTTTTTAGGCCGCCATTTTGTTTTGCTATCTTATATTCATACCAAAATGCTACCAGTTCCTTCTAATGTAATACTTATTTTTGTGCAAAATTTGAGGACATTGGATAATTAGTTTTTCTTTAGTAATAATCTTTTTAACGTTTCACTAGGCCGCCATGCTGTTTGTATGCCGCGAACTGACGGACGGACCGACGGAATTGATACAAATATTTTTTGGCATCTAGAGACGCTAAAACCTGAAAATATGTAAAACTTGAGAGGATAACTTTTTTTCACGATTATAAAATAATTTGACCGCCATTTTGTTCCGTTATCTGAATTAGTACTACAGTTTTATTAATTGAACTCACAATTAGTTATGGCACACCATTTAAAATCAGTCCAATAAGTAGTCTTTCAGGATGAATTTTTAAATATTTTATTAAGCCGCCATTTTTTTTCGTCGTCTTGCATTTGTGCCAAATTTTTACCAGTTGATTTTTTCATAATACCCCATTTTTATGCAAAATTTGAAATAAATTGGAGAAGTAGTTTTTTAGTAATAAGATTTATAACATTTCACCAATGCCAGCAAATATAACTAATATAATAATATATATTTCCTTAGATTGCCATTTTGTTTTGCCAAATTGGATTTTTACCGAAATGTTGCCAGATATCCCCATATGACCCTTAATTTATGGCCAAAATTTGAAGTCAATGGGTAAGTAGTTTGTTTATTATACCGCGGAGAGATCGACCGACAGGTATACAGACCGACGGAATTAAGAAAATATGTTTTTTGGCATACTAGGGATCCTAAGGATCAGGAAAAATCTCGGAGAATGATTTTTACAAGATTACAATACTTCGAGGGAAGAAAAAATTATTTAGCCTGGCATTTTGTTTCGCCATCTTGAATTTGAAACCACAATTTTACCAGTTCATCTCTATATCACACTTAATGCCTGCACAAAATTTGAAATTAATCTAATAAGTAGTT